>OZ024847.1:1664268-2058973 GCA_964017145.1 Agrocybe praecox | reverse complement strand
AACCATATTATCCAAAGGGGGAATCACCCGAGGAGAGCGACCCAACCTCAACTGAAAAGGCGAATAACCCGTAGACTTGTTGACCGAGTTCATTATATTGAACCTAACCAAAGGTAGAGCCTTCACCCATCCTTTCTGATTTCGATCGACAAAGTAACGCAGTGATTGATTAATAGTTTTGTTTGTGCGTTCGCTGGAGCCATCCGATTGAGGGTGGTACGCCGTCGACATCTTTAACTTAACACCTGTCAGCTTATGAAGGCACTGCCAAAATTTTGCAACAAAATTCTTATCCCTGTCCGAAATCAACTCATCGGGGAGTCCATTCTCGCAATACCAATGAGTGAAAAAGGCCGACGCGACATCTTCTGGCTTATCTGTTGTCCGCTGAAAGACGATTTTTCTGTCGGTGATTTATGCTTTGACAATCACACAAAACACAACCAACAACAAAATCCAGAGAAAGAGTGGGCTAGACCTAGATAAGACGACTCTCTCCCTGTGAGTTCGGGGGTGGGAATAAAGTTACTTCGTTCCTAAGAATGGTTTGTTAGTGTAAAGATCGTATAGGTTTAAGGGTTTGTGATGAGCTTTTGTCCTAGACAAAAGTTTGAGATCGAATAAGAGAGTAGAATTCAAAGTGAACATATTCCACTTTGAAATCAGAGTAAACATCGAAAAAGAAGAGAATATTCGAAGCTTGGAACGTTTTCCAAGCTATAGAATTGACTGCTGAGACTGAGGATTGACTGAATGAATACTGAACTGAAAGGTAACTGCTTGAATCGGTACAATTGTCCTATGATAGGGGTGTACTTCTTGTCTACTTTACAGGATCTAACTAGCTTTTATACTACAAATCCTGCAAGGCATGAGTAATCGATGGTAAGTAAGGTTGAAACGAATGACAAAGAATAAGGGGTTAAATGAATAGGCTGACTGAGCGAGTGAGTCAGGAATGACAAAGGAATGGGTTGAAACGATGGAAAAGAAGGAGAAAACTGTCCATCGATCGATGAAATGACTAAGAAATGAATAAGAATGAGTAATAAATAAATAAAAAAGTTGACTAATGCGCAGCGAAGAATGACCAAGCATGTCTTCTTGAATGATAAATCGATTATAGTTGACTTGACGATTAGTGAAATCGACGGATGGAAGGAATCGAGCTATTTCCAGCTGATGGATTGCTATATTTGGCGGATGTAACCTTAGTGTAGCCGCGTTGTTGATGTATCAGTTCCCGTGACTCATAGTGACTCGTGATAGGCATGTGACATCGAATCATGTGTTTGGAATGATGGTTGCACAGCCGCTTGATAGCCTGGGCTTTGCATGATGTCATCGAAGTCTTTTAATAGAGTAGATGGGATGCAACAGATTTAGATAAGTGGTGAATATGCTGTGCCGTTGTGTGATGTAAGCGTAGGCATATCTTATCTTCTGTGTGATGCTGAGGGACACTTGTGATCGTGGAATAGCAATGCGTGGCCTTGTGAATAATGCTGGTGCCGAACTTCTGGTTGTCGATACTGCGAAAACTATGATTCCTCGTTCGTAATGCACGATTTCCTCGAGGCGAATGATTTTGGGCGTGTCGTCCGGCTGAATTCTGTATGTGAAACTGACAGTATCTCCTTCTTGAAAAATATGATCCTCCATGTAATGTGTCGCTAACCAATTTTCGCAATTTTCGCTCGCATCAAAAACTCCAGCAATTTGAATGAATGGATATATTGATGCTTTATTGATTTTTCGAGGTCCGTAGGAATTGACGACATCCTTGGATTGTTGAACAAAGGAAACAAGGGAAGTGGAAGACATTTGGTAGATTTGAACGTGTAAGACGATGAACGTTGAGAGGAAGGAGTGATTTGTCTTGGATCGCGGCGACGGTTTCATGACTTTAGCCTAGACTGAATAGATTTCGGAAGAATTGGTGCCTTAATGTTGCGATAGAGCCGTGATGGGAAATTAAAATGGAGAATACAAAAAAGGAAATATTGAAATTTAAAAATAAACGAATGATCTCTTATGCAATTTCAGGTTCGTTCATATTCAATCAAATATGACGCATGACAACGCCATCTCTTCTTCGACCGCAACTGCTCTCGCATTGCCACCAACAACTGATCCTACCAGCAACGTTGTTCCGACTACGTCTGCCACTGAGGATGTCACGACGTTGGAATCAGGAGACATGTCCGAGTCCGCGATTCGTGAAGAAAGCCTCGTGGAAACACCTCCACCATCTCCCGGACCAAGCCCTCCTCCTTCACCGCCAATATCGCCTCCTATCGTGCCTTCTTCTCTTCCAACGACGGCACCGTCTATCTCACTCCTTAACCCACCTTCACGGGCCCCAACTCCATCTTTAGGGAAAAGGACCAGATCCGACACTATGCATCAAGAGAAGAACGGCGAGTCAGAGGTCAGCACTAAGAAGACTAGGAAAGACTGTGGCGAGGTACCCACCAATTCGATCGCTGCAGTAGCAGCCCCCATTGACGCTGTATGGTTCAAAAAGGCCATGGAAATGCTCACAAGCGAGTCGTTAGGGACCGAGTGGGCTGCTCTCGTCAACGTATGGGCCACATTTGAAAAAGAACAAGTCGAAAACACGGACCTTGGCAAGTTGTCCTCAACCAAGTGTCCTCCCGCAGTCAGCACCTGGATTCAGCGTGCTCGTAAAGGAACTTGGCGGCCAGACATCCGCGATATCGAGACATATGAGATATCTTTTACGAGCTGGTGGTCAACTTTGCTCCCCGGACCTGCCGAAAGCTGGGAAAAGCTTCGTAAACCAGGCGTAAACGGTGTGCTTAGCGTGATGGCAGCATTGTTCTTCTGGGGTTGCGAGGTCCATCAAAATGGAAGTGACAGGCAACAACAGATTTGGTGGCAGGTCGTTATTGACTCTAGCAAAGCCTTCACTGCTATGATGAGTTCGTAAATATTAGCTTACATGTTTGATATCGTACAGTAGATGACTGATAATCAATAATCGATGTTTGGGTGGGCTCACTTGGTGAACATGGTTGATGAACTCGGATCCACTCCAATTATGTCACGAAAATTTAAGATAAAATTGGGATGTGTATGAACCACATCCGTTGAACAGTCGAGTATAGTTGAAGTATAGACAAGTAATTGATACAACAAGGAACGACGCCAGCAACAACACACGTGGCAATCTATTTTAACATTTAGTGCTGCATCATTAAGAAAGGTACGCCGTTATCACGTGTTGCTTTATAATTTGAGCGCTCGCCAGCTATATTTAACATGAGCGCTCGGGAAATGGTCTGGACCTATTACATCAATTTATTTTCAGCGCCGAAATCTATATTTAATTATAGATTTCCATCAATGACATCAGCGCGCTTGTCCAGCTGAACGAACTAAGAATAGATAAAAATAATGAACATTATCCATCCTCCCTTTTCTGCATCCACCCCGTCCCGTCCCCAAAGAGGCACGCAAACAGTGTTAAAAAAGTGTATAAATATATAACAACCTGTGCTCGCTGTTTCCCGACTCAAATCCATCCTGAACCCAGTGAACAAGCCAACCGCATGTCAAAGAGGGCATTTGGCGCGATGTTTGGTTATGTTTACCAGCGCCCGCCCCCTATCCAAAGCCATCCCGCCCTACCACACACTATTTGCAGACGCTCGGGCTGCAATATCACCCTGCCCACCCCCCCCCCAGAGCCATAATATACCATACTACGGCATTTCCGGCACCAAAAAACCTTTAAAAAAGGGTCTTTCCAGATTAGGCAGTCTGTAGAGTAGCAGTATGCATGTATCACAGTCTGTGGTAACTACCAGTATATGATATATGACTATAACAGCTACAGGTGAAGACAGGAGTTACGGTCTTCACCTTTTTCTATTCGTAACCATCATCATCACTTACATACGTGTTTCTACAATTCATACCCTGGTCTTATTCATTACCGTGTGAGTCTAAGACTTGATTCTTTTGTAGATCTAGTGTTTTCCCGACGACTCTTGTCGTCAGGGTTTTCACTTTTTTTTGAATACTTTCAGGATTGAAGAATTTTTTTCTTTCATATCTGTACCAAAAGTCTTAACGAAGCTCTTGCCAGCCCATAGGCGAAATCTTGTCTTCATCGCTTAACTACAAAATCGCTCAGCTTCATTCGCTCAGCTGCAAAAATTGCTGCTCAAATTGTCTTAATTGGCTCTCGGGATATTTTGTCTCCGTACGATTTCCTGACTTGTGGTCTTATTAGTCTCCAGATTTCGCTGAAAACAAATTATAGTCTCTCATCCGTACCTTCATCATCGTCTGGAACCGTGGCTCCCCAAACTAGAGCACAGTCGATCGCTCAGACTGTTTTGAATCAAAGGATATCTTCGGATTCGAGTTCAGACTCGGATTATTCTCCATTGCCTCAGAAAAAGTGCGCATATATTAGGTTATAACCGCATATATTCGTCTTTTCGTGCAATTAACTTCGAAATGGTGGTTTTTAGTAAACCTATTGCTTCAAGGATGCCTCAAACGACACCTACCGCTACTGTCGAACATGCTTCAACAAAACAATGTCCAATTCTCATGCCTGGCAATGTCACGCCCAAGGTCCTTTTGGACCTATCCAATGCTCATAATGAATACTTCATTGCTAAAGAAGTTGAAGACGCGAACAAAGTCAAGAAGATTCTTGGTGGATTCAAAGACATCCATATCAGAGATTGGATTGCGGGTGATCGTGACCGCATTCTGAAACTCTCTTACAAGGAATTTATGGCTGAATTGCGTCTAAATTATTTGCCTTCAGATTGGGAAGCTTCCGTGTGGACTCAGATCATGAAACGTCAGATGTCAAAAGACGACAAGTTTTGGGATTATTCTCAAGAAATACGCGCCTTGAATATTGTTCTCCGCAATACCAAATCTCACCTCACAGAAACTCAATTGCGCAATCAGCTCGAGGCCGGTCTCGAAAGTGATCTATTCAACTACTGCTTCCGAGAGAAAATTCATCTCAAAACGACCTTCAAGGACTGGATCGAGGCTGTTCGAAATGCAGACGAACGCTTGAAGGACGATCGTAAGCGTCATCGTGAGCTTATAGCTGAAGAGAATGCGAAGAACAATAAGCGTCCGGCTCTGTCAAGTCACGGCCGTAATGCCAATGCATCGAATCATTACAAGTCTCAATCAGTACCAAGGGAGGATCGATGCCCTGACCTTACCGAACAGGAGAGGGGTCTTCTGCAGGAATTCCATGGTTGTTATCGGTGTCGCAGATTCAATCAGAGTCATGGCTTCAGGGAGTGCCCGAATGGTTACCCTTCAAAGGAGGGCTATAAGACAATTACCGCTAGCAAGGACGCTGTTGGAAAGCCTGGTCGGGCATACAAGAATTCTTCCAACAGCACTGGCTCTTCTACAACCACGAACAACAATCGCTCAAAGCCTGTGGCTGCCATAACCAATGCAGACACAGAGGCGGAGGCAGATGACGAAGCTGAAGACTACGTTGCTAGTTGTATGCCCTCCGCTGCTCTTGGAAATGGTTCTTTGTCTGAGGAAGATGTATGTGTTCCTTTGCAATCACGTCACATTTTTTGGAAGGCTCTAATTGATGGACCTGCTTCGGAATTTCCAGTGACGACTAAATGTCTTATAGATACACTAACTACTGACAGAATCATGCATGAGTTCCTGGTAGTTGCCCAATTAAGGTGATGCATCCACAGCGGAAATGGCCACAAGGCCCAAAGTCATGTATCAGGGTGACTGACAGTGACTAGAGAGCTGTAGTCATGTGAAAATCATGTGATCTGGTGCACAGCCACCAAAAATCAAAGTTGTAGAGAAAATTTCAAAAGCTATGCTAAATATTTTTTATTACATAATCATCAACAGTTCAGCCACAAAACACAAAATATCCACAGAAAGCCGGATACAAATCAAAATAAAAGATTGAAATATTTATAGCAAACTAAAAATAAATTCTAAAATCATCAAAAAATGTGTGCTATACCATTTTAGGCTTGAACTAATCAAATATGTAAAGTGTTCTAAAAATAGATCGAGCTAAAAATAGACTTATCTTTTATCTAGTCTTATCTCAGTCCCATCTATCATCCATCAAAGGCCTTTATCTCAAAATCTCAAAGTCCAAAGTCCTCTTGCCTTATTGGGTTGTTTGGATGTGACATCACTCAAAGGCCTTGTTTGTTTTGTACCATGCCTGCCCCTGCCTGCTGACATCATTATTTATTATTTGTTTGTATTTGAGGCCATATAAACATATGAGTGGAGCCCAAACATGTAAATAGAGGCAAGCAAAAAGTCATGTGCATAGATTTTGATCCCATCAAATATAAACACATGATTATCACATGATAAGTCACAAACAGTCACAATAAGCCAGCCAGAGGGCTTGATACATGAATTTGGGCCACTAGGCCAAGGCCACTGTGGATGCATCACCTTAATTGGGCAATTACCAGAACTTGATGCATAAATCTGTCCGCACTGGCTGATAGATAATGGCGCACATATGGTTTTCATACGCCCGGATCTCGTTCAACGCCTCGGATTGCAACAATTCAAATTAAAGGAGCCTCAACTTATAGATGTCGCAATTTCAAACTCGTCGAGCTCAAAAATGTCTCTAACACACTATACGAAATTCAGCGTTACCTCAACAGATGGAAATTGGTCTTCTAAAATTTTACATGCTATCATCGCTCCTCGCCTCTGTGCCCCTGTGATATTAGGGCTACCTTTTCTTGAACGAAATAAAATTGTCGTTGATCATGAATTGGAGGTCTTTACACTCCCCCCCCTTTTCTCATTGGAATCCAGGTTCATTCCAGGATTCCAAATGGATTCCAGTGGATTCCAGAGTGAATTTCATGACACAATTCTCTGCCATTTTGTATGGGAGGACCCACCATGGATTCCAACAGGATTCCAACTGGAATCCGTTGAATTACCCATTCCAGGTGGAATATTCCACCTTGGTTCCACACAGAATATGCGGAATGTAGGTGGAATCCAAGTGGAATCCAACATATAGCAGACAAATTGGCCGAAATCCACTAGAAATCCACTATATACCATTAGATATGACCCGTTTGAGGCCATTCCAACGGAATACGATGGAATCCAATTAGATTGAGGGCACCATTGCTCTTATTTTAATTATTAATAGGAAAAAAAAAAGCACACCAACGGGAATCGAACGCTCAACCCCAAGAACGCCGAGCGTGCATGATTTACCAGCTGTGCCATGAAGGCTTACAGAAATATATTAAACGTGTAATATACATACCCCCTTTTTCGGCATGTCTCGGCACGGCTCAAACGTGACTGATGGCAACGCCGTTTGGTTGCCACATCACCTCTTTCTCTCCCACCACCACCACCACTTTGTCCCACACCACCACGTCGCTCCCCACTCCCCAATGACGACGCCAACGACGATGCCGACGACGACACAGTGACGACGCCAACGCCAACGCCAACGACGGCGGTGACGTGGTGACGCCAACGACGACGACAGAGGCCAGCGACGACGACACGTCAGCGAGACGACACGACGACGACGCCCAAGACGACACGCTCGTCAGCAACGACGACGCCAACGCCCGCGACGGTGCTAACGACACCACGACAGGGCGACGACGACACGACAGCGACCTCACGCCAATGACGACGCGACGGCGACGACGACATGAGCGACGACACCACGCCAACGCCTACGACACGCCCACAACGACCCCACGAACCACGATGGCGACAACGTCGACGACGATAACGACGGACGCGCATAGCGAAACCGACCACGGACGCCAGCGAACCAGCCGACGAACGCGAGGGGGCGGGGTTGGGGGCAAGGGCGTGACGTGGCAAGGCAGGGCGTTTAGGACGACGACGAGGTACGTACCCTCACCACTCCGTTTGCTCGCTCACCGCCGCTGTCGACGGGCTGGGCCCTCTATTCCTCCTTTCCCATCCCCTTCCTCCTCCCCACCCTCTTCTCATCTCTCCCCATCCCCTCTCATCTCCTCCCCACTCTCTTCTCATCTCCTCTTTTCTCTCTGTCCTCCCCTTTCCATATCCCCTCCCCCTAATTTTATTCTAATTAAAAATAATTATATAAGTATATACAAATCATGTATCTTATGAATTTCCTTAATTAATTAATGAAATTTCGCTTTTTCATATGTTTTTTTGTGTGTGATTCTTATGTTTTTGGTGAATGTTATGTTTTTTTAAACATAAATAACATTAAATCTTTTGGAATGTACCTGGAATGGTTGGAATCCAAGTGGAATCTGTTCCTATGGACTTGTGTCAAATTTCATTAAGTCCCACCTTATTTGGAATCCAGATGGAATGTGATTGGATTCCATTTCCATTCCATTCTCATTCCATTCCACCCCAAATTGGGTTGTTGGAATCTATCTGGAATCAAGTTGGAATTGACCAGGAATGTAGTTGGAATCCATATGACTTGGCTGGAATGGAGCTGGAATGGTTGGATTCCAATTGGAATCCCTGGAATTAACCTGGATTCCATGGATTCCAATTGGAATCAGGGGGGGAGTGTAAAGTACTGCCAAGGAGGGGTGTCAATCTTCCGTCCGACTTTGAAAATACTCCCGAGGAATCGATGTACGTTGTCTATTCAGTTAACTAACGAAGGTGTCTACATTTAACGTGAAACTGGTTAGGTATATATACACAATGTTTTTGTGTATGGATGCCAACTTTCGCTTGAAGAACCAGTTGGTTTCGAATTATTCCCAAGATACCGGGCTTGGAATTGGCTGGGCGTACCTGTTACCCCGCGAACCATACGAAAGCTACGTTTTGAGCAGAGCGAACGATGCCGACGTGAGTCGTTTATAAATGAAATTTAGCAGATATGCTCACTCAGCTTTAATCTGATTTTAGATCAGTACGTGCGTTGGACTGCAGGCTTTGGCCAAGGCATCGTCCAAATACTCGAACGGTCTAAGGCACACCGGCGTTGGAGGTGCCTTCTGTGGAAGATCAGAAATGATTCTTCCTTCGGGAATCGGAAATCTTCAGAAAGGGGAAAGGTATGTTTACGTTGGGCTAGTGCTGTTAAAAATACGCATCTCACTCTATACATTCAAGATATGCGAATATGGACTTCGTTTTTGGGTCTTCCATCAAAGCAGCTGACACCCCTCTGGTTCTGGTTAGCTACGATATTGCTTGTCAGTGGTTTATCCACTTATACGAGCGTATGGAGGAACACTGGCCCGATATTATCAAAATCGACGAGAATATAAAATTAGTCCCTGCCATCCCGAAGCTGCACGAGCCGATGCATGGCACTTCATCAAATCATCAAATGTTTTCACTTAACTTCATCGCTGGCGTCGGCCTCTCAGATTTGGAAGTGCCCGAGAGAGTATGGTCCGGTCATAACCCCCTAGGGAATTCAACCAAAACTCAAGGTCCGGGGTCACGTCAAGACGTCCTCGATGATCATTTTAATTTCTGGAACTGGCTAAAATATATCGGGATGGGCAAAACCCTGATGCGTAAATACAAGGAAGCTGTGGCCGAAAGAAACATCCAGGTTGAAGCTCATCGCAGCTTAACCGACTCTCTGCGTTCTTCGCCGAGCTCTGCCCACCTCCCTAAACAGTGGGAAGAGATGTGTACCATATGGGAGAAGGATATATTTCCTAAAACGGCACCCAATCCATATCACTCTGATGTCAAAAGTAAGTTTGTTCTTGTACCTAATAAACAACATCGACATAACCTATTAACCTACTTAATTAGATATCTCGGAAGCACAGATTCTGAAAGAGCTTGCGGACGACGACGAGCGCATGCTGAAAGACGGTGCTGTCATGCTCCATGCTACAAGCGCTTCGGCCTTCATCTTATTGGGGTTGGATTTAGAGGAAATACAGTAATGTCTACATGTCTCATCGATGCTTGCCATTGCTAACCGTACAAAAATTTCAGACGCCGTGTACGACGACTTGCCAAAGGAATCACCTCGCGCGCAACAACAAGACAGGAAGGAAATCTCACCGAACAGCGAAATGTTTTGCGTAACAGAATTCGTGCATGGGACGAAATTTCATCTATTTATATACCTGGACTACTTCAGTACCGAACGACCTTGCAATCATCTAGAACAACAGCATCTCAGCCGTCATCTGACCACCCTGAAGACATGGACATTTGGTTGCCATCCCTTATCCCTGCCACGGATCGCCAGCGAATTTGCATTCCGGGTTTGGCGGAAATTGAAGAGAAAATCCGGCTAGCTCAGTGCCACGATGCTCTTGATAGCGTTCGTCACATACTGAAAATCAAGAGTCGCATGGTATTATTCAAAAACAAGAATGTAAGGGGACAGCGTGATGGTACTAGATCACAGGCAGTCATAGACAGAGTGCACAAATGTGCAAGAATGAGCGCGGAGAAATATCGGGCGTCAAGGCGTGCCTACAAGGCTCTACATGGCGTGGGAAGTTGGGAAGAGTCTCTTCGTGTGCTGGAGGATGCAGACATACGATCTTACCAGGATCCCAACAAGTTGAGAGAACGTCACGGCCGTCGTGGAGTCCTGGAGGACGATCAAATGGAAGTCGAGCAACCGGAACATCTCCAGACTGCGGAAATATCTCTGCTAAACGAAGTACGCAACCGCCGAGACGGCACTGGCGAAACACGTCGCACTTTGTCTTGGATTTGGCTCACACAGTCCAGTGACGGAAATATCCATGAAGCTACAGATGAAATTTTACGCTCTGAGTGGGCCAAGAGCAGAGCACGAGCAAATCGAGCCAAGGAGGAGGTGCTGTTGCTGAGGGAAGAAATGCGAAGGGTAAGCAAATTCCTCAAGTGGAAGGGTGCTTGGTGGGAGGAGCGAGCTGCCAGCCGCACCAATATCCAAAAGGACTTGGAAGAAGGATTATGTGCTTACGCTAAAGCTCAATCAGCCCTCCAACGATCTCTTGATGATCATTTTTGTAAAATTTGGGCAGGTCCCTTGACTGAAGTAACATCGGCAGACACAAATGGGGATAATAAGAGCGAGGATGACGAGGACGAGGACAATAGTGAGGACGACGATCAGAATGACATGGACGGCGAAGAAAACCCTAGCAACATGAACACTGAACATGGAGTGGACATGTCTGATGATGAAAGTGATAGCTAGAACTTAGTATAAATATTCTTTTCTCATGTACAATATTTCTTGCGATTGCTTGAACCTATTCAACTAACAAGTGTGGACTGCAAGGGTATAATAAATTTCAATGCAGTATATAAAAAGTGATAGGGTTGAAACACGACTTCAAACAAACCAACACGAGGTTCGCAAGGTGGCAGTGTTTAATAGATAATGCATACTAGATTAGATAGGTCTCGTTAATAACACATGCGACTATCAGAATAGATTTTTATCTTATCTGAGCGCAAGCGAGATAAGGAAGCAGCTATTCATATTAAGAAAGGTACGCCGTTATCACGTGTTGCTTTATAATTTGAGCGCTCGCCAGCTATATTTAACATGAGCGCTCGGGAAATGGTCTGGACCTATTACATCAATTTATTTTCAGCGCCGAAATCTATATTTAATTATAGATTTCCATCAATGACATCAGCGCGCTTGTCCAGCTGAACGAACTAAGAATAGATAAAAATAATGAACATTATCCATCCTCCCTTTTCTGCATCCACCCCGTCCCGTCCCCAAAGAGGCACGCAAACAGTGTTAAAAAAGTGTATAAATATATAACAACCTGTGCTCGCTGTTTCCCGACTCAAATCCATCCTGAACCCAGTGAACAAGCCAACCGCATGTCAAAGAGGGCATTTGGCGCGATGTTTGGTTATGTTTACCAGCGCCCGCCCCCTATCCAAAGCCATCCCGCCCTACCACACACTATTTGCAGACGCTCGGGCTGCAATATCACCCTGCCCACCCCCCCAGAGCCATAATATACCATACTACGGCATTTCCGGCACCAAAAAACCTTTAAAAAAGGGTCTTTCCAGATTAGGCAGTCTGTAGAGTAGCAGTGTGCATGTATCACAGTCTGTGGTAACTACCAGTATATGATATATGATATTAGAGGACATGGCTGCTGTCTTCCCCACATGTGTGTGTCGTAATCATGTGACCATGATTACACTCCAACATGTTCATAATGTTTGAAACATCTTCGGTGAAGCCGGGTCTAGAAACTTAATGTCTCGAAGACCATGCTCGAGAAGGCGTTGGTCGGATTGAAGAATCTGTAGGTTCGCTGGCTCTTGATTATGACCCCTGCAATCAAAGCTAATGCGTCCAGTTGTAGTGAGAACCTCATACGTACCTGACGCGTATTGCGACAGTAAACATGAGATGCCAACGTTCACAATTCTACGTCTTACTCCACAATTGGGCTGACCGGGAACAACCGATGTTCCTGTTAAAATGACCGGGTCTTCGAGGTCACTCAGGTTGTAGTAGGGACCCTCGCAATCAAGCGAGCTTTGCATTTCACGTAGCTACACTTTAAATACAAGATATGTAGCTACAAAACTAATAAGGAGATAAAATAATAAAACAAGGGATGGTGGCAAATGTCAATATAAGAATGAAATGCAGATTATCTCCTCGAGATAATCTGCGGCTGTCAAGTGACCATTTCGTGGTGTGCTTGTATTTACCCCGATTATTCCAACAGTTCCCTTGGGAGTTTAACGACAAGATTCACTTTGTTCAATGTAACGTCGAGATCTTGTACCTACTCGACGGCAATCAAACAAAATTGCCTATTCTATTGTATCAAGAGTTAAATACAGGATTGTCGCCAAATAAATGCGAATTTCAACGTGTCAAAAGCTTATTCTGAGGGGTTGCACTCTCTTCAAACATTTCTTGATGCCTACACGTGAGATTGATTTTATTGAGAAGGTTCTTCTATGCGACAAGATTTCTTTCTCTTCTCAATCTCACCCCCATAAGATCGTCAAGACTCGGGAATATAAGTCAAAGTTGTTTTCGTACTTCGTTCAGCTCAATTTTCGCAGCGATGCTTTCTTTGTGTCATCCAGATGCGCACTCAAGGTGTCCTAGCGCCCATAGTTTTATAGCTGAAGCTTACACTGCGTTTCTAACGCTGCTGGAAAAATGATTGGAAAGGTACATATACAATACAAACCGGATCAGACAGTTTCATCGATATATATTCACTCATGAGTGAGCGAGTGATAATGTAAGAGTATCTGTATTACACAAAGAGATAAAGTGCTGAATGTGAAGGAAGCATGTACGGAGCTTGATGAGTCTGGTTGAGGAGAGCACAACCTGGACAAAAGCCGAGAAATCGATAGTGAGTCCGACAGCTCGGTGAAGTAAGTTTCCAAGAGCCTGGAGCAGGACAAGGGGGAGATACTAGGGGGAGCTGATCATCGGCTGTCTTGGAAAGAAGAAAAACTTAAAAGGCAAATGTTATGCGTTTTCAAGATAATGGATTTCCGGTCAGGCGTGCACGGCACCAGCAGCGGTGGGTTGCTTATGAGAGTGGAGAGGGAAGACCCCACATTTACTCGTAAGCATGGGGATGCCTGGATGAAATGCGAGAGTGCTCGAAGCGGGTTGCGCGAAAAAGGTTTCGATCGAGGAGGTTGAATCCAGGATGACGGAATTGGCTCTCTACTTTTGAAGCGTGAAATGATGGGTATTTGGTTGTACGGAACTACTTGTCCCCACAGGTACGTATGTTACATTTTCCATGGTGTACTATCCTTTTCAACCTCTCCTTTACAGTGGCCTGGAACCGCCAGGATGTATTTCAGTTTTTAGTTTTTGATTTTTTGATTTTTGATCGTTTCATCGCTAAGCTTGACGTCGGCTAACCGTCCTAAGTCCGTCCCTTAGGTGTTACTTCCCTTCTCCGGCAACGTCGAGGCAACATTCCCTTTCGCTTTGGTGTGGACCGGCATCTTCTGAGACCACTGGGGTCGTCAGTTTGCCCTTCTGGGGTGTCAGTGACGGGTGTTTGCGTGAGGCTTGAGCTTGAGCACGACGCACACGTGGTGTGGGACATTGTCGGCGACGTCGGCGAGACTTAGTAATTTTCGTGCACAAGAGACAAAGGTTTGCTTTCAGTCATTTCTCGATGCTTCTTTCGATGTAAGGTGATATAACATAGTTAGTATTTTACATACAACTCTTTCTAAACATATTTAACCTCGGATTCAATAATATACTCAATCATCAAATTAAATACAGCCCAACCAACCTTCGCTGAAAGCTGAGGATCACCTATGGTTTTATAGGTGTTCTCGCACAATGCCACAACATCGTCATTTCCAAATTGGAGAAGATTGGGTTGATTGTACTTCTCAAGGAACTTCAATAAGACAGTCCTTGCCGCCAAAATCAGTTGGTCTCTCGTACATGTCAATTCGTCGAGCTCCACTGGGAAGTAAAATCCCATTTTGTTTTCTGACTCCATGAACAGCACTTTCAACGACAATGTTGTCAAGCCGGAGTTGAACAACGCGTCCCCAAAGCCAAAGCTTAACAGCGCTGCAGAAGAAACATCATCAATCCAGATCAGAATATCATAGAAGAGTAATGGTTGACTTACGAGTGTAAGGGATTGGTTTCTTGATATCCCGAAGTAACGAGACGATACAAACGACGAGGCTATTATTCACCTTAGAGAAGATGTGTGACACTACATCTCACGTTGCAATGATGGACGACGGCCCAGACAGTCAGGACAACGAAGATGGCGAAGACGACAATGTCAACATCGAGGATCGTACCAGTGGGAAGGACAGGGGAATAAATACCAAAGTCATAACTAACGATACAACGTCCTCCAAGTTTAACACTAACAACGCTGTATCCGATGACTACTTCGTTGATGTGGAGGAAAATGATGGTCACGGTAATCAAGATATCATTCCAAATCATACTCTCACCGAAAACGATTCTAACGAGAGAGAGGGTTGTTGATGATGAACCCCAGTCAAAAGCCCCCCGGTTGTCTTATGTTTGTGTCGGACCAAATCTGCATCAACCAAGGACATATGCTCGGATCGTTTGCCACGGTTTTTGAGAACATAAATTGATCCTCACGGCTGTTCCTATCGTTTGTTTGCATATTTTTACAGCCCTCTCATGTCTCCAATTTTCAGACGTGTACATACTATAGTTCTTGATAAGCTTGATACCACATGCCTTCGTCAACCTGAAGAATTTGGTGATACTTCATATATTCGTATGTATGTGCTCGCCATGCAAATCCCGTAAATGTTACTACAAGTTGATGCATTATTTGACTGGGGAACATGTTGACCGGGAATACAAAACAACACATAACTACAGAACACTATTGAACATATTTTTCAGTTCATCTAGCTTTTCGGTCGCTTTTTGCACCTTCCCTTCCACCATGCTCAGCTGTTCCTTGAGCTTCAATCTATCCTGCAACAAGGATGCGACTTGGTCCTCGGATTCCTTGAGCTTTTTTGCAAGTGTGATGGCGGCGAGCTGTACTTCGTCTCGATGCGCGCTCACCAGTGCTTTGATAAGACCATCCATTGACTGAATGGTCTTATCAAAGGCACTGTTGTCTGACTCGTAGTCGGCATTGGACTTATATTTAGTGCTAGTCACTGTGACGGACTCAAATAGTTCTGCGGTAGCCTGTTCAATGAAAATATAGGTCAATAAATCTATCTTATAGTCAAAAATCAGTTATTACTCACCCGAGCGCCGTCTTCGTACATATAATGACCGTGACCGTTGTCCTGGCTTTCTTCCACGTAACGGTCTTCGGCATCCAAGTGTGACTATGTTATATCACCTTACATCGAAAGAAGCATCGAGAAATGACTGAAAGCAAACCTTTGTCTCTTGTGCACGAAAATTACTAAGTCTCGCCGACGTCGCCGACAATGTCCCACGCCACGTGTGCGTCGCGCTCAAGCTCAAGCCTCATGCAAACACCCGTCACTGACACCCCAGAAGGGCAAACTGACGACCCCAGTGGTCTCAGAAGATGCCGGTCCACACCAAAGCGAAAGGGAATGTTGCCTCGACGTTGCCGGAGAAGGGAAGTAACACCTAAGGGACGGACTTAGGACGGTTAGCCGACGTCAAGCTTAGCGATGAAACGATCAAAAATCAAAAAATCAAAAACTAAAAACTGAAATACAGTCGAACCTCTCTTAAGCCATACCCCTCGGTGGACGGCTCAGGGTATGGGTTATGAGAGGTCATGGGTTTGGAGAGGTTTGCTAAAAATAGATTCGAAAAATCGCCAAAAAATTAAAAATGAATATATTCCAAATCCTCATTCTAAACGCGTATTATATGGCCCATACTTTATGATCTTTTAAAGAAATCTGTGAGGACACTATCCTTCATATTTCTGGTTGCATTGTGACGGATTTTCCTGCTCAAGGATGCCAGTAGACCTTCCACTTTCCGAGAAGTAGGGTCATTCAAGTCTTCTGTGTATTTTCTGATAGTAGAAATTGCCTTGATCACTTCCTTATGGTTCGGACAAGGCTCGATAGGTGTGTCGTCATCCACGTCGTCGCCTCCAGTGACCTCGATGTTCTCACGTGCTGCAAAAGCGTCCATGACGGCTTGGTAAATCTCTTGCTCAGAGGTTTCATCAAGCACATCAGACTCGGCGGCTGGGTTAAGCAAAGACGAAATATCCATTCGGTTCGACCTCTGCAGAGCTCCGGTTTCAACCAAGTCATCAAGTGCTTCTTCAACACGCTTTTCAGCTGCAGTCATACCAGTTTCGGGTCCAGTAAGTAGCGAACTGATTGGGATGGATGGAGGAAGTGATTGAATCTGCTGTATTTCGGGAAGGATTCCTGACTTTTTCCAGCAATTTCTGATGGTGGTGGTATCGACTTCCTGCCATGCATCGTTGGCCAATCGCATAGCCTGTAGCTGATTGATGTCGTATATTTTGGCTGGTGAGATATCCTCCTCGTACCGATCAATGGCGCGCTCAATGAACCGTGCTTGATAGTGTGCTTTGAAACAGCGTATGATGCCTTGGTCCAAAGGCTGGACATGCGCAGTGAGGTTGGGTTCAAACGGTACAACACGAATGTTTTGAAGGTCGTCGGGTACAATGTGGCCAGAGAAGTTGTCTTGTAAAAGTGCAACTCTTCGTTTTTGCTGTTGCAGGTCCTTGTCCCACTCGTGAATCCACTCTTGATAAAGGTTTCCTGTCATCCATGCCTTTGCGTTGTTACGGTAGTAAAATCCCAGCTGCTCTGCTGTTTTTTTCCTGAAAGCTCTAGGTCTTGCAGCTTTTCCGATGATGAATGGCGGGAGCTTCTCTGATCCATCCGCGTTAGTCGTGAGTGCGTATGTTAATCTGACTTTTTTCCCTTTCACTCCTGACTGTTTCGAATTAGTTAGCCCACGGTCTGGTATCATCGCATAACAAAGACCTGTCTCGTCCATGTTGAAAATGTCACGGAGCGGGTAGCCCCACTGTTGAATGAGCTCTTGAATTCGCTTTCGTTCCATCTCCACATTTTCTGCTCCTGCCGATGCTGCTTCCCCATGTCTCTTCAACTGTTTCAATCCAGCGCGCTCCTTGAATCGCATCAACCAACCGTTACTAAGTTTTAACTTGTCGTCCTCTGCTATTCCAACGAGGTTTGAAAACTGGTTCCACTTTTGACGCAATACTTCTCCTGTGAGGAGAATTTTATCGCGCATCGCTTTTGAAACCCAAAGATCCATCATTTCAGAAACCTCGGGGTGCTCTGTTTGCCTGGCGCGTTTTGCATTGCCGTTCCGTTGCTCGCTCTGGGTTTGACTCCACTCAATGCGCCATTTCTTTTCTTTCTTGATCCAGTCAGATACCAATGGTTGCTTGCAGCTTGATACCAAGATTGGGGTATATGGGATCAAAATGCTTTGCTGTAGCTGTTTGGTTCTTGCCGTTTTCATGGTACCAATCCAGGATTTCGATTCGCTGTTTCAATGTCGCATTTTCTTTCTTGGTGAAAAGTGGAGCCTTGGATGATCCCGAAACTTTTTTATCCTTTGTTTCTTTCGCCTCTTTCTCGAATTCCGAGCCTAGGGCATAATTAGGCTCGATAATTTTTGAAAATATCGTGAACAATGTACGCTTCCGCTTACTGCTCACAGTATTTGCTGGTATGATACCGGCACATTCCTTTAACTTCTTCACTATGGCCTTTCCTTCACCGTCAAGATTTTCGACCGCCCTTTCATAGTCAGACGCATGCTCCAAGGTAAGCAGTACACGTTGTTCATCCACAATATTTCCTCCTTGATCCAGCCATTCTTCATCGACGGGGGAAAGTTTTTCCTTGCGAGCGAGTGCAGCAAGGAGCATATCTCTTCGGCTCTTAATTTTTGCTTCAAGTTTAGCAAAGCCTTTCTTTAGGATATCGAGAGGCTTAGAGGGCATGATGACAAGCTATGGGGTGCGCAAGGTGTTTTTTTTTTCTTTCTTTTTTTTCTCTGACATACAGAATACGTACTATTAAATTCAAATGGAGCGCTAAAATGATAGTTGGAGACAAAACCCCATATATAGGTAATTACGTGCCAAATTTAGTCTGATACACCGGGCTGTGAGAGAATTTTCTTAGGGAACCTATGGGTTTTCCCCCTCAAAAATGGTATGGCCTATGGGGTATGAGGGGTTCATGGGTTATGGGCTCGATTTCCCTGGGAACCAACTTGGTGGATCGAAAAAGTCATGGGTTATAAGGGGTTATGGGGTTTGAGGGGTATGGCTTAAGAGAGGTCCGACTGTACATCCTGGCGGTTCCAGGCCACCGTACTCCTTCCTTGCAGATTTTCTCGCTTGCGTAAATGATTCTGGAGGTAGGTTCATCGCCATAATCTCGATGATGGTACGTCGCAATGTCCGCTTTGACTTCGTGTAAGCGTTGAACATCTTCATTCAAGGTTAGTTTACTTTCCAATCTCTGTGTATCTTGTCGTTTGTGCAGTATAGACCTGGATAGAGACATCCAAGACCAGGAAGTCTATCGCCCATTCCTGGTGAGCTGCCGATGGTCAATTTGGCCATGTCGCGTTGATTTATTACCTCGACATACTCGAAGCCAACATCTCTCCAAATGTTTCATGATCCTTGTTCAGTGTTTCCTTCTTCCCTTGATTACTTCATGTGTGTCGAAGTATTGTCCTTTGGGCTTGTTTATTGTACTACAAAATTATGACTGCAGCTATATAGGTTCATCCGACAAAACTTCTGGCAAAATTTTCGAACTGAGATATTACTGCGCTTTCGATTATATCATCTTCATCCTGGTGTCCACATGTTAAATTGATTTTTTTGAGGAGGTTCTTCCACGCAGCAAAATTGCATTCCCTTTTCAACCCCACCTCCACAAATTCATCAAGACGCGGAAATATGAGTCGAAGTCGCTTTCGCAACTCGGTAAGTTCGGTTCTTGCGGCGATGCCTTCTTCGTGTCGGCCTGATGCGCACTCTAGGTGTCCCAATGCCCATAGCGTTATAGCCAGCTTGATGAACCAAAGATTTCTGGTCTGTGAATGTGATTGGTAGAATGATCGGACTTCGAAAAGCAGGTCTCGGGCCCGAACAAGATTGTTGTTTGCGAAGAGACATAGGGACAAATTATATTGCGCCTGTGCATAGCATTCCTTTGTGGTGGCTCGGGAACTGTTTTGCCACTTCTTGCATTTTCTTATGGCCTTATTTGCAACAGTAAGGGCTTTTTCTTCTTCCCCGGCGTCGGCAAAGAGATCAGACAAAATCCATGAAAATGGAAATCTTTTACGACTTCTATCAATGTCGATTGACCGTTGCATGTTGGACACCGCTTTATCGATGTCGTCACTGGATCGGTAAATAAACGATGCTGTTTTTAAGTAAAAAGCATACGCCTGTTCCTCCTCTAAATTATGTTTGGCGGCAAACATAAGACAATCTTCAATGTTGGCAAGTGCAAGTGGAACTTGTCCTACAAAGTAAAATGCCATGAGGGTTTTAGTCTTCACCCAGAGAATATTGGATGCAACTTCGAAATATACGCCTGCAAAGGGTTTCCCAACCTTGATCGCCTTGTCACAGACACCTAATGCTTTGTCAAGATGACCTTGAGAAAAAAGAAAATCGGCAGAATATAGAAGTGTGTCGGTGTGCAATTTGACCGATTTTGGATCTTCGACTGGGTGGGCGTCAAACCAACTGAGAGCCCCTTCAATGGCTACACCGCTTTCTGCGGGTTGGTCAGAGATTCTCAACAGGTTGGCATGATCGAGGACAAGACGAATAAGGAATATTTGTTGGTCGGGAAATTGCTTGACGAGTGTCTGAGAATACTGAATGACCTGTCGGCTTCTTTCCAGGGACTGGACTTCCGACTTTGACCCTGTGGCAATATCCATATTTAGTTGGAGGGTTCTCTTGTAATCTTCAATCACAAAGGGGTCCTCTTCAATCAAGCTGCTATACAGCTTCATTGCTTCGTGTCCTTCACTAAGCGCTCGTCCATGCTCAGCCGCGGATTGAAGTCGACGTGCCAGATTGTCAACACTGGCAGCAAGAAATTTGACGTTTTTTGAATCGTGAAGCGCTAACACACGCCAATAACTGACTGCCAATTCCGCAATTTGTACTGCCTTGAGAGTGTTTCCTGACCCTTCAAAGGCCCAAGAAGTGTAGGCGTAGGCGAGGTAGAGATTCCAATTTAAAAGCGATACTTGGCAGATTGTAACCAATTGTTCCCCGACCAACGCTGCCTCCATGTAATGCCTGCAATGGTAAAGATTTTCCGTTAGTCGCAGGAGTGATTCGGCATGGAGCTGATGGTCCTCAATATTCTTTTGAACCACTTGTTCAAGTTTCTGGCACACTACATATGCCTCTTCATCATGGCCCAAATCTGATAAAATCTTGCCTTGCCTTGCCAGGGAAAAAGGAAGGTTGCGGGGGACATTTCCGGTGTGTTGAAGGACCTTCTCATATTGAGACACTGCCTTTTGTGCATAAGAAAGAGCCTTCTCGACGGAGATTACGTCCAGATTGCCATCAGATGCAAGAGAGTAACAGAGACTTGCTATTGAAACACTGAAATCATTTCGATTTCCCCTCTGCTCCAGTGCACTGTATAGTTCGAGCGCCTTTATTCCTGCGGTTACTGATTCATCTTTTCTCTTGGTTGAAGATAGACTGTAATGCAGCGCTTCCAATGCACGAGCAAACTCGTAAACGTGCCTGGCTTCCAACGTCATCACGGTTGGTCCGGGCATTTTGTTTATGATGTTTACTTCCATTTGCAATGCGGATGTGGAGTTTCCGATGAGACGCTCGTAGGTTTGTACCGCTTCTTCTGCATCGCGGGTGGCACTTTCCAAGTCTTCATTCAGACGTGCAACATAGGGGGAGCAGCAAACCAAATCACCAAGCTGGATTTGGGCTTCAAAGATTGGATTGGCAGCCACGAGACATCGTCCAATGGTCACAGCTTCTGTGATTACTTTGTAGGCCTGTACGGAATCCCCAGTTTCCACAAGCCTGTACGACATGAGGTGAAATGCATGCACAAGGTAGGGTCCATAAACATCTTCGTTTGTCTTGGCGAGTATCCGATAAATGTTCACAGCAAATCGCGCTATCGTTAAAGATTCTTGATACATGTCAAGATTAGCAAGCCAGACAGATAGGTCCAACATTGCTATTGCACCACGCTGGATTGACAATTCATTATTGTATCTGCCTTGAATGTTATTTTGTATGTTCACTATAAGGGCAAAGACAATGGATTGTACATCTTCTAATTCCTCCTTGGTACATGCCTTTAGGCAAGTTACAGAGCTAAAAGGTTCTAAATGTACAGAATCCGGATCTTCCACTAGATAGTATCCGCTAGAAGAGAGGTTCTTGAATAAGATCGTAATCTTTCCCACTTGAAGGGTGATATATTCCCGATAGACGAGGTGTTCAGCTAATTTGACATGAGGGGGGAGTTGGGATAATACGACGGGAGTGGAACCCAAGAAGGATAGGAGGTTGTCTTCCCTAACTTGGAGATGTGATAGTTGTACATGAGGACGACCAAGCCCGTGTGTCACAGCAGCTCGGATTTCGATTGTAGTGGCCTGGATTTGGACTGCAGTGGCTTGAGTTTGGGCTGTGGTGGCTTCGACTTGAGCTGTGGTGGTTTGGACCTGGGCCATAGTGGCCTGGACCTGTGCTGTGCCGGCTTCAATACGTAGTAACGCAAAAGTCTTCAATATTTGTATCAGCACATATCAACCTGCGTATTTATTATTCTCGTACCGTAAAATCACTTCGACATTTGTTTGCCCCATCTCGCAGGCTCCGAATGGATTCTTCCACGCTATTCCGCTTCCACCAAGGTCCAACTTTCCGCCTTATCCAGGTATGCAGTTTTCTGTCCGAGGCAGAGAGAATTTGTAGTATAGGTTTGCACTCCTCGTGTACCCTTTCCATTTCCCTACAGGAGATGTGAATAAAAATGTCCGATTAATGATGATAAACACCCACTTCGAAAGTCTTATTATGGCCTTTTGCATATCCAATGCACTGTCTAGAATCTCTTTATGTCCGTCATAGAATGTCTTGAGCTCTTGTACGATTTCGAGTGTCTCAGAAGCCAGAGATTCTGCCCTTCGCATATTCCGACCAGGCTAAGAACAAGATAATCAGCTTTGAAGACTTCGCATTGCGGCGATGGTGAATTCACACTTTTTTAAACGAGTCATCAAGTGTTTGTGCGAGGTCGATGATGTCCTTGAGTGCTGTTGCAAGCGAGACTGCGGCGAGAGTGATAGATAATGGATCTGCCATTGTAGGGAAAGCGAAGATAGGAGGAAGGTTGGTGGGTGAGAAGTTGCCTGAGATTATACGATTTTACTGAATATCAGCACTGCAGCCCATCTGTCCGTTATAAATAAACCATAAGTACCGTCATTCATAATGTTCCGAAAACAACTTACCTTTTTCCATGCCATGTACATAGTGTATCGGCCCTCCACCAAAATCTATTATGGATGAAGTATCCGTCAACGATGGTGGAAATGGTTATGATAACGCGCAAGTTGTGAAGAAGTTGTGGCCTTGCGCGTACGGTGGCAAATACGCACTGCATGAGGCTGTGAGTAATATATCAGCCGCACATCACTGCAGAACCCATGATACACAACGTAGTGCAACCATCACATAGAGATATGATCTGCAGAGCCCATGATGCATAGTCCAGTCCAGTCATCTCATAGAGATATATCTTGTAAGGGAAAAGCAGAGCATTCTATACCGTGATTCGTGACTAAACTTGAATAACATCACGCACACGCGATTTGAGCGCCTACCGAATTCATTGTGAGCCCAAGTTAACACTACCTTTACGATATTTTCTACCCTTGAGAATGTTGTGAGCCCTTTCTTCAGATATCTCTCAGTATTGAACTCAAATAAAAGATGTCTATCTTACCAAGCCCTCAAATCAATGAATTCCATTCATTATTACCACCAAAAAAATGCAGAAGACGTATTGCTCGGGATAGCAGCAACAAGGGAAAACCTGCATCGAATTTGGGTGCTTCAGCTTATCTGTGCACCGATGAATTGACGCGTTGGGTGTAACCCCCTTGAAGCTACGCCATCGTTGTACGAAATTTCCGTTCTCAGCCTGTATATGCCCCGATTAGGTATCCATACTCTAGCTTACCTTACGTTCGCAGTTTGATCCATCAAGTCATTCGTGTGGTATATGGTATGATGGTCATTTAGGACTGGCAAAAGAGAACATCAAGGATGTTAAAATGACCGGGTCTTCGAGGTCACTCGGGTTGTAGTAGGGACCCTCGCAATCAAGCGAGGTTTATCATTCAAGTAGCTACAGTATAAATACAAAATATGTAGCTACAAAGTAATAAGGAGAAAATCAAATAAAACAAGGGATAGTGGCACATAATATGCCACCAAATGTCAATATAAGAATGAAATGCAGATTATCTCCTCGAGATAATCTGCGGCTATCAAGTGACCACTTCGTGGTGCGCTTGTATTTACCCCGATTATTCCAACAAAGGACTCTGTATATTGTGATACGTCCAATCATCCATTGCACGGAGTTAATTATTTCTCCCTAAGCTTTTTCTACCCATCTCCAGACGAGAAAGAAGTACCACCTACTTTACAAGATGCTTTTTACTTATGCACCTATCGTCATCATTGCGGAGAGGACTCCTCTGATGCTTGAATCGTACAAGCGTGTATTCTCGAACAGTAAGTGGCCTTTTTTTCTCCTTGCTGTGCCACCCCACTCACATCCATCCATCCTTCCAGTCTCCCTTTTTTTGACCAACGGGTACCAATGCATATATATACTTATCATCATTGCCCCAGATTCCTTTACCTTCTTAGTTCAACCATTCTCGTTATCGCAGCACCGGACACGATGGACACTTCGGGCTGAGGGAACGAAGCAAAGAGCATAAAGAGATGGACAATTTCGTGAGTTTACCTACTGACTCGTTGAGCGTCTCTAATCTCTTTCTGTTCGTCCGTCACCGTACGCAGAGGGTCATTGTCATCATGGTTGTCGTCGATACTTCAATATAACGTATATAGAGGATAGGGTCGATGGGAAGTCGAGCTTGTAGTACGTTAAGAGGTCCTGTTGGTAAGTTTGGATTCTCACTCCTGTACCCTTCGTTATGGTTCAAGGTTGTCGTCAGCTTCAGTAAGAAACTCGTATGCACCTACCCACACTGCCACCAGTATACATACACGGCACGCTTCAGTGCTGCTCGGACATGTACTATACCCCATCGACGGCATAGTGGCCAGCTTTGAATAGATCCTGCCATAACAGATCTCGCTTGACGCATACATATATTGAACGAGCTCGGCGTTTATCGACCTACACATCGAATTGCGGCGATTTTATGCATACCTAGCAAACTATACTTGGGCGACTGGGTCTCACAGGCGTAGGGAACGACTCCTGAGGTCCTTTCGAAAGTTCAAGACGATCGGTGGTGCCGAGTTGAGAAATATGTGAGTATATGCGGTTTTAACACGTCGAAATATGTTAAATCTCGGGTTAAGGGGGCAAGGTGCCAGCGGCTATATGTTGATTATAGAGGGTAGATATGACGTTTTTTCGTACACCACCTATGCCGGAAAATATCGTGCGATAGTGCGTGAGCTAGCACGAATCGCAAGAGGTTATATGCTCAGTAAGGCTTCAAGCAATGGAGCCTGGGTGGCGGGTTCAAATTCGAGGGTGCTCGAAGTGGGTTGTGAAAAGAAGTGATCGAGCGAGGACGCAGGATTGAATTATGACTGGAGCGTTTGCAGTATCCCGATGATGCAAGGCGACCAGACAATGGCAAACGTCTCTTGGGCTTTCAAATTTCATCAACCAACTTTCCATAGTTCGAGCTTCATGTACTTCAGGCCTCAATATTCAATGTTCAAATGTTGTCTTCCTTTCCATGTCCACGACGGCCCAAATGTATGGCTTACTTTACCTCAAGCCATCGAACACATATGCTGATGTTTTCTTTGTATTTCTTAGGTTTCTTACTTGCTGCTCCTTCTACACACAGAACATCTGTAAAGCAGGGCATTGTTATCAAGAGTGAGGTCCAACAACGTCGATAGGTGGGAATGGCGAAAAGAACGGCGAGAAATTGGATCTCGGTCGGGAGTCTTTGCTGACATGGTGGTATCAAAGCGTCTAAGAAGGCTGGCGGCGCTGCATTTCTCTTATAGGAGTCGTGACGGAAGAAGGAGCTTGAAGTTTACCCAACGTATTTTACATCTGCCAGGTGCAATTGGGCACGGACTAGTCGAACGTGGACCAACGTCCTTTCCCGGAGAAGGTTTATACCTGCGTCGTACGACATTTGAAGCTTTCATAAGGAGCATATCGTCGTCGATGCCTACGGGCATGACATCGACTTAATCTCGCTCTTGTTTTGGAAGCAAACACGCCTTGCGATCAATACTGGCACTGGGCGCACTGGATCTACTTCTTTTCGTGAAACATCGTTCACGCTCGAGGTTGACGCTGAGGATTCCAAGACCAGATCATAACACAGCACGCTCTCTGACGAAATTGCCAGACGAACGGGACGACTTTCTGCTGTAAGGCTTTATCTCAGCTGTTGTACGTGCATGTTGCGTCCATCTCTCCTCTTTCATTCCTTGAATTTTTCTGTGTATTTATCTTGTAGCCACTTGAGGAAAGGAGGACCTGTCACAACTCAGATATCATTGGAAGGAATGAACATTATTTGGCAATTGGCCGTATGCGCAACCTGGGTTTATCACTACTATACCCTTAGATGAATGTTGACCGGTTTATAGAAGGTCATGTTCGGTACAATCAGGTTCCATGGACTAGTCAGGCTTACGAATCAACAACGCAGCTTTAACCGGTGCTATCGTGGAAGAAACTTTACCTTTAAAGACCCCGTTGAACTCGAAAGACGTGTATTTGGAATCATCAGACATACAGACTACGACATTGAATTTCAGGGCCTTGGAACTATTTGGTGTATTCGACAAAACAAATAGTTTTCAAGGATCGAGACTGGGCAGAAGACATTGTTAGGCAAATGTGAGAGTTGTATTCACTCTTTGTTTGAACTCGCTGCTGACTGCCTGGAGATATGATGGACTGGTTCGGCAAAGTTCTAACATTGCCCGTCAAAACCGACTTTATTCGAGCATTTCCCGCCTTAGGCTTGTGCGTTGCCTCAGTATCGCCACTATCAATTACAAACAGTGCTGTAGCTACTGGTACCAAGAAGATTGGTGCATATTTACGAATAGAGAGCCAAAACAAAAACCGCCAGAAAACGAGAGCGAAACAATCAAATATAATTATAAAGTAAAACCTAGTCTACGTTTGCGAATTTGCAATTTCGAGCATACCATCTTCGTCCTGGTGTCCACACATGAGATTGATTTTTTTGAGAAGATTCGTCCACGCGGCAAAGCTTTGTTCTCTTTTCAACCCCACCTCCACAGATTCATCAAGACGCGGAAATATGAGTCGAAGTCGTGTTCGCAACTCGGCGAGTTCGGTTCTTGCGGCGATGCCTTCTTTGTGTCGCCCTGATGAGCACTCTAGGTGTCCTAATGCCCATAGAATTATAGCCAGCCTGATGAACCAGATATGTCTCATCTGTGAATGTTTTCGGTAGAATTTGCGGACCTCGAGAAGCAGTTCTCGTGCCTGAGCAAGGCCGTTGTTAATGAAGAGACGTAGGGACAAGGTATATTGCGCCTGTGCATAACGTTCCTTTCTATTGGGTCGGGAACTGTCCCGCCACTTCTCGCATTCTTGTATGGCTTCATTTGCAACGGTGAGGGCTTCTTCTTCCTCCCCAGCGTCAGAAAGAAGATCGGACAAAATCCAGGAAAATGGAATTCTGTTATGACGCCTCTTAATGATAATTGATTGTCGCATGTTAGACACTGCTTTATCGATGTCGCCAGTGGATCGGTAGATAAGCGATACAATTTCCAAGTAGACGGTATACACCTCTTCCTCCTCCAAATTATGTTTGGCGGCAAATGTAAGACCATCTTCGATCTTGGCGAAGGCAGCTGGAACTTGTCCTAAGAAGTAAAATGCCAGAAGGGCTTGAGCTTTCGTCCACAGAATATTGGAGGCGACAGAATAAGTGTTCGCGAAGGGTTGCCCCACTCTGATCGCTTTATCATATGCACTTAATGCCTTGTCAAGATGACCTTGATAAAAAAGAAGTCTGCTGGAATATAGAAGTGCGTCGGTATGCAATATGACTGATTCTGGATCTTGTACTGGATGGGCATCAAACCAGCTACGAGCCTCTTCGATAGTGGTGCTGGCTTCTGTAAGTCGGTCAAAGTCTTCCAATAGGTTTGCGTGATCCATGATGAGCCGAGTATGAAACTTTCGCTGGTCTGGAAATTCCATAACCAGCGCCCGAGAATAGTGAATGACCTGCCAGCTTCTTTCCAGGGACTGGATTTCCATCTTTGACCCTGTAGCAATATTAATATTTAGTTGAAGGGTTTCCATGTAAGCCTCTAGAAGTGTGGGGTCTTTTTGAATCAAGCTGCTATACAGCTTCATTGCTTCGTGTCCTTCACTAAGCGCTCGTTCGTGCTCAGCCGCTGATAGAAGTCGACGTGCCAGATTGTCAACGCTGGCAGCAAGAAATTTAACGTTTTCAGAATCGTGATATGCTAGGATGCGATAATAGCCGACTGCTGACTCCGCAATTTATACTGCCTTGAGAGTGTTGCCTGTCCCTTCAAAGGCGCAAGAAGTGTAGGTGTAGGCATTATAAAGATTCCAATTTGAAAGCGATGTTCGGCAGGTTACAATCAATTGTTCCCCGACCAACGCTGCCTCCACATAACGCCTGCAACGGTAAAGATTCTCCGTTAGTCGCAGGAGTGATTTGGCATGGAGCTGGTGATCCTCAATATGGTTTTGAACTACTCGTTCAAGTTTCTGGCACACCACATATGCTTCCTCAACACGGCCCAAATCTGATAAAATCTTGGCCTACTTTGCCAGGCAAAAAGGAAGGTCGTGGGGGACATTTCCGGTGTGTCGAAGGACCTCCTCATATTGAGACACCGCCTTTTGTGCGTAGAAAAGAGCCTGCTCGACGGATATTACGTCCCGATACTTGTCAGATGATAGAGAGTCAAAAAGATTTGCTATTGAAACACTGAAATTGGTGTGATTGTCCCTCTGCTCCAGTGCTCCGTATAGTTCGAGCGCCTTGATTCCTGCCCTTACTGATTCATCCTTTCTACCAGTTGAAGATAGATTATAATGCAGCTCTTCCAATGCATGTGCAAAGTCATCAACGCGCGTGGCTTTCAATGTCATAACGGTTGGTCCGCACATGTTGTCAATGATGTTTACTTCCATTTGTAGCGCAGATGTGAGTTGTCCAATTAGACACTCGTAGGTTTGCACCGCTTCTTCTGCGTCACGGGTGGCATTTTCTAACTCTTCATTCAGGCACGCAACATACGAGGAGTAACGAACCAAACGAGCCAGCTGCAATTGGGCATCAAATGTCGGATTGGCAGCCACGAGACGACGCCCAATGGTCACAGCTTCTGTGATTACTTTGTAGGCCTCTACAAGCTCCCCAGTGTCCACAAGCATGGACGACAGGAGGTAAAGTGCATGCACAAGGTGGGATCCATAAACATTTTCGTTTGTCTTGGCGAGTATCCGATAAATGTCCACGGCAAATTGCGCTATTGTTAAAGATTCTTGATTCATGTCGAGATTAGCAAGCCGGACAGATAGGTCCAACATTGCCCGTGCACCGCGCTGGATTGACAATCCATTATTGTGTCTGCCTTGAATGCTATTTTGTATGTTCACTATGAGGGCAAAGATAATGGTTTGTACGCCTTCTATTTCCTCCTTGGTAAAAGGGCTTAGCCAAATTACAGACCGGAAAGTTTGCTGATGTACAGAATCCGGATCTTCCACTGGATAGGATCCGCTAGAAGAGAGGCCCTTGAATAAGATGGCAATCTTTCCCACTTGAAGGGTGATATATTCCTTATAAACAAGGTGTTCGGCCAATTTGACATGTGGGGGAAGTTGGGATAATATAATGGGAGTGGAACCAAAGATAGCTAGGATGTTGTCGCCCGAGACTTGAGGTGACGATTGGAGATGAGGGCGAGCGAACCCATGCGCAACAGCGGCTTGGATTTCAATCGTGGTGGCCTGGATTTGGGTCGCAGTAGCTTGACTCTGAGCAGTGGAGCCTTCAATGCGTAGTAATGAAAACATCTTCAAAACTCTTGTCAGCACATATCGAATGGCATGTTCCATATTCTCGCACCACAAAATCACCTCGGCATTTGTTTGCCCCATCTCGCAGATTTCGAATGGATTCTTCTAGGCTATTCCGCTTCCACCAAGGACCAAATTTACGCTTTATCCAGGTATGCAGTTTTCCGTCCGAGGCAGAGTGTATTTGTAATACAGGTACGCATTCCTTGTGTACCCTTTCCATTTCCCTACAGGAGATGTGAATAAAAATTCCCAATTAATGATATTAAACACGCACTTCGAAAGTCTTATTATGGCCTTTGCATATCCGGTGCACTGTTTAGAATCTCTTTATGTCCGTCATAGAATGTCTTGAGGTCTTGTACGATTTCGAGTGTCTCCGCAGCCAGAGATTCTGCCCTTCGCATATTCCGACCAGGCTAAGAACGAGATAATCAGCTTTGAAGCCTTCGCCTTGCGGCGATGGTGAATTCACACCTTCTTAAACGAGCCATTGAGCGTTTGTGCGAGGTCGATAATGTCCTTGAGTGCTGTTGCAAGCGAAACAACAGCGAGAGTGATAGATAATGGATCTGCCATGGTAGGGAAAGCGAAGAAAGGTGGAAGATTGCTGGTAGATGAGAAGTTGCATGAGATTATATGATTTCATTGAATATCGGCACTGTAGCCCATCTGTCCGTTATAAATAAACCATAAGTGCCGTCATTCATAATGTTCCAGAAACAACTCACCTTTTTCCATGCCATGTACATAGTGTATCGGCCCTCCATCAAAATCCATTATGGATGAAATATCCGTAAACCGTAAACGATGGTCGACACGGTTGAACAATACAGTTGTCGATATGATGACTCGCAGGTTGCGAAGAAGTTGTGCTCTTGGTCGTACAGAGTCAAATATAGGCTGGCTAGCGCTGTGAGAGATATATCAGTCGCACGTTACTGCAGAGCCCATGACGCAACCATGATTTGCTAGCGTATCTTGTATTTCTAAATACGCAATGAAACATACGTCCCTGCTTTCACGAATAGCAGCTGATGTTCGATTATTCACAGACGAACAAACAATGAGGCCAATACACATGCACGCCCAATAAAACGTACTCGAACAAGTGGGTCTTGCGGGAAAATAGATGGTTTCGAATTGTTTCAAACATAAAAAGGCGAATATGTGATCTCAACATGTCGATATGCTTTCGATCTCGGTGGAATCAGGTCAGGAGGGCACGGTGCCAACGGCGGTAGTTGAAGACGAGACGTTTACTCTCTCACCACCTATGCCACAACATTCTGCGTGAAGAGGGCGTGAACTAGCACGAATCGCAAGAGGCTGGTTGGGTGCTCAAGCGCTCAGTTCTAGTGAGGAATAGAGTGCGAGGTGCCGGGATGAAATGCGGGCGCATTCATCGATCGAGGACGCGGAGTCGAAGGATGACTGGATCGTTTGGAGTACCCCGATGATGCAAGGAAACCAGACAATGGTATACGTCTCTTTGGCTTTCAAATTTCATTAATTTCATTGCTCAACCTTCCATAGTGCAAGCTTCATCTGCCTCAATGCCTCGCTGTTAACATTCAACGTTGTCTTCCTTTCCATGGCCACGATCGCGTGGGGTATATAGTTTGTTGGTCTCAAATTTCAAGGACTCGATAGAGGTTTTCCCATGTTGGCCCCCTCAATTGGACACTTGTAATTGCTGTCAACCTTTACTTGTGAAGCTCGAAGATGTTCGAATTGTACAAGGGTGTATTCGGGAACAGTAAATAGTCCCTTTTTCTTCCTTCCTATGCTATTCCACTCACATCTATCCACCTTCTTAGACTCCCTTTCTCCTATTCATTTTAACGAACGTGAACCGATGAATGCGTGTGTGGTTCCCGTCAAGCTATTCCATCTGGGTATCACCCTGTAAGACATATCCGGTTTGCATGCGCATATGCGCTCATTATCATTCCTCCATATTCTTTGCCTTTCGTAGTTTGACCGTTCTCGTTATCAAAGTATGGGGCATGATGGTCATTTCGGGCTGCGCAAGCAAGGCAAAGAGCAGAAAGAGATGCATAATTTCGTAAGTCTACTTTCCGATTCGTTGAACGTGTCTCTAATCGCTTTCTGTTTGTCCATCACAGTACTCAGAGGGTCATTGGCACCATTCTTATCCTCAAACATAGTCGATACTTCAATATAGTGTATCTAGAGGATAGGGTCGATGGGAAGTCAAGCGTGTACTACGTTACAGGTCATGTTGGTATGTCTGAATCCTTACAGCCGTACCCCACGTTATAGGTTAACGTGTTCAGGTTCAGTAAGAAACTCGTACGCTCAATATTCAATCCCGGAAATTTGCTCTTGTTCGCCATTTTCACATTTGCCAATCGTGTCCGTCCCTGTTTTCCAACGCTGGACGCGTTGAAATTCTCCTGCTTTTTGTATAACACCGCTCACGCTTGAGGTTTACGCTGAAGATCCCAGGACTACCAATAGGTCGTGACAAGTCGCACTGTAGCATCCAGCAATTGATGTGAGTGTATGTTGTATTTATATCTCCTCGTGCATTTATTGATTATTCTTGGTTACCTATCTTGTAGCCACTCAAGGAATTAATTCACTCAATCTCCATCTAGGCAATAAAGACGACTCGCCCATTGTCCGTGTGCGTAACTTGTTTTTTATCTATACCCCGAGATGAACATTGACCGCCTCATCTCCAGAAAGTCACGGTGTCGGACATCTCCATACCACCCATCTTCTTCGATACGCTTAGTATCCAAGGACTAGAGAGGCGTATCAATCAGCAACGTCGCAAATTTGATGATATTTTTGAAAAACAAATTTCGCCTTTGAAGATCCTGTTAAACTGAGAAAGTGTGTGTCTGGAATCGTCGTACGTACAGTGTACGACGTGCAAGCATCAGTACCTCGTAACTAATCAGTGTAGGGTATTTATGTGAACCTGCTACTAACTGTCTGCAGATATGACCAACTTAGTTGTTCGGCAATGCCATGTACAAGTTCTAGCATGGCCCACCCACGCCGACTTTCTTGCCATGTTTCCTGCCTCAGGGTTATGGGCTGCCGCAGGACTTCTACCCTCAAATGATAGAGAATTTTGATATTATACTGAATATCAGATATAAATTTTGTCTCGTACTATAGCCACTGGTAGAAAAAATGAAGAGTCCATATCAACTGAGGGAGTGCCAGGAGAAAAACCGTCAACAGGCGAGAGCGAAAGGATAATGATATTGATAATGATAAGGTAAAACCTAGTTTGTGAGTATTGGATCGTTTTCGGGTATATCATCTTCGTCCTGGTGCCCACATGTAAGATTGATTTTTTTCAAAAGATTCTTCCACGCGGCAAAGTTTCGTTCTCTTTTCAACGCTACCTCCACAAATTCATCAAGACGCGGAAATATGAGTCGAAGCTGTTTTCGCAACTCAGTGAGTTCGGCTCTTGCTAAGATGCCTTCTTTGTGTTGCCCTGATGCGCACTCTAGGTGTCCCAATGCCCATAGGGTTATAGCCAGTCTGTTGAACCCAAGATTTCTGGTCTGTGAGCATTGTTGGTAGAATGATCGGACCTTGAGAAGCAGTTCTCGAGCCCGAACCAGGTCGTTGGCGAAAAGGCGAAGGACCAGACTGTACTGCGCCCGCTCATAGAGTTCCGTCCACTTGGCTAGGGAGTCATCCTTCACCTTTTGCCAATCTTGCATGGTTTCATTGGCAACAGTAAGAGCTTCTTCTTCTTCTCCAGCGTCGGCAAGGAGATCAGACAAAATCCAGGAAAATGGAATTCTGTTATGACCCCTATCAACGTCAATGGACCGTCGCATGTTGGATACCGCCTTATGAATGTCGCCACTGGATTGGTAGATAAGCGACGCGCTTTCCAAGTAAAAGGTATATGCCCGTCCCTCCTTCAAATCATGTTCGGCGGCAAACATAGCACAATCTTCAATGTTGGCGAGCGCAAGTGGAATATCTCCTATAATATATAATGCCATGAGGGTTCCAACCTTTGCCCAGAGAATATTGGAGGCAACAGAATATGCGTCTGCGAAAGGTTGCCCAACCTTGATTACCTTGTCATAGGTACTGAATGCCTTGTCAAGATGACCCTGATCACGAAGAAGTCTGGCAGAATATAGAAATGCGTCGGTCTGCAATTTGACTGATTTTAGGTCTTTGGCTGGATAGGCGTCAAAGCAAATGAGAACCTCTTCAATGGCGGCACGGCTTTCTGTAAGTCGGCCAAAGTCTTCCAACAATCTTGCGTGTTTGAGTATCAGACCAATAGTATTGGTCTGATCCTTTTGTTGGTCGGGAAATTGCTGGACCAGTGCTCGAGAATACTGAATGACCTCTCGGCTTCTTTCCAAGGACTGGATTTCCATCTTTGCCTCTGTGGCAATATCCATATTTAGTTGAAGGGTTTCCATGTAAGTCTCTATAAGGATGGGGTCTTTTTGAATCAAGCTGCTATACAGCTTCATTGCTTCGTGTCCTTCACTAAGCGCTCGTTCGTGCTCAGCCGCCGATTGAAGTCGACGTGCCAGATTGACAACGCTGGCAGCAAGAAATTCGATGTTTTTAGAATCGTGAAATGCCAGAAGGCGATGATAGCTGACTGCAGACTCCGCAACTTGTACTGCCTTGAGAGTGTTTCCTGACATTTCAAAGGCGCAAGAAGTGTAGAGGTAGGCGTTGTGGAGATTCCAATTTAAAAGTGATACTCGGCAGGTTGCAATCAATTGTTCCCCGACCAATGCTGCCTCCACGTAACGCCTGCAACGGTAAAGATTTCCCGTTAATTGCAGAAGTGATTCGGCATGGAGCTGATGATCCTCAATATGCTTTTGAACTACTCGTTCAAGGTTCTGGCATACCACATATGCTTCCTCAACACGTCCTAAATCTGATAGAATCTTGCCTTGCCTTGCCAGGGAAAAGGGAAGGTTGCGGGGGACATTTCCGGTGTGTTGAAAGACTTTCTCATATTGAGACACCGCATTTCGTGCGTAGGAAAGGGATTGATCAATGGAAATCATGTCCCGATAAGCGTCTGCTGTGAGAGAGTAACAAAGATCTGCTATAAAAGTCCTGAGATCGATATGATCGCTCTTCTGCTTCAGTGCACTGTATCTCTCGAGCGCCCTAATTCCTGCGCTTACTGATTCATCTTTTCTACCAGTTGAAGATAGACTGTAATGCAGCTCTACCAACGCACGAGCAAAGGTGTAAATCCGCGTGGCCTCCAACGTCATAACGGTTGGTCCGCGCATTTTGTCAATGAAGTTTACTTCCATTGGTAATGCGGATGTGGTGTTTCCGATGAGACGCTCGTGGGTTTGTACCGCTTCTTCTACGTCCTGAATGGCATTTTTCAAATCTCTATTCCGACGCGCAACATACGAGGAGTGACAGAGCAAATCAGCAAGCTGGATTTGCGCTTCAAAGGTTGGATTGGCAGCCACGAGACGACGCCCAAGGGTCACAGCTTCTGTGATTACTTTGTAGCCCTGTACAAGCTCCCCAGTGTTCACAAGCATGCACGACAGGAGGTAAAGTGCATGCGCAAGGCGGGGCCCATAAACATCTTCGTTTGTTTTCGTGAGTGTCCTATAAATGTCCACAGTAAATTGCGCTATTGTTAAAGATTCTTGATACATGTCAATATTGTTAAGCCAGAGGGACAGGCCCAACATGGCAAATGCACCGCGTTGGATTGACAACCCATTATTGTGTCTGCCCTGAATGCTATCTTGTATGTTCACTATGAGGGCGAATATATTGGATTGTACGTCTTCCATTTCCTCCTTGGTAAAAGGCTTTAGCCAAGTTACATAGCTGAAAGGTTGTAAATGTACAGAATCTGGATCTTCCACTGGATAGGATCCGCTAGAAGAGAGGTCCTTGAATAAGATGGCAATCTTTCCCACTTGAAGGGTGATATATTCCCGATAGACAAGGTGTTCAGCCAATTTGACATGTGGAGGGAGTTGGGATAATATGACGGGAGTGGAACCCAGGAAGGATAGGAGGGTGTCGTCCATAACTTGTAGGTGTGGTGGTTGTGCATGAGGACGAGCAAACTCATGTCTGACGGCAGCTCGGATTTCGATTGTAGTGGCTTCAATTCGGCCCGCAGAGGCTTGAGTTTGAGCTGTTGAGGCTTCGACCTGAGCCGTCGTCGCCTGGACCTGTGCTGTAGCGGCTTCAATACGTAGTAATGCGAATACCTTTAATATTCATATCAGTAAATATCTGGCTGAGTATTGATTATTCTCGTACCATAAAATCACTACGACACTTGTTTGCCCCATCTCGCAGGCTCCAAATGGATTCCTCCACGCTATTCCGTTTCCACCAAAGTCCAACTTTCTGCTTTATCCAGGTGCGTGGTTTTCCGTCAGAGGCAGAGTGAATTTGTAGTATAGGTATGCATTCCTTGTGTACCCTTTCCATTTCCCTACAGGAGATGTGAATAAAGATTCCCAATTAATGATACTAAACACGCACCCCAACAGCCTTAGTACGGCGTCTTGCATATCCGGCGCACTGTCAAGAGTCTCCTTATGCCCTGCGTAGAACTTCTGAACATCCTTTACAATTCCGAGCGTCTCTGCAGCCAGAGATTCTGCCTTTCGCATATTCCGACCGGGCTAAGAACAAAAGAATCAACTTTGAAGCCCTCGCCCAGCGGCGAAGGGGAATTCACACCTTCTTAAACGAGTCATTGAGCGTTTGTGCGAGTTCGATGATGTCCTTGAGTGCTGTTGCAAGCGAGACTACGGCGAGAGTAATGGATAATGGATCTGCCATTGTAGGGAAAGCGAAGAAAGAGGAAAGTTGCTGGTAGGTGAGAAGTTGCCTGAGATTATATGATTTCACTGAACATCATCAGCACTGCCCGGCGCCCATTACTGCAGAACCCATGATGCACAACACAATGCAGTCATAGAAGTATGTCTTGGAAAAGAAGAGCAATGTCGTTATCGCTGATGGGAATTCTATCCTGTGATTCGTGACTAAACTTGAATAACATCACGCACACGCGATTTGAGCGCCTACTCTGACTCAGCTTTCCTGTTCGCTCCTCAATTCATTGTGAACACAAGTACCATCAGGTTAACACCACCTTTACAATGCTTTCTACCCTTGAGAATGTTCTGAGCCTTTTCTTCAGATATCTCTCAGTATTGAACTCAAATAACAGGCGTCTGTTTGACGGCGTCTTACAGAGACCCGAGGATCAATAAATTCCCATTCTTTCTGTTGAAATGCGAAAGACACGCTGCTTGAGGTAGCAGCGACAAGGGAGAACCGGTGTCAGACTCGGGTTTTTTACATGTCACCTGTTCTGATACGCATTCATTTTCTTTTTGAGTAATGGGAATATTGAACGCTAGGTGCTGTAAAAAGTGAGTAATGAATCCAAAAGCTTGTGCAAAACATGCGACTTACTTAACCCTTTCCTTAGCATTGACATATGCAGAAGGTCGAGCTTGATCGACGACAACCATGGGGCTGATTCATCAATACTCCAGCTTACCCGGCCTCGTAGTTCGGTATTGTGGCATCGGGTACGATGGTCATTCGTGAATGGGAAAAGAGAGCATCAAGGAATCTATAGTTCGGTGGGTCTACCCATCCATTCCACGGAGTTGAAAATGTCGCTCAGCTTTCTCCATTAATCATCACAGTACGTGGAGGGGTATGGATATTAAGATTTATAAGGGCTCTAACGGGTATCGTTAGTGGGGATTTGGGCATGCTGTATGCTGTGTACCGTGTTTGTGAGTTTGCATTCATCATGTACCCTGATTTATAGATCAACGCAACCTCAATATGAAGGTCGACCGCACCTGCCCACACTGCCGCCATTGGACAAACACAACACGTTGCAGTAGCGTTCAATATGTGAAAAGGTACTCCACTACACCGTCGATTACGTAGAGGCTACCGTCAAGCAAATCCTGCCCTGACACATCCCGTTTGAAGCACACAAATGCTGAACGAGCTCGGTGTTCCTCACACCATACATCAAATCGTAGTGGCTATATTCATACCTAAGCAAAGTGTGCTTGGGAGAGTGGGTCTCGCGGGCATAACAAAAGAGTTTTTGATAGCAGAAGATGTATCCGAGGTTTTGAATAGACAATACGCGCGATTTCAAACTATCGAGGATGCACTTCAAGATATTTGAATCGATGGAGTCGGTGCCCGCTTGATACTCTCCAGGTCAGGCGAGTATAATGCGCCAACGGCGATGGTTTGCTTAGAGAAGGGAAGAAGGGAAATTTACTCGTCAACGACTACTGTATGCCACAATGTGGTGTGTGAATTAGCACGAATCACAAGAGGCTGGATGCTCAGCGAGGAGTGGGCAAGGGCGCTCGAAGCGGGTTGCTCACTGTTGCAGCTACACCGAGATTTTGGAGGCCATGACCTTGCGAAGAATTCTCTGGACGGACGGTGCTAGTACTACGAGGATAAGGAACGACTTGTGACGTCTTATTAGGACTGGGAAGGATGCTGCACGACCAGAGCTCTTGGGCGGCGGAAGGACTTTCTTTAACGCTTCGTAGCGAACCTGGTGAGTAATTATTATTTTTTCTGTATTTTTCAATGAATCATCTATGCATCTCTTGTAGACTTTTGAATAATTTGGAACTCTAGGTTATCCCAACCCAATCTGTAAATTATGGGCAATCTAGAGGGACGAGCTGGAGATTGTCGTTCGTTGGTAGGTCCTGTTATCTTCTCCGATTTGTGGTACAGCCTCAAGCTGTGCATAGCAACTTGGTCACCCCACCACCCACCTCTCCACTTGAAAACATCAAAAATTACTGCCAGCAACTCACCGGTTTTATCCCTGACTCTAGCACCGAGTTAGGGATGAAAGCGGCCACGAGCCGCTGGTAGATGCATCTTCGACCTTCGATTTATGTTGAATATTGTCTAGTCGTCCTGACTTGTACGTCATTCCATCCTTTCTTGATACCGTAATTTACATACCTTTCCAGAGTCAGTCGCTCTTCTTCACTCTCCCCAATGATCGATATGGCCTTTTGCAGATGTTCACAATGTGGAACATGTCCCTTGAACTCCACAGGATAACCTTGAATAAGCGCCCAAAATCCGACACCAGCCTTTATCAGTCAATACCATTTCGTCTTCGATGCGCTTGAACGGTATCTCGTTTACCTCACGCCACATCCTGGCTTTAGGCTTGAAATCTGCTCCAGAAAGCCACAACGGAACACGTTTTAGAAAGGGAAAGAAATCGACCAGGTATGACCCTTTACTTCTATCCCATATAAAACACTCATAATGGTAGTAGAAAGTGTTCTTCTAAAGAAGAATCAGTGCTTTTCCAGTGCTGCAGCATAATTTGACTCCAACTCACTGTCGTACATGGTGCAAAAAGCCATCTGGAGTAACGAATAAATGATGGAGAAAAGCGCGAGCTCGTATAGGTTATCGATACACTATATTTAGCAGCACCCTTTCACCCTTGTGCTCAGGGACCCCTACCAATACTCATTGAAATAGCGACGATGACGCCGCCACATTACACCGTAAGGCGTCATCACAAGATAATCATTCCAGTGCATCTTTAATAAAAACAACAATTCCGTAAGCGCGCAAAGTCAGTAAATTATGATCGGCATACAAATCGGTCATCATCGGCATCTGAACTCTGTCAGAAAAAGATTGAATGATTGTTTCTCAAAGAATTCGTTCGCTCTTTCTACAGAGTTCAAGAAAAGGAACTTCTATCCCATAACCTCGAAATAAACACTTTACCTACTGTTAAATGTCATTAGATTGGCATTTATAGCTGCTGATAGCTTGAGCAAGTAGGACACATACCATAAACTTTTGCCCGTTCATTGTAAGTTCGGACGAGGAAGAAGGAGGTACTTCGGATTGCAAAAGGAGGAGGCCTTTGCTCTCCGACGGGTATGTGCTCCTCGAACATACGCATCGATAGATTTGTCGCCGATGGCAGACTGAAAGTTTTCGCTGGATGGACATATTATATAGTCTTTCCACGCTGGACTTCTTTGACGGCTTCGCGCATTGTGAAAAGGTCGAAGTCGGTGGTAAGGTATTTAAGGTAAACATAGTATACGCACGAGAAGTGGGGCTGATGAGAACGGAAACGATGATAATGAAGCTCCCGGAGGAAAGCGTTCGAAGCCCAGGATTAAAATAATTGTTCTAAATTGAAATAGAGTAAGCAATGCAAAGACGAATGTTGATATAACAGCGAATCTGTTCATACAGAAGAGGCAATTTTTCAATGCGGGAGTCGAACATACCCGAAGTTGTTGACAATGAACTTGTTGGCGAAAATTCCAGTTTTGTTCTGGACTCATTCTTGCACGGCTGCGTTAACCTGATCGGGATCTCGTAGGAAGCCATCGAAGCTTTGGGTTCCCTCCACACTGAAAATATTAGGAAGAAGAGTGTGATCGCTAAGATTTTCGCCAACGTCGGCGTTGCCTACGACAATATCTATATTGAGGGCCTTGGGTTCCTTGCTATTCCCTATTCCAGAGAGTTAAAGTTAAGTGCAGTGCCTGGAGAAGAAGTGAATTGCACAATGCGGAACGATTTGAGGCCGGAGCGAGTGGTCCCTTTCGAATGAGTTTCATAACAGTTGCATTGAAGACCATAGTAAGGTTCGGCCTCGCATTAACCTTAGTAAGATAGCGCGTAGAAGAGCTACTTCTCACAGCCACCAGCAGACGATTTAACCCTAACCCCGCTGATGACCCTCTTCGTGATAAGTACGGAAACTTTGGGAGTTGCTAAGTAGTCGCTAGAACGCGCGGGTCGATAGTTTGGTTGTTGGCCGACAGACCGACAGAAACCATTCCCTCGAAATCCATGTCATGATGGAATAAATTGATTGGTAGTGTTATGGCCGTCAACTGGGGGAACAAATTTCTCATGCTCATAATAATAAATATTGTGCCAGTGAATGTGAGTCCTTTTTTTTTGTTTTGTTTTTTTTTTGTTTTGAATCTAGCAATCCGAATAACAGACCTTTTTAATATACTTCTTCATGTTTTGCCACGAACATCCAGAGTCTCCAGACACAGCGGCCAGCCTTTGCCAATCCTCATCAGAGCCGTTCGTCTCTGCTGAGAAAATAATCAACGCCTACTTTACACATCATCCTCATAATCGCAAAGAGGTCTCCCCATGTTGGCCCCTCCATTGGACACTTCGAATTGCTCCCATTCTTGATCTATGAATTTCGAAGATGTTCGAAACGTACAACCATGCCTTCTCGACTTGTACGTGATTTCCTTCTTTCTTTCTTTCTTGATATTCCTTTACATGTATTTCGTTGCAGACTCCCCTTCTCCTTCTCATTTGACGAATAGATGTGGTACTCTTTACGCTATGCCATCGGTTGATTTCATAGTTCGATACCGCGGCATTGGGTACGATGGTGATTCAGAAGCAGGAAAAGAGAGCATCAAGGGCTATATTTTCACACATACACATACACAACATGTCGCAGTGCTGCTCGGACATGTAGAAGCACTCCACTACCCAATCGACTGGGTGGGGACCAGCGTTTAAGCAGTTCCCGCCTTGACACACCCCGTTTGAAGCAAAAACAATATCGCACATTCCTGGTGAGCTGCCGACTCGTTGCATAATATCAAGTATGCCGCGCTGAATTCTTATTCATCGCCAGAGTACCTGGAATGTTGATGATACTTGGAATGTTCACGGTGCACCGGAGTTTCTGACCATATTCTACATCTCTGTCAATTTGGTCCTGTTGCGTTGATTTATTACCTCGACGTGCTCAAAGTCAATATCATTCTACACGTTTCTCGATCCTTGTCAAGTCTTTCCTTCCGTCTTCGATTACTTCATGTGTGTCGAGGGTATTGTTCTTTGATGTCGTTAGCACGAACTGGAAACAAGAGGCCCAGTGCTGGTTTACTCAATAGATAGAGACTAGCATTACATTGAATATCAGATGTATTACGAAACTATGACTGCTGGTATACAAGGAACAAGTGCCTTTGAGCAAATAGAAAGAGAAATAAAACTAGTCTGCGCGGGTCACAGGCTCATCTAATAAGATTCTATGTTACTAGTATATTGGCAGATGGGGAGATCACTGTGCTTTCGGAGATATCGTCTTCATCTTGGTGTCTGCACTTAAGATTGATCTTTTTGATCAGGTTCTTCCACGCAGCAAAGTTTTGTTCTCTTTTCAATCCCACCTCCACAAATTCATCAAGACGCGGAAATATGAGTCGAATTCGTTTTCGCAACTCGGTGAGTTCGGTTCTTGTACCAATGCCTTCTTCGTGTCGGCCTGATGCGCACTCTAGGTGTCCCAATGCCCATAGGGTTATAGCCAGCTTGATGAACCATATATTTCGGGTCTTTGAATGTTGTTGGTAGAATGATTGGGCCTCGAAAAGCAGGTCTCGTGCCTGAACAAGGTCGTTGTTGGCGAAAAGACGAAGGGCCAGACTGTACTGCGCCTGTACATACAATTCCCTCCAGATGATTATGGGATGGTCCTTCTTCTGCCAATCTTGTATGGCCTCATATGCGATGGCAAGGGCTTCTTTTTCCTCCCCTGCGTCGGCGAGGAGGTCAGACAAAATCCATGAAAATGGAATTCTGTTATGACCTCTAACAATGTTGATCGACCGTCGCATGTTGGACACCGCTTTATCGATGTGGCCACTAGATTGGTAGATAAGGGATGCGTTTTCCAAGTAAAATGCATACGCATCTTCCTCCTCCAAATCATGTTCGGCAGCAAAAGTAAGACAATCTTCAATCTTGGCGAGGGCAGCTGGAACTTGTCCTGTATGATATAATATTATGAGGGTTCCAACCTTTATCCATAGAATATTGGATGCGGCAGTATAAGTGTTCGCGAAGGGTTGCCCAACCTTGATCGCCTGGTCACAGACACTTAATGCTTTGTCAAGATGACCTTGAGAACAAAGAAATCTGGCAGAATATAGAAGTGCCTTGGTGTGCAAATTGACTGATTCTCGATCTTGTACTGGATGGGCGTCAAACAAGCTGAGTGCCTCTTCAATGACGGCGCTGGCTTCTGTAAGTTGGCCAAAGTATTCCAACAGGTTTGCGTGATCCAAGATGAGACGAATAAGAAATATTTGTTGGTCGGGAAATTGCTTGACAAGTGCCCGAGAGTATTGAATGACCTGCCGGCTTCTTTCCAGGGACTGGATTTCCATCTTTGTCTCAGTGGCAATATCCATATTTAGTTGAAGGTTTTCCATGTAAGTCTCTAAAAGGATGGGGTCTTTTTGAATCAAGCTGTCAAACAATTTCATTGCTTCGTGTCCTTCACTAAGCGCTCGTTTGTCCTCAGCCGCTAATAGAAGTCGACGTGCCAGATTGCCAATGCTGGCAGCAAGAAATTTGTCGTTTTTAGAATCTTGAAATGCTAGAATGCGATAATAGCTGACTGCTGATTCCGCAATTTGTACTGCCTTGAGAGTGTTTCCTGACCATTCAAAGGCCCGAGAGGTGTAGGCGTAGGCGTTGTAGAGATTCCAGTCTAAAAGTGATACTCGGCAAGTTGCGACCAATTGTTCCCCAACCAACGCTGCCTCCACGTAACGCCTACAACGGTAAAGATTTTGTGTTAGTTGCAAAAGTGATTCGGCATGGAGCTGATGATCTTCAATATGTTTTGGAACTATTTGTTCAAGTTTCTGGCACACCACATGTGCCTCGTCAACACGGCCCAAATCTGATAAAATCTTGCCTTGCCTTGCCAAGGAAACAGGAAGGTCGTAAGGGATATTTCCGGTGTGTTGAAAGACCTTCTCCAAATGAAACACTGCTTTTTGTGCGTAGGAAAGAGCCTGCTCGACGGAGATTACGTCCCGATTGTCATAGGATGCGAGAGAGTAGCAGAGACTCGCTATTGAAACACTGAATTCGATGTGATTGCCGCTCTGCTCCAGTGCACTGTATAGTTCAAGCGCCCTCATTCCTGCGCTTACTGATTCATTTTTCCTCTTGGTTGAAGATAGACTGTGATGCACCTCTTCCAATGCACAGGCAAAGTCGAACACGCGCGTGGCTTCCAACGTCATAGCGGTTGGTCCACACGTTTTGTCTTTGATGTTTACTTCCACTTGTGACACGGATGTGGGTTGTCCAATTAGGTGCTCGTAGGTTTGTATCGCTTCTTCTGCATCGCGGGTGGCATTTTCCAAGTCTCCATTCAGACGTGCAACATGGGCAGAGCAGCGAATTAAATCAGCAAGCTGGATTTGCGCTTCAAAGGTTGGACTTGCAACCACGAGACGACGCCCAAGGGTCACAGCCTCTGTGATTACTTTGTAGGCCTGTACGGACTCCCCAGCGTCCACAAGCGTGTACGACATGAGGTAAAGTGCATGCGCAAGGCGGGGTCCATAAACATCATTGTTGGTCTTGGTGAGTGTCCGATAAATGTCCACAGTAAATCGTACTATTGTTAAAGATTCTTGATACATGTCGATATTAGCAAGCGAGAGAGACAGGTCCAACATTGCAAATGCACCGCGCTGGATTGACAATTCGTTATTGTATCTGCCCTGAATGCTATTTTGTATGTTCACTATGAGGGCGAAGATATTGGATTGTACGTCTTCTGTTTCCTCGGTGGTAAAAGGCTTTAGCCAAGTTACACAGCTGAAAGGTTGTAAATGTACAGGATCTGGATCTTCCACTGGATGAAATCCGCTGGAAGAGAGGTCCTTGAATAAGATGGCAAGCTTTCCCACTTGAAGGGTGATATATTCTCGATAGACAAGGTGTTCAGCCAATTTAACATATGGGGGAAGTTGGGATAATATAGCGGGAGTGGAACCAAGGATGGCTAGAATATTGTCATCCGAGACTTGAGGTGACGATTGGAGAGGAGAGCGAGCGAACCCGTGCGCAACAGCAGCTCGGATTTCCAGCGTGGTGGCCTGGTTTTGAACCGCAGTAGCTTGACTCTGAGCAGTGGCGCCTTCAATGCGTAGTAATGAAAACATCTTCAAAATTCTTGTCAGCACATGTCGGATGGCGTATTCCATATTCTCGCACCATAAAATCACTACGACATTTATTCGCCCCATCTCGCAGATTCCGAATAGATTCCTCCAGACTATTCCGTTTCCACCAAGGTCCAATTTTCCGCCTTATCCAGGTGCGTAGTTTTCCGTCCGAGGCAGAGTGAACTTGTAATATAGGTATGCACTCCTCGTGTACCCTTTCCATTTCCCTACAGGAGATGTGAGTAAAAATGCCCGATTAGCGATATTAAACACGCACTTCAATAGCCCTAGTACTGCGTCTTGCATATCCGACGCACTGTCAAGAATTTCTTTATGCCCGTCATAGAACTTCTGAAGATCCTTTACAATTCCAAGCGTCTCTGCAGCCAGAGATTCTGCCTTTCGCATATTCCGACCGGGCTAAGAACAAAAGAATCAACTTTGAAGCCCTCATCCAGCGGAGATGGTAAATTCACACCTTCTTAAAAGAGTCATTGAGCGTTTGTACGATTTTGATGATGTCCTTGAGTGCTGATGCAAGTGAGACTACGGCCAGAGCAATGGATAATGGATCTGTCATTGTATGGAAAGCGAAAAAAGGAGGAAGGTTTCCGGTAGGTGAGAAGTTGCCTGAGATCATATGATTTCACTGAATATCAGCACTGCAGTTCAGCACTGCCTGGCGCCCATTTGTCCGTTATAAATAAGCCATGACAGACGTCATTCACGATGTTCCGAAAACAACTTACCTGTTTCCAGGTATATACCGTATCAGTCTCCACCAAAATCAATCATGGATGCAGTATTGGTTGAACAATACAGGTGACGAAATGATAACTCGCAGGTTGTGAAACAGTTGTGATCTTGGGCGTACAGTGTTAAATATGCGCTGCTTGAGGCTGTGAGTGACATATCAGTCGCACATCACTGCAGAACCCATGATGCACAACAAAGTGCAGTCACCAAATGCAGGTATGTCTTGAGGTACGGGAAAGAACAGTACCGTCGCTATCGCTGATGGGAATTTCATCCTGTGACGTTACTAAACTTGGATAACATCACGTATACTTGGGCGCCTACTCCTCAGCTTTCCTCAATTCACTGTGAACACAAGTACCATTAGGTTAACACCACCTTTACGATACTTTCTACCCTTGAGAATGTTCTGAGTCCTTTCTTCAGATACCTCTCAGTATTGAACTCAGATAACAGACGTCCGTTTGACGGCGTCTTACAGAGACCCAAGGATCAATAGATTCCCGTTCTTGTGGTAAATAGACGAAAGACGCGTTGCTTGAGGTAGTAGCGACAAGGCAGAACCGGTGTAGAATTCGGGTGCTTCAGATCATTTGTGAAAATCCTCCTTCACGAGATGCTTGGGTTTCAAGGTCGAATTTCAGTGAGCAAATGAGAGATTGGGAATTGATTCGAGAATCAGTATGTGTTAATGCGACTGAGATTTAAGATACATACCACCTGTTCTAATACGCGTTCATTTTCTTTTGAGTAGTGGGAATATTGAACGCTAGGTGCTGTAAAAAGTGATTAATGAATCCAAAAGCTTGTGCAAAACATGCGACTTACTGAACCATTTCCTTAGCATTGACGTATGCAGATCGGTCGAAGATCGACGACAACCATGGGGTTTCTCTTAAACCTTTATTCGGAGTGTGAAACTAACCAACATAAAAGATATCACGAATATAGTTCTTCCACAGAGACGTTGGAATAGATGGATGCATGACCGGTGCATTGTTCATCGAGGAAGCAGAGCGGTTGGGTGTTGAAAAACGCAATTGACGCTCGTTGTCGAGATGGGAAGGGGTAGGAAGTGGCGGCGGGAGAAGGACTCAAGTGAAGTGTACATTATTCTGAAGCCAAAGCTTGTACAAAACCGTAATTTGCTAGCGTATCTTGTATTTCCCTACAGAATACGCAATGGAACATGAGTCCATGCTTTCACGGATGGCAGCTGATGTTCGATTGTTCAGAGACGTGCGATGACACTTACTATATGATGACGTCGGAAAGTTCAAGAGATATGAAGAGACGAACGATGTTATGAATGAATGGAAATGAGAGTTGAAGGGTGTTTCGAGTCAAGAGCATTCGGAGAAGGGGGATGAAGACGAGTTTGAACATACGAGTACGCGCGCTGGTGGCATCGGTCGCAGCGTCAATCACCATTTGAGGTGGTCGTAAAATATACAGTCGACTCCGAGAGCCCACTTAGGCCTACTATATCTTTGGCGTACTCGATTTCATAACTGGTAGAACATGTACAGCATAGATAGCAGTTAAGTAACACATCCAAGTGGGGAAATGGGTGAGGCGTAGAACTTGAAGAAAGAGCAGGAGTGCGGGGAGGCAGATAAAGATCGCAGGCCGAGGATACTGCTTTTCCGTCGAGCGGTACCATCGGGTCACAGAAAAAGTTTGGACCGTATAGGTTGTGGTATTAGGACACCTGCAGCACAGAACCAGTGACGAAGCAAGTGGGCGCAAGGGGGCGGTGGTGGAAAGAAAGAAAGAAGGAGATTGTCTCAGATAAGGCTCAGCCTTGGCTACGCGACGCGTAACGGAGAAATCCGAATGGAGTCGCGTGATCGTTCTGTCCGAAATTAGTCCGTCTTCCGTGAATTTCTCCGCTCGCCTCTTGCGCCTGTTCGCTTGGACCAAAACTCGAATCAGTGGAGCTGTCCCCTGCAATACCGCAGCCAGAGTCTTATTTTCTGAGAATATGCCTACTGCTAGGTCCCATATTTGTATTTACTCTCTTTTCCCCATCGCCGACCTCTGCGTGTTTCGTACCAGCTCCAGGAACACCGTACTTGATCTCAAATTCCACGAACGTGTTCGAGGCCGCTTCATGAGCCACCTGAAACTGCTGCTACCCTCTACTTGTGAACACTTCTCAACCAGTAAGTGGCTTTTTTCCTCCTTGCTATGCCACCCCACTCACATCCGTCCGTCCTTCCAGACCCCCTTTCCCCCTCCTTATCTTGACGAACAGGTATCGATGTCGGGTGTGGTTGCCGTGGAGTTATGCCATCTAGGTATCACCACTGTAAGAAATATCCGGTTTGAATGCATATATAGGCTTATTATCATTCCTCCAGATTCCTTTTCTTTCGTAGTTCGATCATTCTCATTATCGCGGTATGGCGCACAGTGGACATTTCGAGCTGCGCAAACGAGGAAAAGAGCATAAAGAGATGCATAATTTCGTAAGTTTACCTTCCGACTCTTAGAGACACCCTCTAATCCATTTCTGTTCGTTCGTCACAATATGCAGAGGGTCATTGGCATCATGGTTATTCTTGGGCGCAGACAATACTTCATCTAGAGGACAGTGTCGATGGGAAGTCAAGCTTGTTAAAGGCTGTGTGGTAAGTTCAAGCTCTTACTCCTGTACCCTACGTGATAGTTCAACGTTGTCTTTAGCTCCGGTAAGATACTCGTACGCACCTACCGACATCGCCGCCAGCGTACATACACAGCACGCTTCAGTGCCGCTCGGGCATGTACAGAGGTACCATTATACCCCATCGACGGCATGGAAGCCAGCTTTGAACAGATCCCGCCATAACACATCTCGCTTGATGCGTACATATGTTGAACGATCTCGGTGTTCATCGACCTACATATCAAATCATGGCGAGTTTATGCAAACTGTACTTGGGCAAGTGCTGCGGGTTGTGCGGGCATGAGGGGCGAACCTTCACATTGTCTGGACAGTAGAGGACGATCAGTGGTTTTGGGTGGGGAAATATGTTAGTATATGCTCCTTCAACACGTTGAAATCTGTTAAATCTCGAGTTAAGAGGGCGCAGCACCAGCGCTTGAGTGTTTATAGGGAGTTAGGAGGGAAGACCCCACGTTTACTCGTACATCACCTATGCCGCAACATATCGTGCGTTAGTGCGTAAACTAGCACGAACGCAAGGGGCGGAATGCTCGGTGAGGCCTCAGGCCTCAAGTAGTAGAGTGCCGAGAATAAATGCGAAAAGCTCAAAGCGGTTGCGAGAGGAAAATGCGATCGATCTAGGAACCAGGATTCAAGTATGACGGAATCGGTTGCAGTACCCTAAACCCACGATGTGCAAGGCGACCAGGCAATGGCACACGTCTTTTGGGTTTTCAAAATTCATCGATCAACCCTCCACAGTTCGAGTTTCATGTGCCTCAATATTTCCCTACAATGTGTGGTGTGCTTTAACTAAAATCATCGAGCACATATTCTTCGTAACTCTTAGCATCTTTACCTGTTACTCCTACACAACGACCATTTGTATTTTAAGCAAGACATAGCTATCCAGAGTGGCATTCAGTCGGATCGCAGAGTATGGGGTGGACGGTTGGAAAACGATAGGCGGAAAGAACAGCAAAGAATTGGATCTTGGTGGGGAGGTCTATGCTGACATGGTGGTATCGAACCGTCGGAGGTCAGGAAAGCTGTGGGCGCCAGATTTTTCTTGCAGGATTCAGAACGGAAGAAAAATCTTGAAGTTCATCCGATCAATGGTGCGTGCAAAGCTGGCATCCAGAATCGTTGAACTTGGACCTCCTTGGGTTTTGGACAACATTTTGCATTTTGGTGCAATTGGGCACAGATGAGTCGGAGAAGGCCTGTATCTGCGTCGTACGGCCTTGGGCATAAAGCACTCTCGTGGCGGCAGGAACGTCTTTCGGGCTCATAACCATGGGCATTGATCTGACTCGGATGTCGCTCGTGTTTTCAAAGCAAACATGCCTTGTGTCAGGAAGTTCAAGAATCAATTTGCTTTGGTTCGCCGTTTTCACGTTTTCGCGTTTTCGATCACGGACATCCATTTCTGCAACACTGGGTACGTTTAAATTCTGCTTTTTGTGTAATACAGCTCATGCTCGAGTACCATATGGAAACGACTTTCTGGTGTAAGGAAGACTATGTACATATCAAGCCATAGCCGCTGTGAGTGCACGTTGCACCTATATCTGCTCTTGCATTTATTAACTATTCTTGCTTGCCCTTGTAGCCTCTTGAGGAATCGAAGGCTTGACCTCAAAATTTTGGGCAATGCGATGGACTCGTATGAACTCCGATGGTTGAACCGGTGTATTATAAGGAACGACACTGCTCGTCCATTGGTCGCGTGCGTAAGTTCATTCTTCTCTCTGTACCCTGATGCGAACATTAAAAGGGGGGTTCGTCTCCAGGAAGTCATGGCGCCAGGCATCTCGATGGTAGTACCACCCTCCTTGTTCGATGGAACTTCTTCGCCTTTGAAGATTCCTTCAAACTCCGAAGATGTGTATCTGGAATGGTAAGACATACAGACTACGGTATGTAAATATCAATGCCTCGTAACTAATTGCTGTACTCACCAAAAACGAATAGACTGGACTGAAGGATGGTTGAAGTGATGGTTGTCGTTAACGTGTTCTGAATTCAGACATCGTTAGGCAAATGTGAGAATTATACTCGCCCATTGTTGAACCTGCCGCTAACTGCCTGAAAATAGGGTTTAAGTTGTTCGGTATACAAGTTCTATCATGCATCAACACCGACTTGCTTCGAGCATTTCCTGACTCAGGCTTTTGGGATGCCCTAGTATTTATATCCTCGAAAGATAGAGATTGGCAGTGTATACTCAATATCAGATACAAATTTTGTACAGTATTATAGCTACTGATATATAAAAAAGAATAATTCACGTTAACGAATGGAGAGTCGGGCAAAAATCAGACAGAGCTCCTAGTAGATTTCCAGATCAGGATATTACTGCAGTTTCGAGGATATCATCTTCGTCGTGGTTAAATTGATCTTTTTTAGGAGGTCCTTCCACGCAGCAAAATTGCATTCCCTGTTCAATCCCACCTCCACAAGATCATCGAGGCTTGGTAATATGAGTTGAAGTCGTTTTCGCAACTTTATAAAACGTAAATCACAAAAAAGAATAAATTGATTTTCGTCAACGGGAAAGAAGAGAGCAGAAGAGGTTGTTGTGAAGGACAACCCGGTTAAAATACAGGAATATCTGGTTAAAAATTGTGATGCGGATGAAATATATGCAGTCGGTACAGAATGCAAAGGGTAATGAATGATGACCACAATTGGTACCTGCATAAAAGGACATCAAATGAACATAGGATATAGACAACTGTGGGCCGACGTAGTTTTGGGAGTGCACCAAGACTCAATTTCAGGCCCTAGAACACGCCGAAATACATACACATGGTGTTCGGAAACGAGACACGCCCAGACGAAATGTGCTCTAGGGCAAAGAATGGGGACATAGTTGTATGTTCTGCTGGAAAACGGATGCACAGCACTAATTTCTAGTCCATTAGAGTTCGCATATAAGGATAGGTGACCAGGCGTACGCGTATAACCAACAAGCGACCTCCATCGTTTCTTGACTTCAATTACTAACTGGAACCTAGATCGCACCCAGAAGGCAGGCTAAATGGCAACGAGGAAAAAGAGAGAGAAAGAGACTGTTTCCAGTTCATTTGTAGGATACTTACCTTCACTCGTCGATGATAAAGAACCACCGTCCCTAATCATGGTGATAAAAAGAGGCCCGGATGAGTTACATGCTCGACTTTGCAGAACGGATGAATGGAATGCGCAGCTTACTTGAGGCCCGTCACCACAGCCAACAACCGTAGCGACATATAACCGTCGAACCTACTACGCCAATACCTCGATATCTGGAAGTAAAATAGCCTGTCAGATAGATGGTACATACAGTAGATTCCCAGGCTCAAACGACGGTCGACGCTGTTAAGTGGCATCATCCGTCCCTCCAGCTGAGCGAGAAGAAATAATTTTAGAAAGAAAGGTGAGTTGATCAGGGTTTCGTCATCAATAATATGCTCGTACCATGTACAGCTAGGTAGGCGTCCTAGACTAATTTAGCTAAAGCTTACACCGTTTCGCTAGGGCTGACGTCAAGCTCGATGCGAGCTTGATTATCTGTGGGCTACGACAAGTGTAGGCATCAATGCACAGAAGAAAAAGTAGGACCACACGCACTCATCAGCAGCAATGACTTGTCGGATAAGGAAAGTTCATAAATAGATGGTCCTAATTTCTTCATTCCCTTACGAACCTTGAACGAGAGTGTTGAAAATTTGAGCGCTGGACCGTCGTGCAATGCGAGTTGGATTTGAAGAAGGCATCCCCTGGTGAATTGGATCTTGAAGTAGAATATTGGTGTGCATTCAATTTCGTTCAGCGTGCGCGTCATTTTATGTAGTTAAACAGAACTCCAGATATGAAAGGAAACCAGGACCCAAGGACAACGATACTGATCAAGGAGAAAGTGAAAATGAGCACGGAAGCTGACTCGGAATTGATCGCTCCAATGTCGAACGGTCACGTGCATCTTCCGCGACGCGTCGCGTCGCGATTTAGCCCAAGCTATGAACTGTAACATAGAAAAGAACGTATTAGTAGATCCCAAGCATAGTATGTGAGCTACAAGCAAGCCTACTATTATTTTTTCCTTAAGTGGATGCATTGCACCGGATATACGTATACGCAAAGATTATTCTTGTAAGTATTAAAAGCTCTTTTAATACCGAGTAGCATACCAAGAGCTCTGAGTATAAGATACGTTGGAGAACTGAGAAACTTTTCAGCCAGGGAGACTTAGACTACCCTCGGTACATGCGAGATCAGGTGGCGTCGGCTGACGAGCAAAATCCCATGCATAGATGATTTCTGGATGACTACCAGATGTGACGTCCCATTTTCACTGTCTAGCGTTCTCTTGTCTAAATCAAACTAAACTCATCAAGCCACCGGACTATCCGATCACAAATATCATAATAAGATTACAATCTCTGATCAATACTGCATATGTCAATATTTGTACACGCTTTGAGGCTGCACTCTATGTATATCTCACTGATCAGCGTCGACATAGTCTCGGATAAGCTTTGCGGTAGCAGGGCTTCGAGGTGTAATGATACACTTGTAAGCCACTGGGTATCTGTCAAGAGGAATTAAGTTATCTGCATAGGAGAATATCTAAGAAACTCCCTTACGTTAACGTCCCGCTTGTGAACTCGGCTTTGAGCTTTACGGGCTTTCCATGCTTGTCAACAGGAGGCGTAATATTGTAAGCGGCAAGAACAGATGATATCGTCATGTAAAGTGAGTCATCGCTCATATATTTCCCAGGACAAATGCTATACGGTTGATCATAAGGCTTATGGCATGATATTTCAATATTCATTACAGCTAGGTTACTCACCGACGTCCAAATCCAAAAGCTGCAGCATCCGGACTCCTAACATCTGGATCTATGTGGCCATCTTTCAAGTATCTTTCGGGGTTATACTCCGAGGGGTTGTCGAAAACTTCAGGATCATGTAACATAAACCTGTATATAGTTGCTAAACGCCGGCTTGCTCAAATATCAGACATTGTGAAATAGAATACCAGGAGTTTCCAAGTACAATAGTGCCCTTAGGGATAAAGTACCCGTCATATTCGTCATCGTTTGAAGATGTATGAGGTACCGCTAAGATATGGTATCAGTCATTCATGGTAAACTGAGCTGGATGTAACTTAAGACGTACCAAGGGGTACAACGACGTTCCATCGCATCGTTTCTTTGACCAGAGCATTTATGTAAGGTAAATCCTTGCGATCGCTGAAGTCGGGAAGTCTATTGGGGCCTACAACTCTGTCCAATTCCTCCTGCGCCTTCTTCTGTATGTCGGGGTGAAGTGTCATCGCCAAAAAGAAAGTTTGTACCGAAGATACAGTCTATAAAAAAGGAAATCCGTTTAGATATCAAAACGTAGTAGGGGTGAGTTAATGAGATTACAGTATCAGCGCCACCTATAAAATAGAGATGTCCGTGAGTCCAAAATGGTTATCATGCAGTCATTTAAAATTCACCAAAATAAGCAATTGCTGCAACATTTTTGGCAATAACTCTTTCCTCTTCGCAAAGAGGGTCTCCCTGGGGAGGCAAACGTTCTATAAGGTTGACTGCAACCGAAGGTGGGGCTATGCCCGCTTTCTGAAAAATAAACACAATGGATATGCATAAGCGCTCAATCAAATTTTACGGATCACTTACCAATTCGTCTTCGATGCGCTTAAATGGGATCTCTCCCACCTCTTTGTTTACCTTACGCCACATTTTGGCTTTACTCTTGAAGTCTGCACCAGGAAACCACGATGGAATGTGTTTCAAAAAAGGAAAGAAATCGACCATAAATGACCCGGGCACCGCAGCTGCAGAAAATCCATCCAGTGCCGTTTCTGCACGAGAAATATATGGATCTTCAGATTCGTTGACTTTGATTCCGTATAAAACGTTCATGATAGTGGCAGAGAATGCACTTCAGAAGGAGGAACAATGAGCCTTTAGTTTTCATACTTCAGAATTTAATTCAATCTCAACTCACTGTCGTACATGGTGCAGAAATTTATCCGGACTAACCAGTAGACGATACAGAAAAGCTCTGGTTTCGTGAGCTTGTATGGGCTGATACTTGTGTACTGTGTTTTGGTGAAAATATTCGGTGAAGGTGCGACGGTGGCGCCGCCACAATGCACCATAAGGCATCATAACTAGATAATCATTCCAGTTCATTCTAAACAAAAGCAGCAATTTAGTAAGTACGCTAAGTCCGACGTAAAATAGGACCAACATACAGATCGGTCATCATTGGTGTCTGAAGTCTATCAGAATAGTTGGATGATCTCTTCTCAAAAACATCATTCGCCCTCTCTACAGTGTTTAAAAGAAGAAACTTGTGTCCCATAACCTCGAAATAAAACATATCACCTAAGTTAAGCACATGTATAAGCGCAAATAGCTGTGGATTGAACAAATCAGATACTTACCGTACACTTTTGCCCATTCGCTGTAGGTTATCCATGGAGTCTTTGAGGGCATTTGGAATAGAATTCCCACAAATGGCCATCCTTTTGGACCTGGAGGAAGCGGTAGGTTCTTTGGATTGCGAGAGGAGTTGGTCTTTGATTTCTGCAGCGTCAAGTAAAAGAGAAGAGATGCGATTGCAATGGAAACCATCACTGCCTCTGATATACCACCCATTGTGAGGGTCTAACTGAGGGTTTAACGTTTAATGCGCTGCCTCAATTTATAATGCGATTCGAAGAGACAACGTGGGATCTCACTTGGATGGCATGAGAGATTAGTATGCTACACTTGATTCTTAAAGTTAAAAATATTATGTGTTTATCATGAACTCATTGCCTATGGGGTCTTACACAGTTCTTCTACCGAACGAGTGATCCCTCATTCAATACTAGCAGGTAGCCTGCTGTCTACCCGCTTCCAATGTGCTTGAAAACATATTATAGGTATTCGGTGTATTCTCAAAATTGGCGCTTGCCTTGAGCTTGAGATCTCTGGGAGTGCGACCCGCACGTTTTTCAGCCGTGTTTGCACACGGTATTGTCAAAGAATAGCGTTATAACGTAAAGGATAGTTCTTGGGAGCAAAGAGACATGGCGAGTCATACTGCGAATATTGATAGTTACATGTAAATCCCATCTCAAGGCCTTTTCTATAACATGTAGTTGCCTTTTCTTCCCATATAAACGGTTTGTCGCAAACGAGACTTAGAGTCACTCATGTTTAAGCTTGGCTTCTTAATCTCGCATCCGCTTCCCTTCTAATCCTGGACACATCAAACCTTATCTATTCCCGAGTGGCGGCGTGGATATCCACAGCCATTAAAAGCTCAAGCCTTGCAATGATTTGACGAAGATTGCTTGTCGTAGACAACTGTCCTCCTCGGTCAGTCATGCGAAGATGAGCCAGCGGAGTTGGATGCATTGGGACATGCCGAAATGCGCCGAATCTTCTTGGGAGGAATCCCCTGTCACGTCGCGCCATTTAAAGATGTGTGGGCATGAATATCCACGTTTCAGGCGATGTGGGGTCTGGACATCCACTGGCGATGCCAACACTGACTCATTAAACCCTATGCGTGGGAGGGCATCTTATCTCTGGGATTGAAATCCACGGGACTCCGACTATCCCCCGAAAAGTTGACCTTGCGCCACAGTGGCAATTTGGATGAGTACTTAAAATAGATTGCGTTAGCTGCTACTTAGTATATGCTATATATGCTATAAATGTGGTATAAATGTCGTCCATTGAACTTCATCATATGCACCGGCAGGTAAATTCCTCAGCGAGGTAAGTGCCACAGCCAAAAGGCATAACCTGGCAATGACGTACACCACAATAGCACAGAACACTCCCTGATAGATCAGTATGCGTATGACAGGATGTCTTGTGAAAAACAAGGTATTGTTCCTACTTTTGCGCGGCGAAGCGATGGTGCTTATTATCGTTGATATGGCGGCAAGAGCTGGGAATACAGTGATAACTATGGAAGACACCCTCCAAATTGTTTTCTCAGCTGTGGATGGGAATAAAAACGTCCATCCAGCGCAGTGGACTCCTCCGAATATGATCGCTGTAGCATATGTGAAGTAGAATCTGTTGGAGTATCCAGTAACGAAAGGTTGATATTTGAGCCGGGATGCGTGGAACGTCGGGACGCGCATTTCCTCATCTTCTGGTGGCATCCCCATCCCCACCAATTCGTGGTCCACGAATACAAACGGCGCACAAATAAACCACTTATATCTTCCGATTAAAGGTTCTCGTCTGATCATGTCTTCTCTTCTCCTTGCGTAAGTTCTCCTTCTGAATTGCGGGCTCGGAATTCCAGGGGTTGCAGAATCGTTAGTATGACACTCTCTTGGCTGCGTTCCTTCTGCGAAGCGGTTTAGTGTGTATAAAAGAGTTCAGTTAGAGCGTTTGGAAATATGCACACCGTTATATGGCTTTTCGTTTTCTGTTCTTGCATCGGTTTTGTCAGTTTTACCTGGAGCCTCGGATGCTTGTGAAGCAATGAGTAATCAATGACATGCATTGCGACTGGATACCCCGATACAGGAATTTTGACCCACCATCATCTTCAACGTGATTTGTTTGCGTTTCTGGATTCTGGACGTGCTCTGGTTCATGCCCTGCATTCACTAATAAATGATGGAAAATGAGTCGTTGCTATACATCTGACAGAGACAAAGAAAGACGCACAACCCGTAGGAGACGATACCGGGGTAGGGGATAACGTTTCTCTAGGCTCGCTGATTTGATCATGGGCTAGAAAGTTTGTATAAATATGTACATAGCATCAATGACGTATAATTCAAGAGCTTCTTACTGGTTGGTATATCTCTATTGTCTACTTTTCTGCCTGAATACTCGTTAGTAGAATTATCATGCGAGAGTGCTACAGACGGCGTACCCATTTGTACCTCTGATTCTTGCGTCGGTTCCACATATACGGGAATCCCTCGTCCAATATTTAGAGGCTTATTCCACCAGAACATGTACATCGCCCCATTCAAGACAGCTAATGCGACTGTGAGGAGCTCTAGCTCGGTGATATTGAGATTTTGAACTCGTCTCGCAATGCACTGTATGATGAACCACGTTGTTTGCAGTAAAACAAGAGCCTTTGCGAGCCCATCCCCTTTGCTGCGATCCTTGATGTCTTCCTCTAATATCTCCGGAAAAGCTATTTTCTTCTCGCTGAGTAATTTTTCAAATCTTTCAAGGGTTGGGACGCCCTTTGGTGTGTCCCCTTCGTATAGCATTAATCCTCCCATTTGAATAAAATAGCCGTGAACCTGTGTCCAACCACGGTCTACGTTCGAAGTTAGGCTTTGCATTCGCTTTCAAAGATCAATCATACCTCTATACTTCTCCTCCACTGCACGAGCGCTACTCCATTGGTTGACAGCCCAGAATATTACGATCTCTGGAGCAATCAAAGCCCAGATCATAAGTTCGATGCGCCGCAGCCCACCCGTCAGACTAGTTTCATTCGGAGCTGGAATGTTGGGATGTATTGATACCCACGAACATGCAAAGATGGTCGCCAAACACCCCCAGATAATGTCCCATATAGTCCTCGTATCCTTGCATAGGCAGCTATCCAGTAAAGACTGCGCGGCTCGTTGGTGAAGTCCTTCAGAGGTAGAGAAATGACTTGGGAGAACAGCATCCATAATCGGCAATGCGCGAACACTGTTCCAGTCATTAAAGTACGAAAGAGCAATATATAGCAGCATTTCTACGGATCAGTGGGAGAGAACTAAAGAAGAAAAGAAAGGAAGGACATACGACGCTGATTTGTTTCATAGTTACTTATCAGACAAATGCGGCCTCGAGTTGAACACAGCTTTCAACGTTCAACGTTCAAACATTCAACGGGCAACACGGGTACTGGCATCATTAGTCTAACTACAGGGCCGTAACATATATTTATAAATGTATTGGCCAGACTTATTTATGGCCATTCTGCGTTCTAAAATTAAGTGACCACAAAAGAAATGACGACAAAAAGAGAGCCAAAAATCTGCCTCGACGATAAAAACGCTTATTGGACTAATTATTGGCAGCTTTGATAATGTCTGCAGCTCTCTCTGCAAGCAAATAGACCGGACCCTGACTGTGGGAACTGGGCACAAATGGCTACGACGGAAAATTACGCGGCGATGAGCAGAATCCACAAAATGCCACAAAAAAAGAAAACCTACGAATACGGATGCATCCACAATGCGAAGACCATCAGCGCCTTTTACAGTTAGATCCGGATCGACAACGCCGCTCTTTGATCTCACTGGAGACATCATTGCTGTAGCGACGGGATGGAAGATAGTCGTGGTAAGTCCTCGAACATACGCATCGATAGATTCGTCGTCTATGGCAGACTGGAAGCTTTCGCCGAATGGACCTATTATATAGTCTTTCCATGCCGGTGCAGATACAAAACGCTGGACTCCTTTGATGGCTTCACGCATTGCAAAGACGTCGAAGTCGGTGGTAAGGTATTTGGGATCGATTAAAGGCTTGTCAAAGGGGTTGGAGGATTTGATTTTGATACTGCCGCCTAGAAGACAATCACGGGCGGTAAGTAAATGTAGTCAAAGATAAACATAGACGCACGAGAAGTGGGGCTGATGAGAACAGAAACGATGGTCATGAAGCTCCCGGTGGGGGGCCTTTGAAACCCAGGGTTAAAGTAATTGTTCTAAATCGGAATCGAGTAAGCAATGCAAAGACGGATATTGATACAACAGCGAATTCGTGCATACAGATGGGATAATTTCCCAATGCGGAGACTTGGGACCAGGGGCAGGGTCTCTAGTGGTTTTAAATATCGTCGAGTTCGCTGCTAGTCGAGCAAATCCGAAGTTGTTGACAATGTTGTTGGCGAATATCCCAGTTTTATTCTGAACCCATTCTTGTACGGTTGCATTAACCTGGGCAGGATCTCGTAGGACGCCATCGAAGCTCTGAGTTCCCTCTACGCTGTAAATATTAGGAAGAAGAGTGTGGTCGCTAAGATTTTCACCAACGTCGGCATTGTCTATGACAGTATTGATATTCAAGGCCTTGAGTTCCTTGCTATTTCCTATTCCAGAGAGTAGAAGTATTTGAACGGTTCCGACCGATCCAGCTGAGAGAATAACTTCTTTGTTTGCGGTCACCACCAAAGGGGTGCCTCCTGGGGTAAGTGCAGTGCCTGGAGAAGAAGTGAATTGCACACTGCGGAACGACTTAAGGCCGGAGCGACTGGTCCCTGTCTGAATTAGTTTCATGACAGTTGCATTAATGACCACAGTAAGGTTCGGCCTCGAATTGGCCTTAGCAAGATAGCTCGTCGAAGAGCTACTTCTCACACCGCCACCAGCAGACGATTGAAGGAACCCTATTCCCAAGAGGCTATGGTCACCCCCGCTCATGTCTTCGTTAAACGGAAACTCTGGGAGCTGCTGAGTAGTCGCTATAACGCGCGAATCAATAGTTTCGTTCTTGCCCGGCAGACTGACAGAAACCATTCCATCGAATCCATGTAGTGATGGAATAAATTGACCGGTAGTGTTATGGCCGTCAACTGGGGGAACAAATTTCTCGTGCTAATGTTGTGCCAGTGAATGTGAGCCCTTTTTTAATTTTTAATCTAGCAATCCGAATAACAGACCTTTTTAATAAACCCCTTCATGTTTTGCCACGACCATCCAGAGTCTCCAGATACAGCGGCCAGCCTGTCCCAATCCTCATCAGAGCCGTATTGGTGGAATAGATAATCTTTAATTGTGATGAGATATTCTTGGTCGTAAAGAAGATAGCTTTGCCCGCTCACTTGCGCTGCTTGAACCTCCCAAAAGCCTCCCGCGCGGGTAGGAGAATGTTCGCCCATTCATTCCGATTTGAGGTACAACAGTATAGTTCCAGTCAAGAGGTGTATCTAGTGGTGTAGCTTCAGAACAATTATATCGCACATCAATAGCGACATGACTCACTAGGCGTAAGGGTGGGACCCAAGAATGGAATCTCTACAGCCATTATCCCTGCATCACTACCGCCAGCCTCAAGAACTAAAACAGATACAGAAGGATCTTCGGTTAAACGACTTGCTAGTACAAGGCCAGCTGTTCCGCCTAGTTATTGTCAGTATGGCAGGGTATATCAAAAGCGAGATACGCACCTCCGATGATGACGTAGTCAAAGGTTGTTGTTTTTAGTTGAGTTACTCCAGTCAGAGTTACAGCAAGGCAAGGAGCGACATAAAGATAAGTGAGAGCAAAAGAAAGAACCCTGGGGTAAATCATGGGCGAATACGTTCTTGAAAGAGGTGATTGACTGGAACGCGATTGGTATTTATACAAGAGTAAATGAATGTCGGATTCGAGGGTTACATATGTTCCCATCACGGCAGACGTTTTAACTTTGACATGGCGGATTCCAATCTGTCGCACCCGTGTGGTTTACGCGTGCAGGATGCAGTTACAACAACAGATTTTGGAACAGTCTAGTCCATCATTGCCTGGTGTAAGCCGGTTTGTGAATGTATGGAGCAGGTGCACATAGATGATGGTGGTCAAGGAACAATCCAGCGGCTAAAATGGAGGTATCGTTCGATCGGTACAAATAGCCTGGACACGAAGTGTTTTGGAAAAACCTATATATGGTAATCAATGCCGCACATGCCGACTAAAGCAACCGCCTCATGTGTGCGTCCTCGGCCTCGGGCAAGTCTCGGGTATACCGAGTGCTTTCTAACCGGCAGGCCTCCACTACAGTTCTCGAGTCCCTCCAATGTCTGCATCCTGATGCGGTTGGGGTATCATTCCAGTGTAAGAATAGAGGACAGATTGTATTTCTACTTGGGAGCATTATTGAAGGACTGCGGAATGAAAGTCGTTCCCATTGATGGGTGAGTCATGACTCTGAATGTTATAAGACATCGGATAATATGCTAATAGACGGTTTAAATCAGTAAAAAAATAGTTTTCTCAAGTCACGAAATTGAATATATCAAGATACAAAGAAGATATCGATGCGGGTGCCGTCCATGGTATGCTGTTGTCAAAGGCACTCGACATGTTTGCAGTTTGGTTTTCAGTGGTACTAACGTTAAGGTTTGTCAATGAAGCTAAGGTGTATTCCAAATAGATATCGAAAGTAAGGATTGGCCAATAGGGATGGCTCAGACTTTTTCAGTGCCCTCAAGAAAATGCACGAGATTGCAGTGAGTAGTACGTTTGCATTCATGGATTGGAGCTCATACACTTGTATTGTTTGCGTTTGAACGGTTTCCACTTCCCTTCCTTTAATATCTCGCCCGTAGGGCATTTTAACGGGAATATTAACCCCCAAAGAGTAAGTGTAAGCGTAAGCTAAACGAACGGCTCGCTGCCTTCTTGTGCAGCCGTCTGATGCGTGTGGCACGCAACGCGCGTAGTTAGTGCAATCGCAATGCGCGTGTCCGACGCACTTCCGCAAGTACGGCGCTTATTAGGACAGGAACTGATAATCGCATTGGAAACGAGAATATATGTTGTAATAAGTTTACCATGACAAGTTTAAGGTGTAGTCTGTGTTATCAGAGACTCTATGGGATGAAATCCTACCATGTCCCAATGTGCCACTCGAAAACATTAGAAGTTAAAGTTTGGATAATGGGACTTGACTTTCTAATGTATTAGGTGTTCACGGAGCGTAGGTGTACCTTTCTTAACTTATCAGGCGAACAATAGTTTAACTTTCCGTTGTCAGAAGTTCATGATCTTCTATCATGTATGATAAGAAACTTGGTGCGGATAACTTTGGATGCATTTTAGCCAAAGTGAACCATCTTTCTTATATGCTCTTAAATGAGGCAATCGGGATAGACATGCATTATTTTACCATATCTCGCACAGTCAGAATCATGCACCCGTATGTTCCAACATATAAAAGGCATAAAATTGGGACTCTTTCTTCATCATTAATTGTTTACTACCCTCTAATTGAGTTGATCTCTCTGCTTACCAGTATTCACTCCTCATAATGTCGTCTCAAATGCTAACTATACACGTTGCGTGCCACACGCATCAGACGGCCGTACAAGAAGGCAGTGAGCCGTCTGATGGCCGTTCGCTTAACGCGTTGATCGATCACGATCTAATCTAATCGCGCACGAGCGAGATGCCGTGCCACATAAATACTATGCCACATTGAAAGGTACCGGGTATCTGCTTTTTTTTTGTGGAGCTATAGTTGTACGTGACAGTACCGAGTATCTGTTCAAAAATCAAAATGATAATCAAGAGTCAATTGTGTACTGTTCGACACGGCGTCTGAAAAATTTCTCACGTCATTAGCCCGCTCGTGAATTCAGGTTTGAGATTTACTGGGCTCCAGACTCCCATGATGCTCATCATTTGGATCTTCAATGTCGCATACAGCAAAAACGGAAGAAATGATGAAGCAACGTAACTCACACGTCTCCCTGTATAATACATCCTTAAGCTGAAGGCTCATCCACTTGGGTCCATATTCAAAAGTCGCGCAAGCGGTCTCTCTCGGATCAAGATTAAATCAGTACGCTCATTATTCAAATATCTGTCTGGTTGATTCAGAAGCGTTAGTAAACACTGATTACGCACACAGGCGCACGCACCGTACGACCAACGTAACCGCGGGAACATTATGCTAATTTAATAACTATTTTTCTTTTGATCCTTGCGTGCATCCATGCATCGGTTCAAAAAAAGAAAAGTAATTACCAAAATGGTAGGAAGTTCCCGCGGTCCTTGCGCGTGCGCAGTTTACGTGCGCTACAAGCAAGCTACAGAGCGCTATAACTATAAAGCGAGGTATAGCATGGGGTCTAACGGAACGGCCGGCCCCGGCGTCCAGCTGAGTAAATGGTGAGCGATGAGAAAATTGTCGCGCTCGTCTGCTCATCACCACCATTGCACCAACCCACCTCAAGCTCACGCGGCAGTGTTACTGTATTTTCTTTCACCTCCCGGCCACCCACTTATATCATCGCTGGTCTTTCCGCCACTCTCGCAATTTGTTGAATGCAAGCAGCCAGAACCCTATTTTATTTTATTTTCATTTAAGACACCCTACGGTATCACCTCGGAAATTTACTTTAGGATGACGTGGATACGATTGGAATTCGTCGAGCAGAAGATCCTACCCACCCGGCGGCTGGACTCTCTGCTCCGCGTACCGCCTAGCTGAGCTAAGCTTTCCCCCAGCCCACCGACAGTCGTATCCACCGTTTTCCTATCATCCCGAAAATCGTTGAGGCTGGAGTAGGCATAATTTATTCCCCGTTGGTCTCAGCAGGAACACTCATATTCGAGACATATGGTATACTTATGCGATGCAGTTCAACGGGTGCGACATGGTAATAAGTATATTATATTATCCCTTGAAGTTCGAACACCAGTGATCTTTTAGCCTCGATGGTATGGTACAGCCTTACTATGTTGCTTATTGTGTCCTTGATATGGGAGTACTTTGATATGCTATGCTCTAGTAATGATACTGTTTCAAACACAGATGAAGTGTAGATATCACTTTAAGCTGAGTTTGAAGTCTATATCGAATGAAGTGTCAGGCTGCCGTTCCGGCACGCTATGCATCCAGTGGGACTCCAGTGTGGAAGATCGGCGACAACGCCAACGAATCGAGGAATGCGAAAGAAAGAAATTTGAGATATAGTTATCCCACAGAAGCGCATATAGCACAAGCGACATATCTATTTCGAAGAGTTGTCTTCTAGAATCATATATACTATCTCCTGCCTTATCGACGTTTGAAAAGAGTCAGCAGAAACGACATGTGGGTAAGAATGTCATAGGATGCTAACCTTTGCGCCAATGGCCGACTGCAAGTGAGAAGCGGGAAGCAACGAAATGACGCTCGCATCTACCACTCGGAGATTATCCATGTGATATCCCTCTAGTTTGTCATCGACAACTCCCTAAATTCATTGAGCGAAAATAGACATTGACTAAGACAAGAGAACATACAATGCCTATCAAATGATCACCAACCATATTGCACGTTCTTCGAATGAAAAAAAGTGCCTTTGACTTACCGAAATCGTTGTTCTGACATGCTTAAAGGGAAAGATGAGCTGATAAACATAGTGATAACTTAAGGTAGAATACATATCCATTTGGACATCTGCGGGTACTAATCGTGGTGCACGAGCCAGATGCACTGCCACAAGGCCAGACTCGATACTTCGGGTAGATAAAAGAAACTGTCAGAAATAAAATTTCGTGATTTGTTATTGCATACAGCGAGAGTGTGCTACAAGTCAATATTTGCGTATTGGAGATCGCTGGCTTCTCATTTATCTACTACCTCAACATAATCACGAATCAGTGCCTCTGTCGCGGGGCTTCGGGGGACTATGCTACACTTGAAAGGTACTGGGTATCTGTTAGATTGGAATTGTGTCAGAACTCAACCACAGTTAAACGTAGAGTCTGAATATTCTCTCACGTCATTAATCCGCTCGTGAATTCGGGTTTGAAAATTACTGGTCTCCCTTGCTCATCACGTGGAACCTGAATGTCGTATACAGCAAGAACGGAAGAAATAATCGAGTAAAGAGAGCTATCACTCATATGCCTACCCGGACACATTCTATAAGTGATGCAGTGAGGTTGGACTCTAACATTAAAATGCCAGAGTTCGACTCACCGACGTCCATATCCAAAAGCCGCGCAATCGGGGTCTCTAGCATCCGGACCAAGGCGCCCATTTTTCAAATATCGCTCTGGTTGGAACTCAGAAGGATTAGTAAAAACCGTGGGATCGTGTAGTATAGACCTAGAGGTTACACGTTTGGAGTTAGGGGTATTCAAGTCCAAGCATGCCGGACTTACCATGAATTTCCAATTACGATCGTCCCTTTGGGAATAAAATATCCGTCGTATTCATCATCAGCTGTTACCGAATGAGGTGGGGCTGCGAGTAGATATGTTTAGGTGCTTCACTCTGAACCAGAATCAAGGCAACATACCTAGCGGTAGGACAAGATTCCAACGCATCGTTTCTTTTACTAGAGCATTGATGTAAGGAAGATCATCACGGTCGTTGAAGTCGGGCAGGCGGCTAGTACCCATTACTTTGTCAAGTTCGGCTTGTGCTTTCTTCTGGATATCGGGGTGAAGCGTCATGGCTAAGAAAAAAGTCTGCACCGCAGAGACAGTCTGAGAGGAGAGATATATTTATTAGATCTATCGTCAGATAAGTCATCGACCATAAATAGAAATGGCAAACGTACCGTATCAGCCCCACCTGTAGCATAAAAAGTTACTTAAAAGAATTATGCACATTTAAAGTTTCGACAACGCACCAAAGTAGGCCACAGCGGCAACGTTTTTGGCGACTTCTCTTTCTTCTGAAAGTAGAGGGTCACCTTTAGGCGGTAATTTCTCTATAAGACTCGACGATACTGAAGGAATGGCTACACCTGCTTTCTAAAAGGGGGTTGCTTGAGGGTGTCAATAACAAGAAAATTTATGGAAAAGTACCAGCTCGTCTTCAATGCGTTGGAATGGTATTTCAGCTACGGCACCATTTAGGTCACGCCACATTTTTGCTTTTCTCTGAAATCCAGCACCTGGAAACCAGGATGGAAGATATTTTAGTAACGGAAAAAAGTCGACCATGAATGATCCTGGTACGCCGGCTGCTGCAAAGCCTTCAAGTGCTGTTTCGGCCCGCGAGATATAGGGGTCATCAGATTCTCCGATACTAATCCCATACAAGACGCTCATGATTGTAGCAGAGAACGTACTGGAATGCACCTTGTAAGAAGACGCTTTAGGTGTAAATCGAATGACTTTACTTACTGTCGTACGTGATGCATGAAGTTCTCTGGAGTGACTAATAATCGGTGGAGGAATGCCCTCGTTTCACGGGATTGAATAGGCTCATACTTGTGGATATTATTTTTATGAAAATATTCGTTGAAAAGGCGACGATGACGACGCCATAGCGAGCCATAAGGCATCATGACCAGGTAGTCATTCCAACGCATTCTTGGAAAATTAGTAGGCTTCTTGATAAAATGTCGAAGAAATTACGTACAGCTCAGTCATCATAGGCATCTGGACTCTGTCCGAATAGTTTGATGATCGCTTCTCAAACAGATCATTGACTCGCTTGAGTGAGTTGAGAATGAGGAACTTCTGACCCAGAACCTCAAAATATATCATATCACCTGATTCGCATGTGTATGTCATAGCTCAATGAGCGAAATGTGCCAAATAAACACGTACCATACGTCTTTGCCCATTCATTATAAGTTACCCATGGTTCCTTTGAGGGCATATCAAACATGGTTCCAACAACAGGCCAGCCTTTTGGACCCGGAGGAAGTGGGAGTCCCTTCGGATTATTGCGAAGCGAGTATGTCCATCCCCTCTGGAAAACTAGATAAGATAGAACCGAAATCGCGATGAATAAGAGGAATAAATGCGAGTTTTCCATCCCAAAATCTGCAGCGTTTAGCATTGCATAGGGAGACGGGGGCGGGGAATCGAACAGTTTCCGAGCTCCAGTAGCTGCTCATATATAGGCTGAACGTCAGTTGAGTTAATAGAAATCTTACAGCGACAGCGTGAGACCCTACTTATTGTTCTTGTGGCTACCTTCAACTCTCAAACATCTTGCGGCGTCATAGGTGGACGATAGTGTGGGATTCAGTCTTCAGTCTGATTCTTGGCGGCTTATATGCCTTGCGACAAGTGGTTCAAAACGCACCGCATTTTGCTGCAATTCAAAAGGACATTCGGTCACAAAAAGATATTGCGATCCAGGGGAGTAAGTCTATAAAATTTATGTAGACTCTGAACAATATAAAGAGAATTCGCGAGAGTACAAAGAGCCGAGGCTTCTGGAATAGCATAATAGTGAGGTAACATAACATTCGTTGTGTAATAAAAATGTCATGGATTTAAGTAATTTAAATTGCCGACTCACGGAGTAGACAGCGGGTCCGATATTTAAATTAATGATCAGGGACCACAGACTCCTAGTAGGCACCCACATAGCGGAGAAAATTTTTAATATCCACAAATTTCACTGTAGTATAGCAGATTTATGTACCTACCTCATCGGATTCCCTCTTAGTATGCGTGATATCTACCTATATATCTAATATGCCAGCGGGATCAAAACGCACAAATTTGAGCATAAAACCTTTCTACAATTATTGGCTTCTACATAACCCCATCACCCCAAAAAGTCCATCTAGAAACGTTTAATATAAGTACATAAGAGACTCGCGAGCAGTGCTGTGCAAGTATACGGTTTTATGAAAGGTTAGATTGGGTCTCACGTGAGCGATCAGATCAAAGTTGACGTTGAACATTGAACGTCAGTCTTTTGTCTTTCTATGTGTGTGTTTCGTGCTTGCGTGGATAAGGTAGTACGGTAGAGATGCCTAAGGCTGATACCCGACAATGAGAGATCTAGCAAATATAAAAAGTGAGGGTATAAGTCATATATTTAGTTTAAAGACGAAGGTTTATAACTATTACTCTTCATCGACACCATCGACTTCCGGTTCGTCGTTGAAAGCGGGGTCTTGTTGTAGTTCCGGTTGCTGAGAGTGTATAGCGAGTGCGCCGTTCGTTGTTAAAACACTTGGCAATATCACTTATAGGCCAGTTTTATCCCTCAACAATGCCTGATATTCAACATGTTTAATGGCCCTTAGATAGCACAGAAATCGTTCGTGAAGTCCTTATAGCTGTCCTACTACGACGGTGTGTATCGTCCTTGAATATTTCTTACTCGAAATGACTTTGAATCTCGCATAAATGGACATGGCTACAGGCAGAATATTCTCATTTTGAACTCAACTGTTCACCCCATGGAGATTTGATAGACCCTAACAATCGTCCGCTTGTAAACCTTTTTAAAAAAAGGATATTTGTGGCGTATTTACGTCACCAGGAGTGCCAGGTAGGATAGACCAAGTTTGAAGGATATCCCAAGCTGTTCCTGCCAGTGGTGCATGGTGGTGGCTCGTTCAAACACCTACAATAAGATGTTTGAATTATTACAGGTCTTGGTCTCCAGAGAAAACAAAGAGAGAAGAAGAGACAAGATATGAAAAACATGAAGAAAGGAAATGGACTGTTAGTGTGGACTAATAGTTCGGTGGGTGAGGAGGTTTGGGCCTTGCACAAAGAGCGAAATAAAGCACGTGACGTGTTCGAAAAAAAAAAAAAGCCTACGCGATCATCGATGCGACTTCTAACTTGGAAAAGAAGCGCGTTTGGGCGAGACCCGCCGAAACTTGGGCGCTTAGGAGGCCCAAGGCAAGCGATCCGAATGCCCTGTGGCTGTACCAAACACTGAAAAGAAAAGAAGAGAGTGGGAGCGAGCGAAAAAAAAAGCGCTGCCGAGAACTCAGAGCAGTAGAGAGGTTCTTAGAGGACAAGTGGGGGAGAAGAGAGAGGAGGAGGAGGAAAGAAAGAAAATCCTAGATATTTATTGAGAGAAATTCGTACATTAGGAAGCCGTTCAAAAGTGACAGCTGTTGAACGTTGAAAGACGAGGGGAGCGAAGAAGAGCTGAATATGTCCAGCACGTCGGACCCGAAGCATCTTATCTTATCGCGGACTTTAGACGTCTGCCCGAGGTAGCCGGACTTAAGTAGGTAGCCGGATGCGCAGTTTGAAATCTGATTACCACGGTCCACTACGTAAGCCCCCTTTAGCTTCATATCATGGATGCGCGCTTTGGAGTGCTCTGTCACTTGTTTGTAACACCCATACCGTACGCGTTATTGCATGGAGACCGTTAGCAGCAACGGCCTCGGAAATACACGCCCGATATTACGACCTTCATCACTGCGCAGTTCAAGATCATGAACGGCCGACGACGGCGTCAAAGAATCATCGGTCAGAAAATAAGCGCGTATTGTAATCTTTGTGCCGCGACGAAAGTTTGGAGCTAGCGGTCACATACATGTACAACCGTTGTCTGGTTACTGAGGACGGCAGTTTACCCAATTGTCTTTCGCGGCCAAATGTATTGACTTTGGGACTGCGCGTTCTTCAAGTTTCCGACATACGGTCATCGAACGCCTCTGCCGTAATAAACATATTTTGGTATGCGCAGTTGTAGGTGGTGAAGAATACCAGACTATCAGTGGAGATGACAGAAATCTTGAGTTCCAAGGGACGAATTTAGGTTGATGTTGGAGTTACTATGTGTTTAAAGTATACGCGGGATGTCAATTTCTGGATATTGTGAGTCTTTGTTACGAGCTATTGAATGTAAGAAAGCTCACAGTCTGGTTCTTGCATAAATATCAGCATCGCCAAGGCATTACGACGGCTCTTTCTCCACCACGAAGCGTTGTAGGCGTGGAGTGCCCGAACATAGCATTGCAGTACTTGAAAATCTGAAACCATTACCCACATCCATACGGAGTTCTTTGGTGCGTGATAGGGATAGGTGAGCTTTATAAGATGGATAGCTTCTCTCCAAATTTCTTTTATCCTCTATTTCTTAATTCATTCCTTTTCACTCGGACACTTAATACTTGAACGATATGCGCTTCACTAATCTTTCTGCTCTCATTGCTGTCCTTGTGACCGTAGGCCCTGATACGTTCTCACTCGCGAGGTGCGTACTTGAATAATACTGGTAATCTGTACTTGTGTTAACCTAGTTCAAACAGGCCGACTTACGATCATTACTCCTCCGCAGTAGCCGAGTCGAGCTTTGCACTCCCTTCAGAGTCAGTGGAGCCATCGACGTCCAGCGCACATAATCATCTTGGGCATCCCTCAAGCGTTGGAATACCACTTAGTTCGTTCAGTGCTGTTCCAACCAGCGTCATATTCTCTTCCGCGTTTCCCAGCGGCGCGGTCCTATCCAGCGTAATATTCTCCTCTGCGGAGCCCAGCGATGTGTTCCCAACCAGCGTAGTATTATCCTCCGTGGAGCCCAGCAATGCGTTCCCAACCAGCGTAGTACTCTCCTCTGTGGAACCCAGCAATGCGTTCCCAACCAGCGTAGTACTCTCCTCTGTGGAACCCAGCAATGCGTTCCCAACCAGCGTGGTACTCTCCTCTGTGGAGCCCAGCAATGCGTTCCCAACCAACGTCGTATTCCCAACCAGCATTGAGTTCCCTGCACCCTTTTCTAGTGCTGTTGCTTCAAGCGCTATATTCCTATCGGCATCCTCCAGTGAACTTTTATTTACCTACACTGCCCCTTCCCCAGTCGCATCTGGTAGACCTTGCACACACGGCTTGGACATACCTTCAAGTGAAGCATTCCCGACAGCATCTTCGGGTGCCTTCGCCTTCGCATCCAGCTCGGCGTTCGCATTCCCTTCTGCGTCTTCCAGCGCTGATGATGAATTCCCATCTGCATCGTCCAGTGCCTTCTCAAGCATTGCATCCAGCTCGGCATTCGCACTCCCTTCTGCGTCTTCCAGCGCTGACGTTGAATTCCCATCCGCATCGTCCAGTGCCTTCTCAAACATTGCATCCAGCTCGGCATTCGCATTCCCTTCTGCATCGTCTAGCGGATTCCTTTCTTTCCCTTCTGCATCTTCTAGTGCCTCCACAATCTTTGCGTCTAGCTCGGCATTCCCATCTGCTTCAGTCAGTCGAGGCGGACATCACTCGGAGAGGCCTACGAGCGTTGCATTCTCCTCAGTCTCGTTCAGCGCTATCCCATCAAGCGCTGTGTTTGCATCTAGCGCAGCCATCGCTGATTCCACGCCATCTTCGTCTGCGTATTATTATTAGATCAAACGCAGAAGGTGGTCGGTGACTGGGAGTCTTCTTGGACTCATTTTTTACATAACTTTCTTGAAATACACCTATCTCGTTTGGACTTTCGCTACTATGTTATGTTAGTTATAGTTAATACAAGTATCAGCGTTGGTTTGTGTCGTTTGTTACCCAGTCACAATATAGATAACGTTGGACTACTTACTAGCTTATGATCCACACATCTCTTGAATTACAACTTTCGAAGAGGATGGCGCCTTCACTAATCATTGTAAGGTATCAAATTTTTCTCGAGTAATATTAAACCTTGATCCGTCGAGATGGCGCGCATGCGCGCATGATGCGCTTCAGGGATCAAGCTACTAGTCCAATCTAATCTAATCCATGTATCAAGCGAATTGATCTGAGATGTCGGCCACACAGTCCCTTTCGTCATTCTGCGCTAGAATTAGCGAGGCTCGCCGAGACTCAAAAGGTAAAAACGGCAAGTAGAAGCAGTTGAGAAATAATTTCATATTTACACAAGCGCTCTATTTAACCCTGAAAACCCTTCTTTTATGATGCAATTTCAGATATTCAAATATAACCACTACACAGAGCGCTTTCAAAATGGATCACTGGTCTATTATTTCAACGCATTCGCGGATCAGAGCTTCTGCCTTAGGGCTTCGAGGTCTGATGACACATTTGAAGGGTACCGGATACCTGTTGGATGAAAACAGGTTCTAATTAGTGAAAGGCATAAAGTGTGCTTGGAACTTGAAATTCCCACGTCAACAGTCCACTCGTGAATTCGGGGCTCATCTTCATTGGATTACCTTTTTTGTCAAGCGGGGCCGTTATGTCGTAAACTGATAGAACAGAAGATATCAACGAGTAAAGAGAGTTGTCGCTCAAATGTCTCCCAGGACACATGCTATATTTGTGGGGATGCACGAAATCAGTAATTGTACATGTCCTTCATAAAGTGTTGTGCATGTCATGACTCACCGGCGTCCAAATCCGAAGGCAGACACGTCTGGGTCTCTAGCATCTGGATCTAGCTGACCGTTCTTGAGGTATCTATCAGGATTGTATTCAGAAGGATTCTTAAAGACCTCCGGGTCATGCAGGATAAACCTAGCGGTGTAGGTGTAAGTTGCGAGATCAGCGGCGACGACAGGTGGATTCTACCAAGAGTTCCCAATTACGACTGTCCCTTTAGGGATAAAGTAACCGTCGTATTCGTCGTCCGCTGAAGACGTGTGCGGTACAGCTATGATTGCACAGTCAAATCTCTAGAATCACCGAAATCATAGATTTACAACGTACCGAGAGGAGTCACTAGATTCCATCGCATTGTCTCTTTAACCATAGCATTGATGTATGGAAGATCTTTACGGTCATTGAAATCGGGAAGTCGATTCGAGCCTACAACTCTGTCGAGTTCCTCCTGTGCTTTCTTTCTCACTTCTGGATAAATAGCCATGGCCAAAAAGAATGACTGGACAGAGGAGACTGTCTATATCACCAAGGATGAAAAAGAAAGGTGCAATCAGATATGGGTTAGCAACGGAAGAAACCTTAGGTCATACTGTATCTGCACCACCTGCAAATTGATGGTAGATTCTTATCAGAAATGTTGTCGAAACACAAAACTTCACTAAGTCGACCTACCTATGTATGCCAACGCCACTACACCCTTGGCCACCTCTCTCTCTTCATAGCGTAAGATATCGCCTTTGGGTGGCAATCGTTCGATCAAACTAGTGGATATGGAAGGAGGCGCTATGCCAGCTTTCTTTCGGTATCAAAATGATTCGGATCAGTGCTCCGCAAAACGTAGAAGGTAAAGCCGACCGTACCAATTCATCTTCAACACGGTTGAATGGTATCTCTGCCACGGACATATTTACCTCACGCCACACCTTGGCCTTACGCTTAAACTCTGCACCCGGAAACCATAGTGGAAGGTATTTTAGGAAGGGGAAGAAGTCGACCATGTATGATCCCGGCACGCCGGCCGCCGCGAGTCCATCGAGCGCCACTTCGGCACGAGAGATGTATGGGTCTTCAGACTCCTTGACGGTGATCCCATATGCGACGCTCATAATAGTGGCAGAGAAAGTACTGTGGTACTATTATGTTAAAGTCTGCCAATATCGTCATAGAATGGACGTGAACTTACTGTCGTACATGGTGCATGAAATGCTCTGGGGTCGTTAGCAGGCGGTGGAGGAAAGCCCGAGTCTCGCGAGCCTGTGTAGGCTGATACTTGGACACGGCGTTCTGATGAAAGTATTCATTAAATCCGCGTCGATGACGACGCCACCACGACCCATAAGGCATCATGGCCATACTATAATCCCAGCGCATTCTGTCAAGGAAGAAGTTGAATGATTACAATGCTACGAATCAGTATAGTGTTTGAATAAATGCCAGACTGACAACTTACAGATCAATAAGCATCGGCATCTGAACTCTGTCGGAATAGTTGGATGAACGCTTCTCAAAGAGGTCATTTACCCTCTTGAGGGAGTTTAAAACAAGATATCTCTGGCCCAGGACTTCGAAATAGAACATATCACCTAGATAAGTGTATGTTAGAGACGTTGTAACCGCAAAACAAGATAAAGGTAAGTTACCGTATGTCTTTGACCATTCAGCGTATGTCACCCATGCGTCCCTGGGTGGCATATCAAACAGGATTCCAAGGAATGGCCATCCTTTTGGACCGGGAGGGAGTGGAAGTCCCTTTGAATTGCGAGAGGAGTTTTCCCTTATTTTATTGGAAATGGAGTAGATAACGACGAGCAATGCAGCCAAGGGTAGCAGAAGAGAGGGATCCTTCATTTCAAACTGCGCGATCTTCAGCATCGTGGTGAATGGAGGGAAATGTTTTCAGTGGCTCAGGATATATATGTCATTTGAAGCGGATGCTTTGTAAGAACGAATTTCTGGAAGAGATCTATGAGAACACATTTTTAGCTTATGACCTATACATAGACTTACGAGCCGTACGGCGGAACCTCTCCAGAGATGTTGGCTCCTATCTTCAAGTTTCATTCAAGTAATGCACATATCATTCTATTTGCCACTGAAATAACTCAAAAGTGCTGGTGATTACCCACTCCAAAGGTCTCTTCTAGTTTTGTTGGCCACTGTACGTCATCTACAGCGTACTCCAAATGACTTGCGTTGTTGGATATTGTGGGGGGAGGGCGGAGAATCATGCCTCTTATCATAATTTCGAAGTCTCCGTTGAAAACCTTCCTCAACATTCCCTGTGATGATCACAGGACTATGAGAATCTTAAACCTTCTCATGCTCGTAGTATGTAGAGTGGTTACTATCTGCGTGACAGGGCTTATCTCAATAGGTGCCCGAGCGCCAAAGGATTTGATTGCTTATTATCACATCTACAAAGATAAACTGCTAATTATTGGTGGAAACAACATCTTTGCTCCAAGAAGAACCATACCCTTCCGAGTATGTGGCAGCGGCGACGTTCACGTCTGAGAAAAGAAGTGCAGGAAGTATTTAAGACGTGTTCGATAAAGGGCTGCTGGTGAACGTGGGATCCCCAGCAATGTTCTGTCAACTCCGCTTCGCAGCTGGTGGTGGACCTATCGATCAACGAGTGTCTCTCGCAAGTCATCATCATCAATTATACGTAATAGGACATTTTCAAGTTTCACCTTGTATAGATGGGTCAACACTATATTAGCATATATGACCATAGAGGTATTTGCATTGTAATTACACACCTAAAGGTTGAAACCTACTCGATGCGTCAACGATGCGTTGTGTTTACGCAAGCGCCAAGCAAGTGCGGCCGCGGCCCGTGGGGATGCGTGCACTAAAATGGCTAATCTCGGTTCCAGATGCTAGGCAGAGTTCCGGCGGAGTTTGACGTCGAAGTCAAATTTTCTATTACGAGACCTAAACATAGGACTCGTCTATACCTGACCAAAAAACTTCCTTATTACCCGGTCACGAGCGTCTCCGGCCATTAAAATAACCGGTGTGGTTTTTACTCTTTCACACGGCGGGCATCGATATGTCAAATGCTGTGCTAGCTGCCGAGGTCAGCCGTTGACGAACTAGGTCTTCGCAATCAACTTCAATAAACTACCTTTCGATGACACAGGCGCTCATACCGACGGTCCACTACCTCCCGACTCTTGTTTGATCACACTACTCATTCAAACTTCACCTGGATTGCTTTTTTACGACATTAGAGCCACCTTCCCTCCTCCAATCGCATTATCAATCTTGTCCGCACAATCTTAGTATCCATATGCCCACCATGCTCTACACTTCTATAAAGCCGTATGACTCTCTATCGAAGCTTCATTCTCCTCTAAAATGCTATCCGACGCAAAGAAGAACTCCTCAACGACGCACTCTATAATGTCCGCCTGTCTTTCACCTATCTATTTACCCTATCACAATACCTCTCTGTACCCCGGCAGAAAATGTTGATTCCCAATCACTACACTTACTTTACACTCACTAAATCTCTCTAAATGTTACAATCCATACCGTTGATATAAACCGCATCATTTGCTGCCAAATAAGCTCTACACCTCACTTCTCCTACGTAGTCACGCAAATAATTTTGACTGCTGCGTTTCCTCTTCATACGCGATGCAAGAAAGGCCAACGACCACCGTAGTACTCTCTGCATCGCACTAACCTTGTCGTACAACGACTTTCTCTGTACCCTTCTGTTCACAATTCATCTTTCGAAACTTGCCTTTTCGTCTTACCTATCGTCCACTCAACAACACCGACATTTCTCCCCTTCGGCAACGCTCCGCCTACGGTACTCTGAAATATGTTGTCGCGTACTTGTAAACAACGACATGAAAAAAAGGAACTTCACAGGTCAATTGGCGACAATTTAACCGCTCTCCAATAAAACTTAACTAGTCCATACGTCACGCAAATGCAAAAGCCATGGATATGGTTACATATACTCCTACGTTTACCCCCTATCCTTACCTTCCTCCTTCGCGGCATCCTACGGATCGATACCCTCGATAGGTCTCGTCATCTGCCAGCTGAGCTTGGCCCATAACCCTCAAGTGAAAAAATTGATTGCAGATTACTCTCCGCTCTTGTGATGTACCATGCGGATGGGTAAGATCGTGCTCTATAACGTCTGGGTACGAGACTACAAAATAGGGGGGGTCAGAGTAGCGGTTCTGCGCCGGTTCTCCTCCGGTTCTTGACCCGGTTCTCGAATCGAAACTGCAGGCAGTTCCGGACGCAGAACCGACATAGAAATCGGTTCTACTCTGACCACCCACAGAATTATGTCGGTTCTCGCACCTTCCCACGATTTTCCAAAAGTCGGTTCTCGTCAGAATCGAACTCAGAACCGCTTTCAGAACCGGGCGAGAACCGTCAACTCTGACCCCCCCTAATGGCGTGATACCTATCCCAAAACGGTTTTTCGGAGTTTGAACTTCTCGTGAACTATTTAGTCGTACCAGTCTCCTAGTGCTATTCTTTGTACTTACATAATGAAAATTTCCCATATTATCGAGTCCAGAGGGCATGGGAGGGCCTACAGTTCAATACAAGTCGAATTAGTATTAGTGATATAAGCTCCGCTCTAATAATAATTTTCATAGTTTGAATTTGTCGCCGGCCCGGGTAAGTATTCAAGAGTCCCTATTTTTCAAAAAGGCCTTACTGCTTGATATTTTCTTCGCTAGCTACCATTAACTGCAAGGATGTGTCAGTGTGGCAATTATAAGCTATATAACATGAAACAACTCAATTGGAATGCTCTTCAGGGCCTAATAAAAACAAAGAATTTAAGTTCTATCATCTAGATCCTCGATGATAAATCATACTCGTCATAAGAACGTCGACCACGCGTGTATACAAAGACCAAGTATATCAGCCAAATTATAGTAATTGAGTAAGACACAACGTCTAATGTCCGGTTCACTTAGCAGGCTGAAGATGGTCTAAGCATCAAATATTGACGACATCAACTATTTCTAGGACACATGCAGGATAAAATATTCAAGGGTCGGACAGGGATCAAGGATTGCATGTCAGCGAAGCGGGAGAGTCAAGCCAAAGGATTACTGTGATGGAAGGCATAATGACATTGATATAATTACAGAGGTATAGACCGATCGCTTGATATAGCTTGCCGTTTGGTTTAGAAAACTTTACTTGGTAGTACTATGAGCAGAGTTGCTGGGAGGCTGGGAGTTTAATATTTAATCCTATTAGAACTATATAGCAAGAGAGTTTTCAGCACTCACACTTTCAACGATGCCCAAAACCTTGGCAATGCTCTTGAATTCAGCATCAGTGGGATGCTGCTTTGCGGTAACGACTATAAGCATAGTAGACATTAGGGACTGAACCAATATATTTTATATCTTGTACAAGGTATAAGCTTACTGTCAATGACGCGTTGCTCGCTAGTTCCAATTTGGGCCGCAATCTGGCTGTATGAAAGTCCTAACGAATGCGATCAGTCGTCAGAGAGCGTTGTGCTAGTCGTCCCAGATAAATTCATACCTGTCTTCCTCTGGGCAGCAGCGATAGCAGCGCACTGGGGACTTGGGGCCATTTCTGCTAAGTTGGATGGATTTGGTGTCAAAGATTAAGCTGACTGATATGCTGCTTGATGAAAGGGAGAAACAGAGATAATCGCTGTGTTATATAGCGTCTCCGGGAGACGTAAGCAATATAATCACCTCACTCAAGGCCGCCTGGAATATCTGAGGAGCTTATATGGGGACCATGCTTCTCGACTGATAGTTGGCCACGGCTCTCTAAATAGATGAGCTCAGATTGGTTAAGAAGCGAGTGGGGGTTCACAGCATATCAGATGATCTCTCATCGGCGATAAGATTAGAGGTATAATGCAATTGCCGGAATCTGTTAATCTTGGCTCCATTCGGTACTATAGAGCATTTCCTGACAGTCCCCAGACCGTAAGGTTGTTCAAGACTCTCATCAACGCGGAATAATATCTGATAATCAAGGTCTTCCACAATTGAAAAAGTTACCAGTGGGTAGAAACATCAACGATAATGATTATGTTGGGAAAGCTTGCAAATTTCTCACGTTGCTCTTGAAGGTTTTTACTTGCTCAACGTTTGACCTCAGAAGATAACTGCCCTAGATTTCTATAACCTAAGATAAATGAGTGGATGACTTTCCTTAACGTTTAGAATTCCAGATTTGTCTCCAAACCTTATCAGGTCGGAGCGCCACAACATTTTAGAAAGTAGAATATAATTCTAGAAAACCTTAACGCCAAGGCATACAAATTGGAGCTATTACATTGATTGAAACTCCGATGCCCGGAACCCAGTCTTTCAAGCAGGGTTGCTATTCTTTTAGACCTAAAACTATGCAAAGTTGAAAATTGCGTTCTAAAAGTCTCTCGCCCAAGCTTTGAGAATGAGATTAACAGGATACCAGTTGAAATAGAGGACAGTTATGCTAAGAAAGCACACGATTTCCTCCATTTTCAATGTATCATACTTGGTTGAAATTGAAGCAAACACCGAAGACAGTCAACCAAATTTACATTTAACAATCGTTAACGTTTTAGCAGGCATAATATAAGGATATGGAGAGTAGAAAGGACGAACGAGTCTAATGCCGCAGAGCCGAGATTTATGTGGCGTGTCTGAGTTTGAAATAAAGCGTTTAGAAAGCGTTTAATGAACTAGGAAGGGGGGTTGGGGCCCCTTTCTAGATAAACATTTAGAAAAGGAGTGTTTCCATCCATCAGAGTTGAAATTCTATATTTTATGATGTGCCTGACAAACGGCATTACGGCATCATGGTTTAGAACTAAATTCTGTAACTAGAAACGTTCTAAATCGTTAAGGAAAGTCATCCAGTAAGTATGAATGAGCAGAAGAACTGTAATCAGACCGAGTACCGTGCCGAATATCGGCAGCCAGCGGCTGATCCGCTTTAGTTGTACTTGTTTGATTCAGAGGGACCCGTGCTTTCAGAGCGTTGTTGATAACGTCCGCCTCGTCACCTCGTCGTCCTCAATCAACCTCAAGTCCGTCAAGATGGTGTGTAAATCTCCCCAATATCCCCTCCCATAGCTCCATTGGAGCCCCAGAGCTCTTTTTCTGCTCGAAAATCCGTTCATTGAAGGTGGATTGCGATACTGACTTTTGGATAACCCGTTTAGCCTCCCAAAAAAGTCAAGGTCCAGAAAGAAGAGAACACCGTCTCCCTCGGTCCCCAGGTCGCTGAGGGCGAGACCGTCTTCGGTGTTGCACACATCTTCGCCTCCTTCAACGACACTTTCGTCCATGTCACCGATCTTTCTGGCAAGGAAACCGTTTCCCGTGTCACCGGTGCGTTTGAGCAATTTTAGGATCTAGGGGAGTTGTGATTTTATCGGATTTTGCAGGTGGAATGAAGGTCAAGGCCGATCGTGACGAGTCCTCCCCCTACGCTGCCATGTTGGCTGCTCAGGACGTCGCTACCCGCTGCCGTGAGGTTGGCATCAACGCCCTCCACATCAAGCTCCGTGCTACCGGTGGAACTGGCACAAAAACCCCTGGTCCCGGTGCTCAGAGCGCCCTTCGTGCTCTTGCTCGTGCCGGTATGGGTATTGGACGCATTGAGGACGTTACTCCCGTCCCCACCGACTCCACCAGACGCAAGGTACGTCGCGAACTTAGACGCCTATTCTTTGAATCCTTACTTATATCTATTTATCCAGGGTGGTCGCCGTGGTCGCCGTCTCTGATTCAGTCGCCCTCTCGCATTGTCATTTTTCTCGTCGATTACATTCATCCGCCGTACAATTCCATGTTCCAACACTGTTTATCTGTATCGTGTTTTTGATGTTCAATGCACATTGTCGCCGCTTGACACGCAGCAGGTTCTTTTGAACCTGCCCCGTGGTCAACCACTCAAAAAGTTGATGGCGCTCTAAATCTGCCGTATGCTCGTTAAGTTTGCTGTGACCTACCGACCTGGAGTTTCTTTCTTTGGTGACCTTCAAAAATCTCTGAGTGCTGCATTGTCTGGTAGGCTCGTAACTTTAACTTCATTTAGGACGAACACCTCACAAGTATTGGTTATTGCGAGTCGATTCCAGAGATGTGTGTCACTCCAAATTGTTCGTGTGTGGAAGTGAGGACAAGAGGGAGCGAAGTCCATGCATCTTTGGGAAGGAACTGGTTCGTATTTACACATCTTCCGTGGAATCTGACTGGCCTGTAATTACGACCCCTCTCCGAAGATCTAAAGAGTGCCTTTGTGAGCGATGAACAATAAATTACGTTGTACCTCTTAATTTTTTTTACACAAGTATTTCAAACTTCTCTCTCATTTCTCCCTCCTAATGACGTGTTTTTCACTCTCGCCTGTCTCTCGATTTTAACTCCAAAAACTCGACTCATGATGATCCTTGATTGCAATGAGATGGTGTTATTTTGATAGTTGAAAAAATGAAAATGGCCTGTTAGCCACACCATAAATTTCTCGGTCCCCGTGATGACCGAATCACTGGATCAAGTCCTGTCCGAATTGGAACAGCATCCCGATCCGTTCACGTCTTTCACTGCAACATTCACGAGAGGATACCCAATACCCAATACATTCCCGCATAGAAATCCTGTGTAATTGACACTCGATTCCGCCCGAAAATGTCAATAGATTGCAACTGACACCGAGTAGAATTCCCTTGTTCAAGAAAATCATTAGAATCATCGTTTTATTCCCAGCAACCATGGAACTCAAACTCGTATATCGTATTCTGCGCAAGATTTCGGACTGGACGGTGGTGGATTTTTATTCCGAGACTTATATTCAAGGACAAGAGAACATATCGAAGGATGGGCCACTTATAGTGTATGTCGTTGAATCTTTGTGCTTCAGACGGTCTATTGATACGGTGCGGGGAACTTATAGCACCCCGACTCATCATAATGAAATAATAGATATTGCGACGCTGGCTGCTACGATACCGCACCGAAGACATGTTTCGTTTTGGGCAAAGTCGACGATGTTTGCCAATCCGGTAGCGGGCGCTGTGTTGTCTTCGTCTGGGGCCATTCCTGTTCGAAGGAATCCGGATAGTAATGGCTCAGCGCGAGGCGCGAACGAGCTGTCAAGGGCGACATTGTTCAGGGAAACGTCCAAGGCGCTGGCGCAGGGCAGGGTTGTTGGTGTATTTCCGGAGGGCACGAGCTATACAGAGGCGAGCATTGTGCAGATCATGCCTGGAGCTGCGTGGGCAGCAGTCGAGTATGTGAAGTATGCGGTGGAGAATGAGAAGGGAAGGGGAAAGGATGGGTCGAGTAAAGAGGAAGCTGTGGGCCAGACAGGACTGCAGATCGTACCCGTTGCAATCGTGTACACTGATAAATCGAAATACCAGAGTAGGGTGAGTGCAGGGTGTTCTTCTTTTCTTTATAAAATTCTAAGGTGTCCTACAGGTATCGATCAAATATGGGACACCTATATCGATAGATTCGTACGCTCTCGAACTTTTGACTGGCGATCCCGACGAGTCTTCGAAAGTGGTCGTCAAGAAGGTCATGCAGGAGGTCGAGCAACAGCTGCGAGATATGACGGTCAATGCACCAGACTGGTAAGGACGATTTATCTCTCGGATGGTTCATTCTAATGTCGTGTTAGGGATACTATCTGTGCTGTGTCGATAGCCAGGGATATCTTGTGGGGAGATGAGAGGAAGATACCACTGAAAGATTGGGTGGAAATATCGCAAAGGTGAGCTCCAATTAAGTTCAATATCTTTGACGGTACTCATCCGTTGCAGGCTTGTCGGCGTGGTGGCTTCTTCCAAGGACCTAAAGCAAGCACTTACGAAATACTACGCTCTGCTGCATTACGCAGGCATCAAACATCCTGTTCTTCTATCGCTATTACCCAAAAAATCCTCTTCTTTACTCGCCCGACCTACGATTTCGATCCTTTCTGGCCTTCCTCTGGCTCTGCTGCGCTTCGTTTTGTTCATTCCTCCACTCTTACTGCACTTGCCAGGATATCTCAGCGGAACCTTGGTCGCGAAGTGCTTTGCGACGCCGGGAGAAGAAGAGTCACCTGCTCAATTCAAATCTGTCGCGGGAGGGTTTGGGATCGGAATGAATATAGCAGCTGCTTTGGGTATCCTCTGGAAGAAGAACAAGCTTGGGGCGCTTAGCGCCTTACTTGGACTAGGAACATGGTCGGAGAACGAGACAAGAATTTCGACGTTCAAGAGGGTTTTTGGCTTGGTTGGCACAATCTACGTTAGCGTCCTGGTACTTGTCAAGTGGCACAAGCTTTTGGTTAATGGTGAGTCTCCCTCTTCTTCTATGAATGCTATTTCAGTTACTGATTTGCCACAGCTAATTACAGACAGTAAGCGCTATCAGACTCGTTTAGTCAATGCCGCTGACCTGTCTTTTTACTTAGGCTTCAACGATTACTCACGTATCGAAAGCTTTTCGTTGCATCTTACCGATCAGCGAACGGCGCACTCAGTCCATCGCAAGTTGAAGAGTATAGCAAGCCTCCTCTTCCCGCAGTCAATGTATTCATCAAAAGAAGAGATGGCTCTTCTGCTAGTACTGCGTCTTTAGCAGAAGATCGCACGACACAGCCATCTATTCCTTCTTGGAAGTTGATCAGACATCTATTGCATGCACGCGCGGGCGCATATGCTGCTTTGTCCTCTCATTTGAAAGTGGTGGAAGATGAGACGCTACTCGCATATCTAACGAGCAAAGGCGCGAAGGTAGCTCTCTCTTGAACAATCTAATGTGTATACATATACTTTGCATAATTTATTTTTCTTTCTTTGAATTTCGAGACCAAGTACACTAGCCGACTATGTGGGAAGATGTAGGGCTATTTTTGGATTGTTGGTGGAAGCAGTGCGAACATGCTGTGCAGTGACTTTTTGACCTACTACGACAATACAAGGATCCTCGAGGCTTAATGAGAATTTTTTTCTGGTTCCTCAGCGAGTCCAACCCCCGATTCCCAGGAAGATTGCACTCGTAACAGTGCTGAGAGCGCTTATCTGCCACGCCCATCCTTTAATCCTGCATGCTCGTCCTACACCACTCGAGCCGCTGCGATGTGTGCCTCTCGGAATACTCATGGGAACGTTTGGGTAAAAGACCGTATGCCATAGCTTGTGGGCATATCTTTTGCAGCGAGTGAGTCATACCATACCATGCATGATTGTAATGATCATCGCGCTCATCCGCCGCCGGCGTTTCTAGTTGTTTATTGACGAATACACCACCACAATGTCCTTTATGCCGCAAGACTTACCAGCCGAATAAGATCAAGAAGTTGCATGTCGATAAACCCGAGAATATCGATGATCATAAGGAAAACGATTTGTTGCAGAGGCTTGCTGTATCTTGGGACGCACCGCCCGACCAGACGAAGGATCTGTTATCAGAGATAGATTTTTGGTTGCAGAATCGGTCGGATGATGCTGTGAGTCATGATTTCCCATTAGATGTCCTTTATTGCTCACATGGTAGTAGTGCATCGCATTACGAAAGGCGCGAACCTCACTAAGCAGACATAGAGAGCTCAAGGCGGCGGAAAGGGACTATCAGGATACTATCGAATATTTAGACCGAGAAACACGTAATCTAAACGAGACAGTCGTGCGTGAAAAGACAAGATTTGAAATACAAGCGCAGGGATATTCTTCCGCTATGGATGGAATGGCCAAGTCAGTTTTCTTCGAAACGTTTGTTTTTTTGCAGGATATCTGCTAATCTTTGTTTACAGAGAAGTGTGTGTTCTAAGATTCAAAATCTATGCAGTTCCTAACTTTTCTTCTTCTGTAGATTGCTCGTTTGACAATAAAAGTGCAGCTTTTCGAGAGTAATGCCCATCCATTCACGGGTCAGCCTAGGAATCCTTTACCGAGACCACCAGAGCCTATCCCGACAGACCAAATACCAACGTTTGAGCAAGCGATCTCAGAAGTCGGCGCATCCAGTGGCCGATTCTCTGAGAGACCGCTCTCTCCTTACCAGAATAATTTTTCTGAAATTCCAGGTCATAGCGGGAGAGACCGAGCTCGTTATGTTCACGATAACCAACGACACAGGTCCGCACCGCATACCCCAGCTTCTCGCTATGTTGATCCACACATCGCTGCAATGCCGGCTTTTGTTAATGATCCTAATCCAAGCTACGCCACCCGTTTGGCTATGCGAACTCAGTTTGATAACACTAATCAGCCGCTGGACGCGTATGCATTGGTGGAAATGTACACGAGATCGTATACTACGGGATTGGTGCGAGGCAAAGAATTGGCGTTGGGACGACAAATGACCAGCTTCGATAGCCCAGTAAATGACGATTATCAGCGCCAAGGTGGAGGTTCTGGTTCCAGCCAGTACCAACCACCGTACTCAGCGCAACCTACGGCAGCGCCTACCTATGACTACGAGCAGCAAGATCCTCGAGCCAGGACCTCAAATACCCACCACGACCAACAGCCTTATTCTGCACCACCGACTGATGCGCTTAGCAATGATCGTCATTCGCATCGAAGGCAACCAACTGCAACTTCCATCGTCTCGTCATCGACTTCTGCCCGAGATAGTCCTCGTCCATCATCTAGACGATCCAGGTCAAGGTCCGAGTCGGGCTCTGATGATCAAGAGTCGACAGCGATTGCCTTGACACAGCATTATAGCTCCCCATCACTGGCCAATATTTTGTCGAACCCTCCCAGGACAAGCCGGGAACTACCTCGTGCTACCTCTCCTCAACCTCAAGTACCAAGTTACCCCAACAATGCTTCCGCTACTAGTCGACACACCCAACAAAATTCTAGTGGGCCTATTTCTCCTCGAGCAGCATATGTGACAGCTGCAAGCCCACATCCAGTTCCAGAGGAAATAACGCCAACTAGAGACCGAGAAAGTACTCGTGAGGAGTCTTCAAGGAACGCCCGAGCGAGCTCTCCCTCTGGCCAATCGCGCATGAGTGGCAGAAGCGCAAAGACCATGGAGACTTGGGGCACCTGCCATACTATAAGCTCTAGACTCACCAGAGGATCATTTGTAGAGCTCGACCTGTTGGCGTTTCGAGCTCCTCCGGCTGAGAATGAACAAAGGAGACAGTCGTATGATGCACATGGATCTGAACATGACGGGACGAATGCGAGCGCTCGTGCATCCTTTAGCGATGGTTCTTCAGAGGCGTCGAGATCGTCCCCTTCGAGGCCTGTACATAGCATGGTTGGAGTTCTTCCTAGAGATGAAATAGGCCACTTATCGTACTATTCTCCGGGACAACGTCAAGAAGGGATGTCGTATCATCGCTCTCCGACTAGAGCTGATCGCGCCTCGGGAGACAGTCGCAGTCAGGCCAACGAAAATAATCGTACTTCTGCTGCAGATTCAGTCCGCTCTCCTCGAGGTGATTATCGTGATACCACACCGAATAATTCCTCTCCATTTTCTCCACAACGCCAAGCACCATACTACTCTCCTTCCTCGTTGGACACCCGTGCTCAAGGCGCTTGGGCACCCCAAGGTCCCCACCCGTTACAGAATGACATCCACGGCAATGTCTCTTCGTCTACTAGCCCACACTATAGCGCGAACCATCAAAGTGTTTGGGGAGTATCCTCTCCTCCAAGGCCGTACTCGGGCTATCCCAGAGGTAACAGGATTACTTCTACGATTTCCCTACCCGATGCGTCGCCCGTTGGGAGTCCGTATTACCGCTCCAATGAGAACGGACAGTCTACTACTGGAAGTCATTTATCACAAGTGTCACAAAGTCCCCGCAGATCTTATGGCAATGCTCTTGGGCTCCGTGATTTACCGCCCAATACAAGCGCAAGCCCTGTATCCCCTCGAAACATTCCGGTCTCGGGCTCATGGAGCCAGGAGCACTAGATGATGATACCACCCACCGACCCACCCCCACCCTTTGTGCTATCTATGTTGCACCCTGTTTTTTTTTTTTTTCATCGTGGATATTGATCATCTTCCATGGTCCCCTCGTCATTTACGCCCGTCGCCGCATGTTTAATCTTGCAATGCATTTCATCTTCTCGGACCCATTTTTCAATGGCTAAAGTGCCTGTATATATTAGGACCAATGTATAGCAAAATATCGCAACACCAATCTCCCCTTCTTTTTGCTGTCGTCGCTATGTAGTCCGATAGAATATGCCTTTCCTTTTGTTTTTGTTGATATATCTCATGACTGTTTATTCCATACCTAATTCGTCTCAAGGCAGAAGAGAGAATGTGTACGCATATATCGACTTATCAAGGTTTAAAATTTCTAAATGAACACGACACCGACTGCATTCCTTTGCTATCGACGAGAAATTAGAACCCATCAAGGGTGATTGGAACTGATTATCGATATGGGCAATTTCACTTCATGACAGGTGTGTCGGAAGTCTGAGAAGAGGGTACCAGCTATCCGACACAGTGGCTCGAAGATGCAAGCTTAAAAATGTCGAGCCCTCGATAGTTCCCGACGACACACTCAAAATAGACAATTTTTTTAGTGGTTCCACTTCATTCATTATCATAGAAATCAATGAACGTTTGAGCAAGAATGAACGAGAATAAACTGCACTTTATTTGCTGGTTGAAAGTTTTTATATGAAATATGAGAAGTGAAGGTGAGGTGAGATGAGGTGCGAATGAAAATCCGTACGTACAAAGGGAGCGCCGTATTCATGATTACTGGCGATAATCATAATCCGCGCTACCTCATGGAAGATGGAAAATTATGGGGAGTGGTTCATATTCAACCGGTATTGAAAGTCGATGCCTCGGCGTAATGGACTGAATACACGTCCACAGGTGGACCATCTAGAAGAAGGTACCAATTCGTAACACCATTGAAGTAAGCAGTGAGACCAAGGAACCAAGATGGACTTTTTTTGCTGAATCAAGACAGCATCATCATCGTTATGCTTGATTGGTATGCCAAGGGTATGTGTGTCCAATTGGCCATATGCATGCCATTCGGCGTGTTTGGCAGTAAACTTAGCATTTCCTCCCCCGAGTCGAAGTATAAGCGTTATTATCATTTCAAGCGCCCAGAGACGCGAAGATGTCTTGTGACACCTCTTCCACGCAGTCAAGGTACATAGCTGAGTGTTCTCCGTATAGTCTATCGGGCGTTTTTGAGGTAACTCGACGGCGATAGGAAGGAAAGTTGCACGCGTGACTGTATACACCTAGAGGCTAGAGCTGGAATGAACTCTTGAAAACGGAGATCTCGGTCTTTTGCTCGACGGGCTAAAGTCTAACATGTATAAGTTTTCCTTTCCTGAGATTGGGCATGCCGCATCGTATTCCAGCATTTTGGCGGCGCAGAGACGAGCCAAACAAACGTTGTCCAGGAGTTGCTGTATAATGCCTTGTGATATTATTTCGGTTTGTAGTAAATTTTTATAGTGGGATATCCCCAGAGTAATTCCATTTTGGAGAACTGAGCACAAGCATCCATTTCTACTTTTCATGTGAACAGGCTGTCTGTCGGCCGCCAGGAGATGAGTAGCCAGTAACTCGTAGTAGAGAGCACTTAAACTGAGATGATGTTCGTGAAAAGCAAGCTTGACGCATTTATACAGACGTTGTGTCTCGTTGTTGAACAATGGAGAAAGCGTAGAAACCAAAGTCACTGTAGCCGTAAAATGAATGCTGGAAACAGGATAGACTCGAGTAAACTACTACTTTTTATGGCTTGCTTTGAGCGTGGGAATAAATAAATCATGTGCCTCCAGCTCCAGCCATCGCCGCCATAAACACTGCGCTACTACTAATTGCTGCTCACATCTGCATTCTTCGTTTATCATCCCTGAAGGGCTTATATTGAAAGGAAGAAGATGTCCTTAGTATGAGTAATTGTGATATATCGCATCCGCACCCAACTAATAGTGATTTAGATCCATGCTTTGGTGGCTCAAGGTTCTGTTATTCTCGCTGAACATCAGGCCGGGAAGAGAGATTTCTCGCAGGGTAAATTTAAAATAATTGGACAGGAACATGACCCTGACCTCAGAACTTAGCTACTGAGACTATACTGTCAAAGATACCCCCAAATAATAGGTTCGAGCCTTTAACTTTCTCCGAAGTTTCAGTTTATAACTGTCCAACAGCAAGTTGACCTATGTATGGGAGCAATTTCTATTCCATTACATTTCAGAGGGCGGCTTTACATATCTAGTCATGGCGGATGACGCTGCAGGACGGTGGGCACTATAAGGAATTTTGCTGGATTGAATAATTTGCTAACATCTATCCAGGAGAATGCCGTTCGCCTTCTTGGCCGACCTACAACGGAAGGTGTGGTTGTGTTTCTTATGTTTTTATTTAAGCAAACAATCTCACACAAGGAATAGTTCACGTCTGCTCCTTCTTCGTCATCGGCAGGTGACATCCCAGCTCATGGATTACAAGGAAGCTTCGGACCCACGCTCGCTGCTTTGATGCACACATACAACACGGCACCGCCTGCTGACGAGCTCTCCAGAGCACAGAATGAACTGAATCAAGTCAAAGATATCATGGTGCAAAACGTTGAGCAGATTCTCAGCAGGGGCGAGAGAATCGATTTGTTGGTGGACAAGACCGACGTCATGGCTGGACAGGCGACGGCATTTCGAAGGGGTGCAAGAACTGTCAGAAGACAGATGTGGTGGAAAAACAAGAAAATTCTCGGGCTCAGTGTCCTTGTGGGTTTGGTGAGTGTTATCATGTCATAAAAGTTCCTATTTTCCTATCTGACTTGTTTTCCCTCCCTCCAGCTTCTGCTTTATCTTCTCGTCGCCCAGGCCTGTGGTGCGGGTCTCAACCAGTGTGGGCCTTCGAAGACATAGTGGTTTATCTCGGTATTTCTTCTTTTGTTGGATATTTTAGTTTTATGATCTTTTCACTTGGTCCTAACCTTCCTCAATCTCTTGTAATCTATCCCATATGTACATTCCCAATCATATCGGACTACTGTCTGGGAAAGACATACGTCAGTGTCGGAAAGTGTACAGTCAAAATTGAAAAGCTCGGTGACAAACCATATCCTCAAAGATCCGACCAATCGCAACCCATTTGAGCAATCTTGGTTGCAGTTGCCTCTGGATGATTATCGGCATCGTATTTAGACACCATGATGAGTTTCCGCTTCGGCGCAATTTTCTATCCGTTGCCGTTGCAAGAACACACAGGGACGTGCTTCTCTGGATATCACACCTCCGTCATCTAATCCCAGTCTCGCGGCTAAGTACATACGAATAGCGATAATCAACAGAGCAAGAAGCTTCTGGCCTTTCTAGACCGTTGTCTGTCGGTGGGGAAAGAACAATCCAATCGCGCTAGATGCTCCTCGAACGCGATATCACGAAATGAAAGGCCCAGACAGGACATCACCCTGGAGAGAGCTTAAACCGCTCTTGGACCAATGAGTGCCACAACCTCACGCTAAATCCGCCATCTAAGTAGAACACACCCATGACCTCCCAGCATGACGCCAAAAATGACAAAACAAATCAACAGGAACGTCAAGCGTATTTTCGAATACATACATATCAATTGCGTCGCAAAGAACGGTCATGCGTACGCACAGGTTTAAATGCGTTCCTGGATTTCGAGCTATGTGCCAGCTCCTAAGCTGCGCAGACGCTCCAGAGATATCATTGTGAAAATTGGGTACATTCAGTCTTTCTGATGGGGTCGTCTGACCTTCACACCCTTATCCGAAGTCGTTGGTTTCAAATCGAGAAAATATTCCTTTCTCACACTCCTATCAGATGTCAAAAAGTTGAAATAAAAATAAGCTTTTTTTCTGGTTGATGGCAGTTTACAAGAGGAAGTAATACCGAGATGTTTTTTTGTTTTGTTTGCAGTGATACACATTTGCTTACAGGAGCAGGAGCAGGATTCGCGACACAGACTCGAACGCGTTCTTCATTACATAAATTACTACATACATTGCAAATGCTAAAAAAAGTGGGGGAGTGATAAGAAGAACGGAAAGCTACTGGTACACGGAATTGCTCGAATGTCAATGCGATTTTCTACAATTGAAAAAAAATATCAATGCAAATCAATAAGAATACAGGCGACCAGTGGGGGGACAGAATGAGTTGACAAAAGTCAAGTCCAGAAGCATGTTGGAAAAAAGGACAGATTATTTGAAGTTCGCGTCAAGTGGATAGCATAGAAGGCTTTGCTGGATAGCTGGTACTCGCAGAACTCGGGTATTTGGTTGGTTGTCGTTGATCGTACGGCTGCTGAGGTGTCGCCGTCGCCGTGCTTTGTCCTGGCCGTCCACTGTATGTACTGCTTTGAGTGTTGTTCGTCGGTTGCCTCCACTGTGACATCGACGCGGATGTGATAACAGGATCCACATAGAAAGAAGACTGCATTGACCGAGGACCTTGAGTAGCAGTAGTAGCACCAGAGGTAACAGTGGAAGCCGATGCAGTCGAGCCAGCAGGAGAGACAACGGCGGTGCGGCGCCCTTCCGATTCAGCACTGAACGAATGCAGTCGATCACCGTGCTCTTGTGCGAGTTGCTCCATTTCCTTTCGTCTCTGGCGTTCTTCCTCCAGTTTGAGAGCCTGAGCACTTGCAGTTGACAACCCATGACCATGACCAATAGGGTTAGGCGAAGACGAAGGCGCAGTCTTGTTCATATACGATTGAGGACTGGATGCCAGCATATTGCCGTATTTATCACCTGTCGAGGACGAGTGTTGTGGATACAGTATCGGCATCGACTGTTGAGAATACGGTGTTGGCGGCGATGACTGCTGATATGACGACGTTGAAGTCTTGCTGGAATTGGAAGACCGGTCAGTAAGCGAATCAGGAGGAGATACCCGACCATCATGATAATTAAAACTGTCTCGGCTTGTGTATGAGGATGGGAAGTAATTCGCACTCGAGTTGGGCCAGGATGATGATGGGGAGGGAGACATGTCGAGGATGTTTTGGAGCCTTTCGACTGGGACTATGTAAGGCGTGTCTATTGAAGGTGGTTCCTTGGAGTGTTGGGAATAAGAAAAGGCTGCCAGATGATGCGCAGTATAGCCACTACTCTGCAATGTAGACGTGGGAGGGGGGCTTATGAGGGAACGTGAGGGACTTTCACTCCGACTGTTTGTCATAGGGACAGGGTGTGAATGAGAACGAGCTCGTCGAAAGTCCTCGTTCGATTTCGGAGCAGTTCGCGTTAATCCAGAAGATTCGGAAGACCTGACTTCTTCACGGTGTGGCACATCGTCGTCGTCCGTAAACAAACCTTCGTCCTGCCCATCGTCCTGCACCTCCTCTCCTTCTAGTTCTTCTTCACTTTCGTATTCCCCCTCTCCTTCACTCTCCTCTTCCTCAATGTCTGGTAGTGCGGAGAGCGAGCCACCAATACTGGGTAGATTACTCGTGAACTGAGGCAAGGGCGAAATGAGGAACGACGAGCTAGGATCTTGAACTCCCACTCCTTGCAAATTTCCTGCCGTCACCACTGGCGTCAGTAAAGAACGTACTGTCGAGTTGTTGGCCGAGCTCTTCTCCTCAAGCGAACGTTTCGATGACGATGACGCCAAATGAGCAGATAGTTTGGCCATCAACTCGGAATTCTGTTGCGCCACTTTATTGTACTACAAAACAAAAAGATAAATATTAGTTCTGGTAACAGATACTGTAGACGTAGAACAGGACTGACGAGCCTGGTTCATGAATAAGCTTATTGTCAGAACAAATAGATCAGGGCACACTCACTCGATGGTAGAATGGTAAACATCGATGGCATCGTGGTAGGAGCTTCGTAAACTGGTCTCAACCGCCAACGAGGACTCCCTATCCTGCTTATACTGTTCTTCCTGGTCCGCAAGCTGTTTTTGAAGAGCAGCCTTGTCACCTTTGAGGTTCTGAATCTCGTCGTGCAACTTGGCGACGGCCGGCTTCTGCGAGCGAAGGTTTGACCTTACTTCACATAGGTAGGTCACTACCCTGTGGAAGGCGCGGAGATCCCTGTGCTATACAAAAGGTTAGGAGGCGTGTGTAAATACATATTGGCCAAGAGCGGCGCGTACCAAGTGTTTAGGTTGGGTCTTTAGGAAATCTTTGCCTTCTTGAATCAGTTGGCGAAGGAGCGGCTCCGTAATACCCTGATCGGCGATATTGCACATCGACCTTTGGAGCTTCTGCGCCTGGTTGAGTTGCTCCTCGGTGCACTCTTGTACAACGGCGTCAATATCAACATGGAGCTTGATGCACGACGCTTGGTTGAAAGGTGTTCGACACAATGGGCAGGTACGCAATAACTGCGCGACACAACTGCACGGTACAGAACATGCGGCGTCAATGACTGTTATTAGAGACGTGCTGAGAGTGACACTCACGTATTGCAAAAGACATGGCCGCATGCTATGGAAATAGGGACCTTTCTATCCTTTCCGAACCTTTCAAAGCATACATCACAACTGGAACCAGGGCCAAGACTGAGCATTCTAGTCGGTCAACGAACTTGAAAGAGAAGGCAAATTACGAAAATATATGGGAGAGTAAAGTATACAAGAGGCGCCAGTGTACAAGCGGGACAGAGGAACGCGTGTGATATAAATGGGGGTGGAAGGACAATAGTCCTTGTAGTCGAGAAGATCAAAGTTTGCAGGGTATAAGTACTGGGAGGGAGCTCACCTGGAGGCACGAGGCAGTTCGCCTAACACAAACGAACAGTTACTCGGTCGGAGAGCAAGGGAAATCAAACCCTTCCGAATCGAACATTTGTAGCCGGCCGGAGTGTACCCCTGGTTTTCAAGGAGTTCTTTCCTAAGAATTCACTTTGTGAATTCTACCACATCTGTCGCTAAGGTGGCATCTATAAAGTGGCGTGTACTAGGTGTGACAGTGCCCTGGAATCGGAATTTGGAGGACCAGGAAGAGTTCAAGATAAGGTTAGTACCCTCCAGTAACAGCTTGTAGGGAACGGTCTCGCTAGAATCAGGACATGGACCTATGTCCTACTGTCTGATAGACAGGAAACCGGTCTAGCTCAAGCCAGGTCTCCGTGATAGTGGTTCGCGTCTATAAAAGGCGACAAGTCAATTTTCAGGAAAAGAGACCGCGTGACAGAAAACAATCGGAAATTCCGGAGCGGTTCGCCTTCAAATCAACTTCAAATGATATGAAATATCGTAACAGGAGTCTGGGCAACGCTCGCTGGTTGCAAATTACTCTTCAACGACTCTGGATTCAGCTGATGGCAACAGAATTAATGTAAAAAGAGTCATTAATCCACAATAATCTAGATATGTGGGTGTGAGCGTACTTTGTATTATTGGTCTGCGTAGACACTTATAATAAGTTGAGCGGCTTCATTAACGGGAATGTCAGAAAGATGTCATAATAGTGTGTAGGAAAAGAAGCACAACAAGGGGAAAACTGTTACTGTGATTATTACTGTGATTAACGTCACATGATACCCGTCACAGAAAGCAAGCGGAGGATGTGACTCGGAATCCTATCTCGGCGCCACATTCTTCTGGAACTGGAAGATGACGACGACGTGAAATCGAAGGCGAGGCTTATTCTAGCTGCCTCTCCTACTCTAAGTAGAAAGACAGACTTCCTAGCTGCACGTCAATGGATTCACTGGTCTCACGTCCCTCCAATTCCCAAAGCTTCCAGAGTATGTGCCCAGAGTGGAATGCCCACAATGGCCGTTACACGGGTAACTTCTCTAGTTCGCCATCAAATCAAATTTATTCACATTTATCTACTTTAAGGTAGTGGCAATCCGCATGGAACTCCCTTGATACATACTGAACTGGACGACAAATGCCATGGCAGGTTTGCATCTTGGTTAGCATTCAAATCGATATCAAAATATACCGCCTCTTGAGCACCCCTTGACCCCGAATTGAACCTTTCGCCTTATGGAACTTCATCGATATGTGCTATTCAAGCGAACCGCACATATTAATCAGAGTTTGATGCTGTATTATCTCAAATCACCATAAACGACTCTTGTTTCCTTAAGAGTAGCCGCAAAACTACTGGATGTTTGTTGTTTTTAGTAAAAATGACCAAAAACAATGGCTTTGTTTTCCATCTGTAGAGCGCGGCATGATAACATCAGAACCTCCGAGTTAGTTCCCACAAACCCAACCTTAGTCCAGTCAGAATCTCCTATTCTGAGAAGTATATGGTGTTTACCTTGCTGCAAGCGACTGTGACTGACCTATTTGGGAACTTGGCAAATTTATACTGTGGCCATTGCCGCAAGCTTGATAAGGTAATTTGGCAAGAAGATAAATGTCCAGTTTGATTGTGATGAGTTATTTCCATGTTAGTAATTTATTCCCATTTCTGTGAAACCTCGTGGCTACTATTAACCATGACTCACGAAGATCTACGAAGATGCCACATACCAAAACCCATACACTATGGCAGTGACAGGCCCATATTAGGGGTTGACGCGTCAGTCACGTGTATATGTTATTATTCCCACAGTCACTTCCCCCAATACGTTGCACATTCTGATGCCAGCGCACCCGAAACGTATCTTACTTCCTTCCACTTTCATTTACACACCTCAACGCCATGGTCAGTATTTCAGAGTTGTCTCAAGAAAAATTGAACTTATGGACCGGTTATATAGTCGGATTCTGATGCCCCCCAATCCCCAGCTGCTGGACGTGGCTCTGCAGTTGCAAAACCTCCAGGTGCTCAAATTCGGTACGCATAATTGTACAAGTCGGAAACATACGCACAAGGATCTAATATTTGCAACAGACGACGTGCAGCAGGAAATGCACCAGTCTCACGGCCCAACTCATCTCGCGCAGCAGGTGCCGGTGGTTCATCCAACACCATGCTCAAGTTGTATACGGATGATTCCCCAGGTCTCCGAGTGTATGTGTTTGTTCACGGTCTTTGGGGGATGCCGACTAATCTTTCTATTCTCAGTGACCCCTTCATTGTCCTTGTTCTATCACTATCATTCATTGGGTCCATTTTCTTCCTGCACATCTCGGCCAAGGTCATCCGAGCATTCACCAAGTAATTTGAATGCTTCTTTCCATTCCGCGTTGGTTTCAGGAGGTCTGGCAATTCCGAAATGTTTGAGGGCGTTTAAATTATTTGTAGGAAGGCATGGCACAGAGCTGCATCTTGGTATTTGGGTTCACTGCTCTTTCCGCGTTTGTACCAAAAGTATTTCTCATCATACTATATACCACATTGCTCTACCGGAATTGGTGTTTGAGAGATGGTCTCTAGATATACGTTCCAAGCTCAAGCTGCGAGTCTCCCACCGTTCTCTCTGGCAATTCCTGCAAGACGATCGAAGATATGTTTACCTTGTGGTCCTGCGCCAAACTTGCCTTCTCCGTGGATTTGCCGATATGACGTGCCAGTTTTGCAATGGAACTACCCATAATATTACATTCGGTACACTACCTCTCCGGTGTACCTGTGGACATATGCATGGACCAGCATATCGGCAGCAAACTGGTTCGCTCAAGTTCAGTTTCAAAACTGAAGTCGTCGGGCACGCCCCCTGAACCTGTCGGTGATGATTGCCTGTTCTTCGTGTTGCGTCTGGCGCGTCGTTGCCGCGCGTTAACCACGTTGCATTAACGAGAACTATTCTTCTCAAAACTTTAATTCCCCAGGTTTGGCTTCTCACCGCTGATCAAGGAGTCTGTTTATATCCAAAAATGGGCTGGAGAACAGCATTATGTACCTCCCAATGCCTTTTTTTGAAGTATGTTTTGACGCGTGCCCGGAAGTGGCCAGTCTTTTGGACATTTAGCACAAGAATGTGTGGTTCCTTCTTGGCTGCCGTATCTATTCTTCCTCTACTTTGGGCCCAGGTATGGTTAATAACATTCTAGAGGCGCCATGCACAATCTGTCTAATTTTACCCCTTGCTGTTCCGCAAACCAGTCATGGATGTTTGTCGGAGACGTGTAGGACTTCCTGCCTTCAAAATCTCTGAGTTTGTTCTTCCCGAGTATTCATAGGATATGTTGTATCACTATCCCAGGAACGTCTCTTCCGAAAGATCCTAACTTCATGTTGACTTATCCTCAGACTTCTAGTAACTCCAAAATAGTTATGAAGCCCCGCTTCTTCATGTTATGATGTTAGCGCAGGAGGAGTCCTCCAGTTTTTCATGAAAATGATCCCTCCGTTAGGCTAAGCGCACTTCCCTTATTGTTGCTGCTGCTACTGTTGTACTACGGAAACTGATATTCTATTCGCACATGGGTGGCGTGTATCTACTACATAATATCTACCAGTGATGTCGACATTACACGTTTTCGACTGGCCCTTCACCTTCTCGAGCACCCACATTGAGAAGTCGAACTGATATGGGAAATTTTTGGAAGGCCAATCATTAGCCTCATATCTAGCTTGCGCCCCACAACTTAAAAAAAACATGGCACACACACATACACACAATTTATTAAACATAAATGCCAGATTACCGGTTTATCATTGACTTATCAAAACACGCGTTATACACGTTGTGGTTGTAGCCACTCATGCAAGGCGGCCACAGAATTCTATTTTTGGATCAAGTCCGAGTCAAGCCGATTGTATATAACGGGCGCTTCTTCCCCCGGATGTAGTGCGGATAGACAGATGTGCGTGGTAATGACATAGGATTCTGACAAAAGATATGCCTTCCGTATGTTATTTTTATTTCATCCCGGTCCACATCTTTCATGTCATATAACTGTGTTCGTACATGTCGTTCTCACGAGCGTATGAATATGCGATGAAAAGTGACCCCGCGAGATAGCGCCTGGGTGCGTGCCTGCAATGTGGATTCTGCTCGGAATAGGGACGGAAAGAGCGGTTGTCTAAGCACACTTGCTACGTGTGTGCACTGTGGACTCATCCTGATAGATCCTGTAGGGCCGCGTTTATGTGAAGCATTCGAAGAGGGGGCCTTTATACGGAGGGGAGGACTTATTATTTGATTATAGTTTACATGTATAACGCATTGTGATATACCTATACCATTGGTGAGTTGAGGGAGACGTGTAAGCGCTTAGATGGTATGTGTGCTTTATGTGCTTTCAGAATGAGCGTGGGTTGTTGTTTAGTCCTGAAGAGCGTGAATTGATGAGTGTCCTGTATTAGTTAGAGTAGTATTTCTCCATGTAGGGTATCTGATCGTTGGCACTTATGTCCCTGGTGAATGTTCCCGTCTCAGCTTCAGAATATCCGACCTGTTCAAATGAGCTTCATCACAAAGAGATCGGAATATTGAGCTGGGATCATCGAAGAGGTTAAGGACGGTGTCAAATTCGGCGACCTTTCCATCGTCCATGACTATGATACGATCATAATGGGCTTTTAAGAAGGTCTGTCAGGCGCCGAGGTATTATTGACGAGATAAGCCGGTAGCTCTTACCGATTGTATTTAGTCGATGGGCTATGCATATTAGAGTAGAGGATGCAAACTCATTTTGGATAGTACGCTGCAATTTTGTGTCGGTCTCTGCATCCACGCTACTCGTCGCTTCGTCCTGAAAAGGGATGTGTCAACAAAATGAATGTTGTGTAAGGCGCCGGGCGCTTACTGACCAATATTATGATGCGGCTATTTTTTACCAGGGCACGACACAGAGCCAGGAGCTGTTTCTCGCCTGCGCTATAATTGGAGCCCTCGTCGCCCACTGTCGACTCAAGACTAAATTTGGCTGTAATTGCGGTGTCTATCGGACCTTCTTGCGGCAGGAGACCAGATCTCTGGATAATTGAAATGAGTTCGGCATCTGTCCGAAGAGATTGAGGATCCCTGTAAAGAATTCGCCTGGTTAGGCCATAAACCAAAAGCGAGAGATAGCTGTCGTACAGGTTATCACGAAGTGTTCCGAGGAAAAGGGTAGAGTCTTGTGGAACAAAGGCGACTCTCGTGCGTAAAGTTTCTAGAGGAATCGTCGAAATATCCAAGCCATCGATATCGATCTTCCCATCCTGTAACTCAACCATTCTGAATGTTAAATTATAATCAGAGGCAAGAAATTCTGTAAGGATGAAGGGTTCCTTTACCGAAGAAGGGCCTGGATCAACGAACTTTTTCCCGAACCTGTACGTCCAACAACGCCGATCTGGTTATTACTGTGTAAGCGATAATTGGCATAGGTAAAATAAAGAAATCAATACTTTTTCCCTCGCTGTAGCCGTGAAACTTATTCCCTTGAGTACCGTAGGCAAGTTCTCTCGATACGACATAAAGACATTGTCGAAGGTGACCGCGCCATGTTCAGGCCATGCTTGAGGAGGATCCCTCGGTTCGACTTTTCCGCTTTCAGGAGGAAGTTCTGCATAATGCAGGACACGTTCAACTGCATTCATGTTCTGCTCACTTTGAGCAAAGAGCGATATCATCTCAGCTAGATAGCTATGTGAGTGGGGCGTCCCTAAGAAGGTCAGAGAACTTACAAAAGACCTGAGTTGCTTTAAAAAGGGATCAGCTACAATAATACCCGTCTACTACTGAGATACATACCACTCAGGGTGTAAGACAGAACCACACTTATTTTGGATGGGCTGACTGTGTTTCGGAAACCTGCCGCAAATAGTCCTATGCCTAGGACGAGTATATTGGCAAAGAAATCAAGGCGGATTGCAAGCCATCGTTGCATGACAACTGTCATAAGATATGCCCTATTCTCCATATCCAAACCATCTTGCGCATCTTTCACAGAGCGATCCTTGATTATGTGTATCAATTTCAGTCTCAGCAAATAAAATAGCATACCCTACCTGACGTCCATAGGCCCGTATAGTCGATAAACCTGTCAAGGTTTCTGTATTTCAGATAGATAAGATTAGAAGGTTGACTAAGAGATCCTGGGAAATTGCACCTGTATATGAACCGTATAAGAATGACCTCAGGAGGGAGTCCATACGTTTGGCCTCTACAGATGACCGTCGATAGTAGACAGATACAGCATAGTATAGGATGATCAACGGCGGGAAAATAATTCCGAGGAACGGGAATGCGTAAAAGACAAGTCCAATTGTGCCAAGAACAGCAGAAAAGGTGGACATGAACTAGGGAACTTTGTAAGACGTCGATTGGGATCAAGGACCTTTAAACTGCAAACCTGCATGAGTACAAGTGGAAGCTGCTGATCGATAACTTCTTGATCTTTAGACAGACGATTAACAATGCGTCCTGTCAATGTCGGTAATAGATAGCGTTTAATTCGATGACAATTGTGAGGAACGCATGAAATTACCCACCCATTGGTGTAGTGTCAAAGAAAGCGGTACGAGAATGAATGACACCACTTAGGGCGCCTTTATATAAACTTAGACTGGCAATCAAGCCGACAATGCTGTGTATTTGAAATGAGAATTGAAGAATCAGTAGCAGTCGAATACTGCTCACATAAACGCCCAGGTAAGTGCAAAGCTAAGAACTGCTCCGGAAGCGCCTAGGAAAGTCCGATGGTAAATTAATTAGATCCATACAAAGTTGGTAAACTAGCTCACCGAGACCGGCATATACTGCCATATAATCCCCTTGCTTGAAGTTGTGGATCGTTTCTCCAGTCCAAAAGCCAAGGAATAAAGTCGTCGCAACTATGTGAAGTGAGTATTGTATAAAGGTCGAGTGTGACCATACTGACCGTTGTTAGCTTGGGTCAGAAGGAGAAGAAGGATAATAATCGGAGCCCAAATAACGCCTCCAGCATTTTGTAAGTATTTTTTATAGACCCTCCATGAAACTGCACCGGTCATTCTTTCTTCGGCTTGCATAAGAGCTGTATCCAATTCTTCCTTGTCAATAGTGTCACCCTTGTCAGCATTCAGAATGCCTTCCTTCCTGTGACTTGGATCTTGTGATTCACTATTTCCATACTCGTCGATCAAACGGGTGAACATCGCCCCTTTCGACATGAGTTCCTGGTATCAAAAATTTAGCCAGAAGAAAGTGAGTAAGCTTATATATCCACATACCAGGTAGGTGCCTTGTTCGATGATTTTCCCGTTATCCATGACGAATATGCGGTCTGTTCGGTCCAGTACATGGAGTGCATGTGTCACGAGAAGTCGTGTACGCTTTGCTAAAGGCCCTTCAAGGATACAATCTTCTAAGATCTTCTTCCCGACATAAGAGTCCAACGCCGAGAGTGGGTCATCCAGGAGCACGACCTCTGCCGAGGAGTACGCCGCTCGAGCGAGGGAAACACGGGCCTATGGGACCAATATTCAGAAAAAGGCCTATGTCCCTTGATCAGAAAATTTACCTTTTGTCCGCCTTAAATTGATGAGAATTGTATAAAATTACAGAAGACCCTAAGGCTCACCACTTAGATTAATGCCTTTCTCGCCAATCTCTGTTCGTTCTCTTTGCGGAAGGATCTCCAAGTCATGTTCTAAACTACAAGTCCTAATGATCTCCGAAAACCTAAAACAGAACCCATAAAACATTAGATAAGACCTGGCATTTAATTTGACGTACTTGTCATCGTCATCTTTCTGTCCAAATAAGATGTTTTCTCGTAGGGTTGCATTCTTTATCCATGGGCTTTGAGGAACATAGGCCACTGATCCCCCAAATACGACCTTTAGCAAAGTAGTGGTGTCACATTAAAATATGATCGGTCGTGAATATTTGGCCCTCACCTCTCCGCGTGTTCGTTTCATTTCACCGACCAGTGCCTGAAGTACGGAGCTCTGCAAACACAATGAACGGAATTTTTTACGATTACGTTACGTTTTCAGACACTTACTTTGCCGGATCCGACACGTCCAACAATGGCAACGAATTCACCTTTGCGTATTTTGAGATGGAGATCTTCCAGACCGAATGGCTTTTCCACAGGCGCGTCGGAGGGAGAATCTTTTTCATTCTCAGTAAGAGGCTCCGTTTTTTCTGACACTTCATTGGTTTCGGCTGTCTCTGCCTTTTTCGGTGCCTTGGATTTCTTTTCCTTTTTCTGTTTGATTCTCGCTTGCAGGTCATCTTCGCCTTCGGGTTTCTTCTTTTCTTCTAGCTTTACGACATTCTCCCACTCGAAACTTGCGTCAACGTTGACCGCAAAGGGTTGTTTGGGGTCAATGCGATAAGGATCTCCGAGTTCTTCTGCGGTGAGAAATTCAGACAATCGTCCAAAGGCAACGAGAGCTTGCGACAGTGCCGATAGAGAAAAAGGAAGGAGAAGGAGAGGGGCGCGAATAACCTAAAGATCGGTTCCAGGAACTTCGGTAAATAATCAATCCAATACATACACAGAAGTACTCACGTTGAAGAGCTGCAGCGAAGTAAATATCACAGCTATGTTCAAATCATGTTTTGTCAAAGCGTAAGTTATCTGTAATGGCGGATGGTGTAATTAGCAAAGAGTAAGTTTATGGTATCAATACAACATACAAAAGAGAGGATTGCCGCGAGCTCAGGAGTGAAGGAATACATGGCAACTAATAACGCTGCAGCGAACCTGATGTATATCATAAACATGCGATGCAGGGGTCTATTCGATCAAACCAACTCACGAAGACTTTCTAATCCTTTTGATTTCTTCGCCTCTCAGCGCAACGATTCGGGCGGTATAAAATGCCTCCCACCCGTATACCTTGATTAATCGGATACCTTGCATGACCTCTGTGGTCAGCCGCACCCGTTTGTCTGTGATCTTTACGCCTTTCTTTGATTGATTGAACATGATCATGACAAGTATGCTTTGGATTGGCAAAGAGAAAATCAAGACGCCTAAGCCGACTAGAGCAGAATAACCCAACTAATCAAATAGGAAGATGAGATACATTTTTGATCAACCAAGGGCACGACTGAGAAACTCACGGTACCAATGAGAAGTCCTATACCAAGAATTATCTGGAAGAATGAAGTTCGTCTACTAAGCGCTGATGACCGATCCCGCTGATATTACTCACTTGAATAGGCGCAGATACTATACTTTTGTGAGGGCGTTAAAACGATCTGATATATTTGGAGCATGGACCAATTTGACCTACTAAGGAGCCAGCCATGCGAAGGTATCTAGACGTGTGCCGTCCGTCGAAATAAGGGTAGTGATTTTTCCAACAGTATGTTCAGCGCGGGATTTTCCAGATAGGCGCAAGGATTTGCGAAATATGTTGCCTGTTACCTAGAATATCATAATCTCGTTAATTTTAATAACCTATGAATTTGAGATGCAATACTTGCCGCTGTGCGGATGTACAAACCAGTTGTCATACCAGCTATAATGCAATCAAAACTGTTCAGTACTAATAAAGACCTGACTTTTGATTTGGAGGACGTACATGCCATGAAATGGTTAGTCATCTTGAATGTTATGAAAAGACGTTAGAAGATATCACTGCAAGGTTCGATGAAATTTTAGCTCACCAAGCTGGCAGCCTCTTGCATGATGAAGAGAGCGAACGCCAGACCGATCCCATAGCCAATCCCATGAGGAGCTTTGAATCCCGCTGCAGCGGCCTCATCTCGCTCAACAGAGGATAGTTTAGCAAATATGAATGATTCGGTGAGCCAGGTAATCAAAACTTTGTTTACAAGAGGGGTGGTCGTCCTTAACGTATCTTTGGAACATGAATAAACAAGAGGAGGTAAACGCAGAGCAATAGTTTCACATACCGGAGAGCACAAGTAACAAAGTTGACCCCAAGATTCTACCCCTGAAGGTTTGATAAAGAGCTTTGAAAAGAGATTCATCATAAACAGGTCCAGCTGCAGTTGGCTTTGGAGTTTCTGAGCTTCTTTCCTTGGTATCTGCGGTATCTTCGTCTTCCGCCGTGGCAGGTATCTGCTCATGATCCAGGTTTGCATCGCGCATGTGGAGAGGCCTTTTCTGAGGTGGGCATCGCGAGTAATAATTCTGCTCTACAATATCCGTAAGTACCCCTGTACTCCGTGAATCTGGCAATTCCCAAAAATCTGTAAATGGAAATTTTTTGTCAATGACAACGGAGTCTCAGGTATATGACATGTGCATACCATCTTTCTCGAGCGGTCGTGAAAACCCAATGTTCAGGAATGATCCAAGCCAATGAAACGTGAGTCGCGAAATCCATCTTATAAACCGATTAATGTCGCGCTCGAGATATCGAAAAAAGACAAAGAACTCACGAGGCTTTCGCTTCGGGCAAAACCCTGCCCATTCCAAAACCTGGTGGCGCAGGTTGCGGGTAAAATACATTCTTGAGTTTCATCGAGACCAAACACCAGGCAACTGGGCGACGTCGACGAAGGTCAGCTCCTCAGTCTGACTGTCAGTGGGGTTTGCAAGAACTTGAAATACGTCGAAATGCGTCGAAGAGCTAACCAATAGATTCCCACATCCGAGTACTTATAGTAACGCCAGGTATGTAACATATGTGGTTCCCATATCCGAGTACTTATAGTAACGCCGAGTATGTAACATATGTGGTCAAAAATAGAGGACTGAGCAACTACGGTGCTCACGTACACGATGCGCATGTGGAAGCTCGGCACAAACCGTTTTTTGACTCTTGAGTTGAGTCATCTATTTGGACCGAGACCCGAAATGACAGCGGAGGGAATTTACGAATTTTTGAATGTCGAGTAAACCTAGTAAAAGTTGTAGGATATTGTACCTCCGTTGGAGACTGGTAACAACATTTAGAAAATTATGTCTCTGTAGTTCCCGCAAATTTGAGGTGACGAGACTCATCTGTGCAATCTTCCGACTTGAGTTGACAAGCATCGAATTCATCCACACGCAGCCTAAAGGAAGGATCCTCTATTTCCGTGGGTGTCGGCGCTAGCGCTGAACGTCAAATACGTGTATAACACAGCAAAGATGTGGACCAGAGAACGCAAGGGGAAAAAAAGGATCTTGGCACATGCAAGCTTTCCCTGACCGTCTCAATGCGCAGTCATAGAAATTTAAACGAAATATGTGAACCTCGAGACAGGAAAAACCCAAAATATATTAACTGCCGTATAAACCCGTATTAGATGACCCCAAACCACAGGTCCTTGGAAGATACTTCTCTAAAAAAAAATTAGGCAGTAGATATGGAAACTGCTTCCAGTTCGCGCTTGCATTTCGAGCAATAACATGCAAAAAACCAGTCTTGTTGTAGTTGCCGACTCCTCTCTTTGGCATCTGGGCAACTTTCGTCGATGTAACTGATGCACAGCTCCTCCCCGGGGAGGATATCTCTGAGAGCATAAAATTGGATCCCTCGTCCCACCCTGTCTTTCTTTAGATTTGGGTTGCAATCTAAAATATTATCATTCAACTCTTGCCCATAAACCGTCATAACCAATCGCTCACCATGGTTGAAATAAGAACCAAAGACATATGCGCCCCAACCTAGCATCTCACTTCCTTCGTCTTCCGGAGTCATATCCCAAATTCCAAAGACGTTTCCGTGATCTCGCGCCATGAGAGCTCTCGCTGCTGTGGATGTCGAAAGACACCTCTTCAGTCTGTCCGCTATGCGTATTAGAGGCATTGGTGCTGCCTCGGGTGTCGCTGACCCACTACGCATCGTGCGCTTACTTGTAGGTAATGAAGCCACGAGGTGGCGCAGAAAGCGGTATAGTCGTGTACGAGAAGCAAGAGTGTATGGTTTCGATTTCATCATCGCGAGTTCATTGTCCTGCAGTTCCAGAAGATCTTCCCATCGCCCTGCGCTGACACAAAATCCCTGGGCGCCTTTGACAACGCAATCCAGAGATGGAAATATTGGGTTTGCTTCTTCGACCACTTTCCTGACCAGACCATCGAGGACGAATCGCGCTGTGTCCAGCTCATACTCTGATAACTCTTCAGTCCATGCTCGACCTAGAGGAGCCTGCTCGGCCAACTTCCACGCTTTGTCGATAAATTCTGGAGTGATCTCAGCAGCTGTTATATCTTCGAAAGGGTCTGACGAGAGCTTTATGTCCTTCCCCATCTGCAGAAGCATCCTCTCGAAAGCACCGTTGATCTCCGCCCACCAGCCTATGCCTTGCCCAGGGACGAGCTCATATTCCTGTATGCACAAGTCTCTGCATTCTTCAGAGCAGAACCAGGCTCCGCCAGCACCTCGACTGTCCTCGCCCAGTTTAATACTCCATTTCCTCTTCCCGCTTTCGAATGCGTATGCAAAACACGTCGCACAAACCTCTCTCCTGAACTTCCAGAAGATGACGGTCGCATAAGGTGCTGAACATAGTAGGACTGGGGATCCCTTGGGTATAACGCCGCGTGCAAATGCGCCTCTCCCCCCGTACGGCGTTGTAAGAATATCGTAAGGCGCCAAAGACATATTGGCTCTAATCCTCTATGATGTCTATGTCGTGGTCGGTGCTACAGGCTCATACCGTGCGGAAAAGAATGACATTGTCATAATCGATATGAATACCCGGAGGAAAAAATGCTTTCTGCTGGCGATCATGGACGCGGCGGTTAAAATGGGCGGCACGGAACTCGGCCCCAGGCGGCTAGATAAATGATAAGATTAGATGTCGAAGGAATAATAGATAAGATAATCTTGAGAGGAAAGAGCACACTGTATACGACTATACTGTCCAGTTGAGAGCGGATCCACAGGAATAAATACATTCTTAATTCGTCCATTGACATTGAAAGAAGCATATAGATAAGAAAATGAATACTACAGAGAAATATTATGGAGTACATAGTTTGCAAGTATTATTAGAGCGTCTAGCCAATCATCAGTCCAATTTCGGAGAATAATATCCATATATAACAAATATATAGAGTCGATCCCTAATCTAGGAGAGACGATCTAGCTGCAGAGCGTATTCGTATGTCGCATTTAAAAGGTACTGGATGTCTGAAATGGCAAGGTTGAATTTAGTAAGGAAAAAGGTAGCGAACTAGTTTAAAAGAAACTTACGATAAAGAACCTGAACCGAACGCAGGTATTGTGGGTGGAGAGCCACCGGAATCGTGGTGTACGCTGAATACAGCGAGGAATCTCGCAATCAACAGCCACAGGGCGTCTTCAGCGAATGCCTGACCTGGACATGCTCTGGTAAAAAGAAGTACGTCACGATCAATATCAAATACTTATGCATTAAGAAGTTAGGTCAAGGAACTACACCTTTTCCCAAAACCAAAGACAATACGCCACGCTTGCTCTACCTTCGATGATAACTCGACATCATCAGAGAGATACCGATTATAAATCATACATTCCGAAAGGCCTTTTGTCACATACCATATGTTGATCATGACCAATGATCCGGCAGGAAGAAGGAAGCCTTTATACTCGTCATCACGCGTCAATTTGTGAGGGATACCTGAAAAGTAAGTGATGAAAAACATGTACAGCGACCGTTATTACAGAGGATACACGAAAAAGTCCTACCTTGCGGTGCAGGGCTATGCCATCTTAGAGTCTCCTTCATGATTGCACTCACGTATGGGAGCTTAGTCCTGTCGTCAAAGTCAGGAAGACGGTCATGTTCGATAACGGAATCGATCTCTTTCTGAGCACGTTCCTGTACTTCTGGGTACAGAAGCATGGCCAAAAGAAAAGAGCATTCTGCTGATACAGTCTACGGTACATGAGAGAAGTGTTTGAAGTTGATCCATGACAAAAAAGAACTCACAGTGTCAGAAGCGCCACCATAAGCCACGGCTTCACAATCGCGTATCAGGGTCTCAGCTTCATCGCGATTTTTGTCCGCTCTCGTTTCCAATTCTCGTAGTAAACCAGACGAGAATGAGTCTGGGGCCATTCCGGCAGCCTATAAAACGACACACGGTATTAATCATCAGTTTGCAGAATGAGGACAAGTTCAGCATACCATTTCGGCTTTTGTTCTATTAAAAGGTACGTGCTGTATATCGTCCAAATCCTGTTTCCATGTGGCCAGATTTAGGCCCCCTAGCCACTTAGGTAGGGCAGCGACTGTGATTAAGCGGCCAATGTGTTTGCATAAGACGATGAACAAAGTACGAATTGCGCAGCCTACCAATTGGTACGGGATTCACGACCCACATGACAGGGCTAAGGGAAATACTGAGAGCAGCCAAGGCAGCTTCAGCTTGCTGAATCAGAGGATCACTGGATGAGTTGATATCCAGGCCGTAAGTTGCGGAAATAATGAGCTTGCCAGCGTGTCTATCGCCCATCGATGGCTTTAGTATCGTCGGATTTCCTCATGTTATTTTGAAATGCTCACAGTCTGAAGTGGTTGAGATGATCATTGGGGTCATCTCGCATATTTTTTAAAGTAAAGAGAGTCGTGGCATATTGTGTATCGTAGTAAGCAGTGAGCTGGGATCTTTTGAATCCATTCGCGAATACTTTTCGGTGTTCTTGCAGTTGTTTACCATATTGCATAAAAGTAAAATTGAACTGAGGATGACCCAGCCTATTGTTCAAGATTAGTCGTACATGCTCACAGGTCAGTAGTTCGAAATACTAACAGGTCGACGAGAGGTAAGCTAGGTCTGTCGGAGTACATGGATGATCTGTCCAAGAGAAGCTCCGTCACTGCTTCGACGGTATTTAGAATAAGGATTGGATGGCCAGCAATAGTAACATAGACTATATCGCCTAATTAAAAGGTAGATTCCTGGCTCATCAGGTATTTTTTTGCGAGCAAGTTTCAAACTGCAGTAACGCACCATATCTTTTCGCCCACTCTGAGAACGTTGTCCATTCCTGTTCTCGCGGCATATCCAATAGGTTTCCAATAATCGGCCAAGGCTTAGGGCCAGGTGGGGTTGGTAATCCCTGTCTCAATTTTCTATTACCTTGTACAATCCGAACCATTGTGTATGCCACTACAGCAGTCAACACAACGAACCCGAGATCCCAAGAATTGGGCACAGGCATTTCGTTCGGTTTATGATGGTTGTTGGAAGAGGGGATTCAGAGCCAAGCTTAAACACACGCTGTTTATCATGTTATGGTTCAAGACAGCCCGTTATATAAGGTGTCGATGCAGAACCTTGATATACCGACCTGTCCAGCTGAATTTAAAAGGGGGGTCCACCGCTTATGATCGCCATCAGCTCATGCAATTATTTCCGTTTGGATAAAAACCTATTTAGGTGTTCAGCAATTATGTTTTCTCTCAAAACATATCTATTATCTACTCACGAGGAGTATACAATTGAATATGTGGGTCAAAGACTCGAAATCATCTTTTTATCATAGACGGGTCTTGTTAGTGTTGTCCTTTGTATCAATATGTCCTTGATAGCTGCAAACTCAATGCACAAGAGTCAAACAAGAACCTGAGAGGAACGCTGCCACTTGTCTATGGGCCCAGGTGGAAGATCAACGTCTACACCAAGGATATGTTTTGTTAGTTTAACGAATAAATTTTCTGCTTGAAAATAATGTTCAGGATTATAGCAATGACCGACAGGACGTTGTGGATGATTTTACTTCCCTTTCACTCCTGCCATAAATGGCGGAAAACTGTCTTCAGGTATCCCCAAACATCCTTTATCCAAACGGAGATGATTACATGAGCTGATGGCGATCATGAGCGGTAGACCCCCTTTTTAAACTCAGTTCAACTTCCACCAGGCGGAGAATCGAGATTCTCTACTATCACGTTAGCAGAGTTGCAAAAAATTTCAACAGTTTTTTGAAAGATCTAACATTTATGGAAGTTATACTTGCGAGGGGACTCTGATTTTTTCAACAAAAATAGATAAGCATATAAGGCACATGGATATGCCTTTTTATTTGTCAAAAAGTGAGAATGAGTGGCCCCGGAGCAATTCCGCGTCTGACATATTTCTGCATTTCAGGAGTTGCAAAATCTGTCACGGCCTGTCACCATGGCACTGCACGGCAGAACGCTTTTGACAGTTGCTTTTCATTTCAGGCGGAGCACAGAAATCGTTGATGCCTCACTGTATTTAGGGCGGAGTTCAAAATGGGACATGCGTGATGGCAAATTGTCACTCTCGAATTCCGCTGCCTTATATCATTGCACCCTCACCGTATTTCGCCTTGAAATTTGGCATGTAGATTTAAATATACTTTGGTAAACATGTAACAAAATATGAAGTTATATGAAAAAGATTTGCTACTGTAAATAATGTTTTACAGAAAATGAATCATATTTTCACATTTGATGACCGTGGTATGCCACATTGAATATAGCTGCAGCTGAAATTTTTGCATAATCAAAATAAAGACATGCTACGCTACTCAGATGAAAATTTACAGAGCAAAAGAGACAAAACTAATGTCTGTAGACCTGATTTTGCAACTCCCGAAACTTTTGCACACCGTTTTACGTGATAGTATCACTTCGCAATATCTCATTCTGCGGCTGGTCACGAGCCTAGGAGTTGAAGAAGGATCCCAATGTGTTTAGTGAATGTCATGGGAATAATAAACCAAATTAAGCCTGGTATTACTTGACAGTGTTCGGCCTTCCTGCTCACTGCTTTTGCCGGTACTCTGCGATGGACGAACAAATTCAATGACTCTTCACCACGAAAAAGATCCCAAAACATCTAGCTGTCTCCACGTAAGGCTACGGTCTACCGCCTCACATCCTGTTTGCGCATGTTTGACGACGCCCATAGATACTATGGATGTCGCCCCTCAGTCTCTTTCTCCTTCTCCTTCTCCTTCTCCTTCTCTTCAGACTCACATTTACTAACTTTCTTCCCGTACCAAACATGACGCGTCTTGGTCCCGTTTTCTCCGCTCCTTGCCTCTCCGACCGTCTAAAGACGGCCGTTTTCCACTCCATGCGGTCAGTTACAGGTTTTTTTCTTGAAGTCCTTGTCTTCTCTACCCATATACCCCTCGTCTTTCATTGATCCTGTTCTTTTCTTTTTCATTGGCCTAAATTCGTCGTTCACTATGGTTTCCAGCCCTGTTTTATCGCAGTTGTTGGTGCCGAATTAACGTGTTTCCCTTTCAGAGCACCTCTGAACTAAAATTGAGACGTTAATATCTGTCTTGCTAGTACGAAAAGGCTTCTTCAAGTACATACATGCATTAACGGCGATCGGCCAAGGAGTAAGATTCTTCAAGCTACTTAGCTAGGCGTCTACAGGTGATTCGTATCTCCACGTCATGTCCCGATAATTTCTTTCTGCCAATGATCCGTCGATGAAGAAGACCGCTTTGAGTCTCGGGCATAAGATTTGATAGGACTTGACCTGGGACTTGCGGTCGTCTTCGCCAGTAGTCACTGGTCCGGTTTGCATTTCTATCTGTGTCCCCCAGCGCCAGATACCAAATTGCAATTTCTGTAATTTCGGAAAGGACATCAATATATCTTGCATGTCATTTGCGTCCTGCAGGATATTTGGTATCTCTTTTTTTTTGACCGTAATACAAGCCAGACTCACTGTTTCGCACAGACGCTCGAACATCAGCGTCAGTCGGTTGATCAGCTTAAAGTTCTTGGCGAGGTTCTTGATAAGTAAGCGCACATCGGATCGCGAAAGCCACGATGAATCGACGAGGTGTATAGATAGATGGGTGACTGGGAAAATATCGGTGACTATACCTGGGTCGGAATCGAAGGCCATTTTTAAGACTCGATGCATCGTTGCGATGCGTTCTGAAGAATATAACGCGGGGTATATTCCCAGATCGTTGACTTCCAGATCATGTCTAGCTCTTTTCAGGGTGTAAAATATTGGAATGAAATGGCCTATCCCAATTTCTGGGTTGCTTGATGACTCGAAGAGTGTGGGTGGGAGAAAATTAGTGGAGAAGACTTGCAACTCCGGTCGGGATTTTATGATTCGAGCGATATTAAAATCGTGACTGTGGCATCGGAACACGCGTAGCTCGTTAAATTCTCCTTGACTGGAAGATAAGTGCTATCAGCCCCGGATTCAGTGTAAAAAAGAAGGGCTGGAGGAGTTGGTAGTTTGCATGCTAACCACAAGATATTTTCTAGGTCTCTTGACCAACTTGACCAGCCAATATGCACACGACCTTCACTATATAATCCTATCCTTAATTCGTTTAACGAGCTCATAGTGACCAGTGCTTGTGATAGGTTCCGAACGTGCCGTCGACATTCCCCTTGACTCTGCCGCGTTGGGAGACAATCGAGATACATTATCAGACGACGGACAAGTTTCGTTTTCTTTATATTGATACAAAGTGTATCCAGAGATCGAGCCGAGTCGATCGTGTGGTAGAGCGCCTCCTCAGCCCCTAGTAAAAACGCAGAGTGCGCTCGAGCTAAGGACGTGAGACTACTTCTGGAGCATAACATGGCGATATGATGAATAAGTTCGGGGGGCAATGACAACTGTGACCGATGGTAAGTAGGTATAACCATCCATAAGGGAGAGAAAAAACATACAAGCCTCGAAGATGCATCAGAAAGCATTTGTAAAGTAACATACTTGGTTATGTTTTGGAAAAGATTGCCAAGTTAGTTCGCTATCTTTTCCATAGTCCGATTAGACTCCGCTTGATGGCCGTCGGATTCAGACCTTGAACTTGTCAAACTTACTGCGGCAAAATGAATAAATCTGCTGAACCATCATGACAGCTTAATATTTAATATTGATTAGTCTGCCCCGCTAGAAGCATCAATACTTACTAGAGCGTACGTAGTTATTTAGGCGCCTCTCTGCTGCTGTCAATACTCCGCTTCAAAGTCGGCATCGTTGAACGTGGCGTGAGGCCTGGATGTTGTTAAAACCCCTTCTGGTCAACCCCTGCGTACTCTGAAGGCCAGTAACACAAATCTTTGTGCTGTATTCTAGAGCATAGTGGACCATAGAAAAATTAGGTCTGCGTGGATATCTATGATCATTCTGGCCATCATGAAGGACTCAATTCAAGTTATACAGTTCTCAAGAGAATATTAATCTGTTATTCGCCTCGGCAAAACATGGCTAACCTATATGAGGCATTCTCGATTTTCTCCGGTACTTCCATTTCTCATACTAAACCGCCATTTTCACACCTTGATGCTGGTATAATCAGGAGCCGAATTACAATGACTCAAGAAATTTACAATCACCTTCGAATTCGAAATAAATGAAAATGTGGTTCGATAGTTTTGACCATGGTTTTGACTACATATAAAATGAGACATTTTGTCAGAGGGAGAGCAGCGAACCTACTGTTCATTTGCCTTCAGCACTTATTGGACATCCAGTATTAGTAATGGCCTTCAACTTCAAGTTCACCAAGCTCACCAGCTTCGTCGTCGCCTCAGCGATCGCTTTCACCTGCGTTGCGTCTGCAATCATTCCTGAAGGATTTGAAAACAATAGCGGGCAGATCGCAATGTGTGAAGCCGCGGACCCTGATGTTGTACGTTCTTCCCCGATGATAATATATCGAATGGATTGTTTATTCTAAATTTCAGGTCGCAATCATCCGCTATGGCGACAAGGGCCCTGTTCCTTTCCGATTTGGCGAATGTGTAGTCATTGAGGAAGGCCATTCAATTGCTGATGATGCGTACTTCTGCCATCCAGCTCAATGCTATCCCTTCACGTAAGTCATTCATCCTTGTTTGACTGCGTTCTTCCAGACAACCGAATCTCACGCTTTATCTTCCCCACTATTATTTACGGCAGTGACCACCATTGCAAAAAAGACGCGCTTGTAGGGCTTTCTGTCCCCGTACCATTGAGCATGGATGTCCCCAACGTAGCAGATTTCGCTCAAGTGGTTGCTCAGAGCGCGTACTGCGAGCGAAGCCCATTATCGAATTTGTGATCACTCAACTTTCATGTCGCCCGTTCCACTCCAGATTACAAGTTTGAGTTCTAGTTTTAGATCAACACCTATACCCATAAACGTAGTTTAAAAAAGTATCCAGAGTACTTACTCGTATTCGGTCTTCGGAAAATAATACGATAATACCAAACATACCTTCTTCACTGGTAATTTAATTGAATGAATTGGATGTCTCGAATTTGTAGTCGTTTAAATTGTGGAGAACGTGATGCCCATTAGCAAAGGGGGGGGAGTGGCGAAGACGATGGTGATGCGTGCCAGGAAAGCGGTAGATACTCTGAAGAGGTTTTAGGACGTATAGAAGGGACATGGCTCAGGATTTGTGCAAGAAATGGGCACGTACTTCAGCATGATCCTCTTAAGTCAAGGACGACCCGGCGAACACAAGAGGGGACAGCTAGCTGTTCAACACAAAACGCACAGGGATCATGACTATATTATATTCATGCCTCTGTAGATATTAACGTCGATTAAGACGCAAACATAGTAACTTTCACAGTTCTACGGAAACGATACCTTCCCTCCTTTAGCTGCAATTTTGGCTAAAAAAATCTTCGTAATACCCAGGATGACTAGTCTTCCATCTCCAGCAAAGCCCATGTTGGCTGTAGTGTTCCCTACAAAGAATTTTCCAAGAAGCGTTCCATTGGGTGACCAGACATGAACACCGTCTCCACAGCCCGAATACACATTCCCCGCCGCGTCGACTTGGATGCCGTCAGGAATTCCAGTATCAGCATAGGCAAAGACGCGTCGATTCATAAACACTTGGGTTCTGGGCTCCACGTCGAAGGCGTAACTATAAATTATTTATTTAAAGTGTCATTAGAATTCTTGGTGATACGTAATGGGCGTACATCGTTGTTGGCTTCGTTTGGTCAACGCTGAACATTCCAGGTGTGCCACCAGCAGCACCGGTATCTGACCTATGTCAATGTGAAAAAAAAGGTTAGTTTTTCATGAGACGATCCCGAGACAGAGACGAAAATTTACACATAAGCTATTTTCCCATCGGACGTGAACGCTATCCCATTGGTTATGACAAAGTCTGTGGCGACCACCCTGACCGCTCTTGTGACAGGATCAAGACGATATACTTGGTTTGGTAATTGAGGTGGTGGTCGAAAACCCAATAAAGAGCCATATCTACGTTTCCCAAATATAGGTGAACCGATAACCATAAAAAGTTAGAAAGGAAGAAACATACATGGCATCCGTGAAAAACATAACTCCAGAGGTTGGGTGTATTTTCACGTCGTTCAGAGCGTTAAATTGTCTTCCGAAGAAATTATCCAAGAGGACAGTCACATTGTGTGGTTCTTTGGGATTAACGAGGGCGATGGAGGGAGGGAGCTTCCCGCGCCCAGATGTTATGAGTAAAAGAGAAGACTTAAATGGACCTGTCCCTCCGTTGGTCATTTGTATCGAGTCTGGTAACGACAACTAATATCGTGAGAAGTAACTCATCAAAGAGACATAACAGTGATATACTTCTGTTACTGGTACGTTCACCGACACCTTCCCTCCATGGTTCTGCTTTTCAGCGTTCTGAAGGGCTTCTTCGACCGCTTTCATGCTGATCTTTCCGATAAAGTTATTGTGGTTCAAGTCAGCCACTCCGGGCGTACCACCGTCGTTGCTTGCGAAGAAAAATTCATCGGTATCGGCGACGTAAATAGGGGCTTCGTGAGCGAAGGGGAACGTGTCGTTGGAGGCAATCTCATTAAATGAAGGGTTGGGACCAAGTATATCGAGAAAGGCGGGGTCGAATATTTGGAAAAAGGGTGGTTCACTTGAAGTAGGGTTGAAGAATTCGTTGAAAGATGAGTTGCGAAAAGGACCATTAGCTCCGAGAACAGCAAAGGTATTGGGAGCGAGGAACTGTTTACGAGTTAGAGGTTTGTCGTGAGCAATTCAAACGCGACATACCACAGATTGAGCAGGAATGATTTTATTGCCTTGGACGGCGAGCAAACTTGAGCCGAGAAATATAACACAAATCAAGTTAACCATCTCTTCTGAGGTTGGCTGAAGTGCCAGCGATGAAATCACGTATGTTATACCACAAGGGTTACAGAAAAGAGACTCGAGGAATCTAACCAAAAAGAGCTTCAGTGATCCTTAAGTGGCTCAAGTGAAACGGATTGATCACAGGTTTTTCCTAGTATTCCTCTCATTCAGATATTTACAATTTAATTGAATGCCACATTTCCGGCTTTTGCTGCGATATGAGCAACGAAGATTTTCGTCTCGCCCATAATAACAAGACGACCATCTCCAGCAAAAGCCATGTTCGAGGAGGTAGTCTCTATGAAGAATTTCCCCAATAAGGTGCCATCAGGAGAGAAGACTTGAACGCCATCTCCGCAGCCAGTGTATAAGTTTCCTGCTGCGTCGATTTGAACGCCATCAGGGACACCCGTGTCAATGTAGGCGAAAATGCGCCTGTTCAGGAATACTTGTGACTTTGGGTCGACGTCGAATGCATAGCTGAGTGGGAATACGATCAGGCGACATAAATTAGAATGTCAAGATGTACATACACTGTGGCTGGTTCTGTCTGATTATTTCCCATAAAGCCGGCAGTGGCACCCGTATCTGCTCTAATTATTCAAATTAGATGCGAAGCAAAGAGCGGTATATAAAGACACTCACATGTAAGCTATCTTGCCGTCGGGAGAGAACGCAATGCCATTGCACTTGTCAAAATCGGTGGCCACAACACGAACAGCCCCAGTCGATGGGTCGAACCGATAGACTTGATTAGGCATGAGGGGTGCTGGACGGAAATGATTCAAGAATCCATATCTGAAAGGATGTGAATATTATTTGACGGAAAAGGACGATAGCACATACGTTACGTCAGTGAAGAAAAAGGCCTTCGAGGTAGGGTGTATTTTTATGTCATTCAGAGAGTTGAATTGTCGTCCAAAGAAATTGTCCAACAACACGGTGACATTGTGGGGAGGCTTGGGATTGACGAGGGCAATAGAAGGTGGTAGCGGTCCGCGTCCGGAATTTATCAGGACGAGGTTGGACCTAAACGGACCCGTCCCTCCGTTGGTCATTTGGATAGTGTCTGGGAGAATGAGCTGACATGGGAGAATGAGAAATAAATGCGCAGCCGAGAACATGTTCTCTCACCTCTGTAACGGGCACGTTTACAGCAGCTCCGGTTTTTGCCTTGACGCTTTGAAGAGCAGCCTCCACCGCTTTCATGCTGATTTTTCCCACTTGGTTATTATGCTCAAGATCACTGTTTCCCAGCGCACCACCATCGTTGCTCGCAAAGAAAACTTCGTCTGTTTCTGCCACATAGACCGGTGCTTCATGGGCAAATGCAAATGTAGCGTTCGAGGCTACTTCATTGAATGAAGGGTTCGGTCCTAGGATGGCAAGAAACCCGGGATCAAAGATTTGAAAAAATGGTGGCTTGGTCGATGTTGGGTTGAAGAATTGGGTGAACGAAGAGTTGCGGAATGGACCATTGGGGCCCAAAACTGCAAACGTGTGAGGATCGACAAACTGTAAAGGTATTTGATGCCAGCAATTGAATTCCAACATGAAAAGTCATACCACAGATTGAGGCGGCAAAGCCGAAATTTGCCCCTCAGCGATAACAGAAACCAATAGAGCGATTAGTTGGGGAGAATATAATCTCATCTCTGCGAACAAGGAGAATAATGTTTTTCTCAGTGTAGTGAACATCCACCGAATATAAATACTGGAAGAGTGTGAGCTCTCTGCACAAAAGTATATCAATTAAACGTACTATTCAGTGACGCAAATGGCATCATGGGACACTGTCCATTCCCATGCCAAGTGGAATAACTTTTAGGCGTGAATAAGCATTTATGTGCATATGTACTGATATACTCCCAGCTGGAGCCCCATTCTTTGCGCAGAAGATGCGCTGAACACCACCACACACGTAGCCGAAACTTCTTCAAAGATTTCTGAGCCTATCCTGACTGAAGGCTTCCTTGAGAAACCTAGAATGAGGTCGCAGTCATGACTGTACAGGACAAAGAACGCCTATGATCAAATCCGGTAAGTTACATTTCGTGGCCCCTAATTATCATTTTATTTTCGCCGCTTTTTGGATCCAAACCATCATCATAACGCTACTGTGGATTCTGAAGATACGGCCTTTTGTCCTTGAATATCAGCGCCGCTAATTTCTCAAGCGACAGCATCATCCGAAAACTGGAAATGGGCGCCCGGTAGGTTCGTCTTGGAAGTTCGAAAGTAAACTTGACTTTCTTTGAACTCTTCCTCTGAATTGTGATATTAAGGCAAGTGAGTGTCATTATTGAATACAGTCAAGTGAACCTTAATATTTCTGAAATCACACAGCCTGGGTATAGATCATGACAGACAATGATACCGCCGCCTCGTGGACCTGAATTGCATTGAATGCGTGTAGCGGTAGCAGCAAACATCTCCCAAAATCTCGACAAAAACACCCGATTTCCCCGTAAACAAAGTCGTGTCCGGTTGATTCTTCTTTTATACCTTTCCTCTGGCAAAGGGGGCATAATCCTTCCATAAACAGAACCAGGGTCGTCTAGGCACTCGGCGATCCTGAAGAGAATTCCACCCAAAGCCACTCTTAAAACCCAACATGTGTCAGAAAGAGGCTCATCGTGGGACTCCATCTCGAAACCGAATTTTTATGCTAAGCCTACTCCTTACTTACTCGGAACGGTATACTATTTCAATATCACTTCGGCCACCTTCACTTGGTCCCAAACCACAACGAGGAATGCCTTCCACATTGACTGAAAAGTTCCCAGAATGCACGGGTGTTAGATGGTTCAACCTCATGGTCCTGCTCATTACACCTTCTATTGCTGCATACGGCTTCTGGAAGCTGGAATTCAATAAATACACTGCAATATTTGCAGCGGCATACTATGTTTTCTCGATGCTGGGTAAAGTCCTCTTTTTTGTGTAATGAGCGAAATTTGGCTAACAGAGTGCAGGTATCACAGCAGGTCGGTTTCATTCGTACAAAATATGAAAGAATGCTGAAGAAATGAACGCTAGGATATCACCGACTGTGGGCGCATCGATCCTATATTGCATCGTGGCCATTACAACTGTTTCTGTTGGCTGGGGGGACAAGTGCAGTGCAGGGCTCGTGTTATTGGTGGGCTCGTGCACATCGGTCCCATCATCGACATACGGACACTGACCTCGATCCGTACAACGCAAACCGCGGACTTTTGTGGACCCACATTGGTTGGATGATCTTCAAGTCTGCTCTTCGCTCAGGACCGTCAGACTCGACCGATCTCAGGAAAGACCCTCTTCTATCGTTCCAACATCGTCACTATTTTCCCCTGGCAGTATTTTTCGGTTATTTGCTACCAACGATAATACCTGGGATATTCTTTGATGATTGGCTGGGCGGGCTGTGTTTCTCGGGAGCTTTACGGTTGACAATCGCACACCACGTTAGTGCCCAGCTTTAAGGAATGACTAGGATCTCTTACTGATGATCAGTCATTTATCCACAGAGCACGTTTTGTATCAACTCCATCGCCCATTGGATTGGCTCGGCGCCATATGATGATGCTTTGACACCCCGAGATCACTTTCTGTCGGCCCTTCTTACGATGGGAGAAGGATACCACAATTTTCATCATCAATTCCCCATGGATTACCGGAACGCGTTTTTGTGGTATCAATACGATCCGACTAAATGGTTCATCGCAATTTGTGGACGGGCGGGCTTTGCTAGTCATCTGCGTGTATTTCCGAGCAATGAAATCGCTAAGAGTCAATTATCGATGAAACTGAAAGAGCTCAAGCAACTTCAAGATTCATTAACGTGGCCTGTACCAGCAGCAAAATTACCGGTCATATCTTGGAATACATGTCAGCTTCCATTCCCTCCTTAATGAGCCAACTTCACTGACCGACTACCGCATCCAGTCCAGGAAGAAGCAAAATTGAGGCCACTCATCCTGATTGGGGGTTACGTGCACGATGTCAGTTCTTTCATAGACCAACATCCGGGAGGAAAGTATCATCTAGATGCCAACTCAGGGAAAGAAATGACCGCGTCCTTTTTTGGCGGTGTTTACACTCATTCACATTCTGCTCACAACGTATGCAAAACATTTTACTTGCTGAAACGCGCACAACTAATCAATCTTTATCAGCTTTTGTCCATGATGCGTGTAGGAATCCTAGATGGAGGTGTCGAAGTGTCCTCTCACTCGGAGCTGATTCCGCAAAATTTGTATATTTCCGAGCGGACATTATGAAAAGGACATATCTTCGGTTGGATACCCATATACTTATAGAGACATAGATAGATCATTTGTTTGGCGGTTATTCCTGCACATATCGACCCACCATTAACCAATATTAGCCTGACACACTTCATTGCATATCTTACAGGTTCAATAACTCCTATTCATCAGCTTACGGCAGCTTGCATGGTTTTTATAGCTGCTATGGTCACAAACTTGTTTGAACCCCCAAAACCCATATAGCATTAGAAGAGTGTAAAGCGTAACACGAATTCGACGTCATAGAATCTGAACCTTGATATTGGTATTTTTCAAGAACGGCATATCTTTCAACATGGGGAGCCGGCGGCGAGTTCCTTCTTGCTTCTTTGACGCTGTCGACATCCTCGAGAGATACATCAGGACCGTGACACCCGATATAAGGACCTAGCAACAGCGAAAACATCAACGTAATTAGTCCATGGAATTATAAAACACAGAGTGTGATGACTTACACCACCGATGGCGGAAGGGATTACCCACATATGGTTTGGGGTCAATATGCCGTGTTGTAAAACAGAGGATAAGAGCATGGCGATGCTACTAGCAGAAAGTACCAGGCCGACTCGTGTACTACGTCAGGGAGCATTAATGTGTAGTTTTTACAAAGCATGAAGAAGACGAGCCGTACCCAACTTCTGTCTTCCTCGAAGCTAAGGACGACAAAGCCGTCACCATGAGAGAAAACCCTAAATCGTAAAATCAATAAACTTCAGGCAAGATACCCTTCTCTAGAGCTACGTACATGCACCGGCAAAGAGGCCATAGAAAAAGGCGTAAGCACCGAGTGATTTAGGGCCTTGGCTGGATTGACGGGCGGTATTAGTCCAAGTATGACATGAATTAAATCCGGAGAAACATACATAGTACACGTTAAGAACATCATCAGCGCTAAAAACCCGGATACAGGCATCATCAGGTTCCAAGGGCCAACGAAGTCGGAGCCAAAGCCAAAGCCCACACGGCCAAAGATTCCTGACAAACTCAAGATGATAAGCTAAACAGGTTGAGATTTATTAGATTGTGATTGATACAAGCAACTGATTCTGAAATAAAGGCTTCACCGTATTGAAAGCAGAATTTGCATCGACACCTTTCTCGAGCCCCAGGAGGTTCAGATACATCACTGAAATTAAAAGAAGTGTCGGTCGGTAAGCAGCTGTCGACTTTGCCTCTAGCCTTACGGCACGTACCAGGGAAATAGATGATTAACATAGTCAGGAACACTCTGGCAATATGTGGTTTTCAGCGAAGTGTTGGAGAATCGATGTATTGTTATATACATACCCGCCAGCAGCAAAAATATATCCCATTTCCTTGGAATATTTGGCGAGGTCGAGACGGGGGAGAGGATAGGCAGGTTTCTCCTGCTTAGGCGGAGCGCTATAGATCGAAAGGCCATTTCCAACTACCAGGAATCCAAGAACGATGCAAGCAGTGATTAGAACTGCACCATGAAATCCTTGAGAGGAAAGTAATTTCCTGTAAAGTACCGGTCAATATCCGTGATTCTGCTCCTGCTTCTCCACGCTTTACCTTAGAACTAAGTAACAGACAAATAGTTAAGATTTAGGATTTTATGTGGATGGATGGGAAACAAAACTCACCAGCTGGGAAGACCATACCACCTAAAGAACCGCCGCTCATGACAATTCCCAAAGCTAGACCTTTTTTGCGCTTGAAGTAGTACAAGGGCACAACTGCGGTGGGTACGAAGACCAAGCCAATACCGATACCCATGCCTATTGACTGGCATGCTATAATCTGAAAGGTATGTATGAATTTGCTTAGTCAATTGCATTCTATAACATCGCATATAAGTGCTGACCGCGCCGAGTTGTTCTTCCCCAATGAATGAGAGTAAAAGCAGGCTGTATAATTTTGAATTAAGATTGATGATATCACAACACGCAGGAAGATGACAGGACTCGATTACGCACCATAGGGCAAAAAGAAGTGATCCTCCGGGCACGACATATCGAAAGTACCCCATATCCGTTAGCTTACCGGCGACAAGGGAAAGCGAAAAGGCGAAGAAAAGTTGGATACTTCCGATGAATCTACCGGCCGGCGGTCAATTTTCATATGGAGATTTGGGATAGATAGGATCCATACCGAACAGCGATTGGGTTTTGATCGGTAAGGTAGACGTGATTGTAATGTTCTGTATTAAATTTTATGAGACGTTTTTCATCTGGAATAACGCATTTATTCACCTTCGAACACATTCCATGTAAAAATAAAGCTTCATAGGGCAATATGAAATCATGTTATGCATAAACGAGGAAGTAAAGGGAAGCATACCCAATAGTACAGAACTGAATTAAAAATCTAAAATCTAATCAGTATCCCAGCCGTTCCAATTGACCTGAATACACATACGCTCCAGCAACAGTCATCCATCCCTTGAGTCCTCCTTCGGGTGCATGCTTTTTATAAAGCGGAGGAGGATCACAGTAGTATTCCTCTTCTGCGGGAATCCCTTGTCCAAAGCCATATCCTTTATCTTCTGGAAGTTTGGCACTTTTCGAGACGGGGGCCTCTTCATCTACTGAGAATTTTGCGCTCTTGGGAGAATGTTCGAATGAAGTTGCATTGTCGAATTCTGGTGACCGAGGTGTTACGGGTGGGATTACAGATATATTGTCCATAGAATCTGAAGACTTCGACCAAGAGGGCCGGATCTGGGCCAGCCATCTACGTACGTAGCTCGGTGAGTTGCTTTAGTATTCATGATTCCAAAGAACACTCACGAGCGGCCATGCTTGATCAAACTTTCTCCAAATTTCTTCTTTGGCGGCGGGAGCACGCTTCTTGGTAATTCACGAGGAGGAAGACCAGGAAGACTGAGCACCGGTGCAGGTCTATCGGGTTGTACATGAGCAGTCTGCGGGCGCGCCGGCAAAGTCGGGCTACTGGGGGTGTAAATCCGTGCAACTCGATGATCTCTTTTCAATTGTGGGGACGCCGGGGAACGAGGACGATACGCTTCATGGAGAGTATCATTCGTCGGTGTGCGTGAAAATGCGTCCTTGGCCGGGGAGTAACGAGCAGGAAACGAATCTTTCGCCGGTGAACGAGAAAAATTGTCCGTCCCACGACTGAAGACCTCTTTCGTAGCGCTTGTGGGCGTCCGGGGATACGAATCGTGAACGGGAGTGCGAGGGAAGGTAGTGAACATGATTTGATTATTTAGGCCACCAGGGCTTGATTTCTGAGGCCAACCAGGGCTCTCGACGAGGTCAGGACAACGTACAACGTTGAGGAACGGAGCTCAACCCAATCTCATTTCGATGTTTCGTCTAGTCAGGGCAGTCTCCGTGATTGGAACTTGGAAGCTGTGCTCACGGTTGTCATCGACGATATCTGCATTTGGAAGGCCACACTGCCCCTTTACGCGCTGACATCCATGACGCTTTCTGCGATGTTATTTGAAGACCCTTGAAGACCCTCGCTGCGCGTTGCCAATTCTACAACATTGCTCTGGATACATGCCCTTGCTCGATTCTTTCAAGATTGTTCATGGAGTGGGAGACCTCAATTTTGGATTCTCCCGACATGAACGGTATTCAACTGAATGTCTTTTGCACCACAAACGGACTACGAAGCTGAGATGGAGCACAAAGAACTTCAAATCATAAATAGGCCGACCACCTCCTCTCGCTCACATATATCTTCAGTGCAAAATGAACGTGAGGTCTATCAAGAATACATCCCTCCATACCTTGGCTAATCGTGCAAGGCACAGAATATTCCAAGCGACATGCATAACTGTCCAGGATTACTCTCCAGCGGTCGTCTGCGCTTTCTTTCTACGGAGAAAGTCATTTTCGAGCGCTCCAGAATGATACCTTCTTTGTTGGAATTTCATGCCCATGTCGGGTCGCCTTCACCAGCTTTTCCAGCGACTCTTCCCCCCTATCTTGGTGCAATGTTGGTAAGATTCTAGTATTTTTTGCCTTTTGCCTTTCATGGGTGCTGATTCCCCTAATTTTTTAAAGAAATAAAAGGAAGTTCGAGATATTCCCATACGGCCTATACACCATTCTGTTTCTGATACGTCTATACGTCCTTTCTGGAGGCGCTAAGATCTGTGTTTGGCAGGCTCTTTCAGAAGGGACAATTACAATTCAACGAATTGCGTCCCAAATACTGGCTTTATGCTGCGAACAAGTGAATTCTTTACTTTTCCATTATCCGATATCCTTGTGCATGATGTCATTGCGAATTTCCTTCTGATGTATCGATGCTATGTCGTCCGGGAATTTAGGAAGTTGGTGATAATCGTTCCACTCATTCTACTCATTGTCGTAGCAGGTTTGTCCAACTTATTCTCTAGCTCCATGTTTCTCGTACTGATTACAAATAGTCTGTGTATATATCTTCGAGAGGTCATCCTCCGAGCTATTCGATAACACATCAATAACGCATACGTTTACCTTGTGATGACACTCGTACTAAACGCGGGAAGAACATGGTGGCTCGCGCGTAAAGCGCGTTCGGTACTTATGTAGGACTGCTCCAACAGTATAATGCCACGATAACATTTTTGTTAGTATATTCGGGTCTTCTCTAAGAGACTACCTAGGCACTGTGACACCGTACACTTCCAAATAGAAATTGAATTTCCAAAGAGAAAACTTATTTTTCCACGATTACGAGCGATCTAATCTAATCTGGATGCTGATGCTGTTATCTTTACCTCGCAAACCGTCTGACGATTTCCGAATTCGCATATCCTTTTTCTTCCTCAAACCACATCATACGGTGAGTAATGACCTCAAGGATATATAGTAGCAAACTCTTATGATTTTATAGAACCCTTAAAATCGAGATGGCACGCCAATTCTTTGTCGGAGGTAACTTCAAGCTCAACCCTGCTACCCTTTCAGCAAAGGACTCGCTCATCGAAACCCTTAACAAGGCTGAGCTCGACCCATCCACTGGTGAATAGCCCATTGAACCGTTTATGAAGAAATATGAACGACTGATAGATTTGAATGGTGTTTAGAGGTGGTAATCGCCCCACCCGCTCTTTACGTTCTTCCCGTCCTCGCGTCAGTCCGCAAGGACATCAAGGTTGCAGCCCAGAACTGCTACTCCAAAGAGTCTGGAGCTTTCACCGGAGAGATTAGGTACGAGCTTTTGTTTCGTGCTTGTAATCATTTTCTAAAATGTCTTGGTAGCCCTAAGCAACTCGTTGACGCTGGTATTCCATACGTCATTCTCGGTGAGTGAGACCCCTAAATCTATATTCTCTACTGAACCTTCTTTCAGGCCACTCTGAGCGCCGTACTCTCTTCCACGAAACCTCTGAGCTCGTGGCTACCAAGACGCGTGCCGCCATTGATACCGGCCTCAAGGTCATCCTTTGCATCGGAGAGACTCTCGAGCAACGCGAAGCCGGAAAGACCGCTGACGTCTGCCAGGAGCAACTCAAAGCCGTCGTTAATGCGATCAAGGAGGCGGACTGGAGGTACGTTCGCGCTCTTTTTGATTCCTTCAACCTTGATGCGGCGTTTATCTTATTTCCTTTTTTTCGTATAGCAAAATCGTCGTCGCCTACGAACCCGTCTGGGCCATCGGCACTGGCAAAGTCGCCACCACTGCTCAAGCCCAACAAGCCCACGCCGATGTGCGATCCTACCTCGCCGGGGCTGTTTCCTCAGCCGTCGCCAAAAACATCCAGATCTTGTACGGTGGAAGCGTTACGGCCGCCAACTGCAAGGAACTCGGTGCGTTCATTAATTCCGCTATCTGTCTATCTATCTATCTCTCGTCATGTCATGCTGATCTACGCGATCGTTTGTCTTTAAATAGCAACCCAACCAGACGTTGACGGATTCCTCGTCGGAGGCGCCTCCCTCAAGCCTGAATTCGCTGACATCATCAACGCAAGGAAAGCATAAGCATGTATTAGGAAATTGGGAGGATATCCGACTTTGATTGCGGATTTAAAAAAACGAAAGTGTATTTTATAGATAATTTCATTCCATTACAAGTAAAACGCGAAGTCTACGATCGTGGATGCTGACCGGCGCTTGTTAACCCGATATTAATAACTCTTCATGAAAGGATAAATATGACCCAACGAGTATATAAGATCTAGAGGTAGGGTAGGTTTCGCAAAGAATTAGGATTGGGAAAAGAGTGTTACAAGGAGTATTAAAAGATTAGTCGAGATGAGAGGGGTGAGAGGGTGAATTAGAGATTATACAAAAGATAGAGATCCAGTAAAATGAAGCAACGAAATACGAAATAAATAAAAAAGAACGAATTCAAGGAAAGTAGTAAATTACGCATTTGCTGCCTTGATGATATCCGAAGCACGTTCTGCGAGAAGGTAAACCGGGCCTTGGGTATGTGAACTTGGGATAAAGGGCTAATAGCAAAGTCAGATAGGGGAGTACTCGTTGCTTTTGTATCCGCAACAATGCAACAACAACACTTACGAATACAGAAGCATCCACAATACGCAGCCCAGCAGCACCCTTCACCGTCAGATCCGGGTTGACAACACCAGTAGTCGAGCGTGAGGAAGACATCGCAGATGTACCGACCGGGTGGAAGATGGTGGTCGTGAGTCCTCTCACGTACGACTCGATTGTAGCGTCGGTCGTAGCAGCGGAGAAGGCGTCCCCGAAGGGGCCGATAACGTAGTCTGACCAAGCTGGGGCGCCGATGAACCGCTTGATGGCTTTGACGGCTTCACGCATGGTGAAGATGTCGAAGGGCGTGGTTAGGTAGTTTGGGTTGATGAGGGGCTTGTCGTATGGGTTGTTGGAGGCTAATGTCACGCTTCCGCCTGTTGAAGACACAACGTGTTTGAATTTTTAAGTCATGGACGGAAGAAAGAAGAGAACTTTGCACGTACGAGAAGTGGGACTGATGAGCACGGCAATGACGGTCATGAAGCTTCCTGTTGGGGGTTGTGGAATACCAGGGTTAAACCACAAATTCTAAATGCATACTTCAATATGAAGTAAAAACAAAAACAAAAACATTGTAAGATACTCACGGAGATGATAATCTCCCAATGAGGGGAGTTAGGACCGGCAGCAGGATCAGGCACCGTCTTGAAAATGGTCGCGTTCGAAGGAATCCTCGCAAACCCAAAGTTATTCACGACGCTATTTGCCAAAATTCCCGTCTTGTTCTGAACCCACTGTTGGACCGCTGCGGTGGCCTGGTCAGCATCTCTCAAGAAGCTATCGAAGCTCAGTGTTCCTTGGACGCTGAAGAGGTTGGGAAGGAGCGTGTGGTCGATAAGGTTTTGCCCTACTGCGGGGTTGTTCAGTGTCGAGTTGATCTTCAATGCCGCGAGCTGTGATGCGTTGCCGATACCGGAGAGTTGGAGGATTTGAGGGGTTCCGACTGTGCCTGCTGAGAGGATAACTTCTTTCCTTGCGGTAACGGTGCGGATTCCAGCTAAATTCGCCAAATATTAACATTGATATACACACTTGTAGGGAAGGATTTCACCAGCTGGAGAGAATGACGATGCGCCGGAGTTCCCGAATTGCACACTACGAAAAGCCTTCAGACCTCCAGATGTTCCTGTTTGTACCAGCTTCAAGACCGTCGCATTGATCAACACAGTCAAATTTGGACGTCCATTCGCCTGGGCAAGGTAAGAGGTCGAAGACGAACTTCTAACTCCTCCACCAGAAGACGACTGCAACCAGCCAATACCCAACAGGCTGTGGTCACCGCCCATGGTATCCTGATTGAACGGGAACTCGGCGAGCTGTTGTGTAGTGGCTATGACGCGCGCATCAATCGTTTGGTTATTTCCAGGAAGACTCGTCAACACTTCTCCGTTGAAGCCGTGTAATGACGGAATGAACTGCCCTGTGGTGTTGTGGCCGTCTACGGGCGGTACGAGCTTTTCGGTCTGTAAGAGAGAGACATATTACTATTATAGGCACGATATGAGTCTAGGAGTGATTGTGTGGAGCATGTACCTTTTGGATATATTGCTTTATGTTGCGCCACGACCATCCAGAGTCGCCGGAGACGGACGCAAGCCTATTCCAGTCCTCGTCGGTACCGACTTGATGGAATAAGTAATCTAAAGGAACGCCAGTTAGGATGGCAGGTTGTGTTTCAAGAGCATTATTATCGGACTCACTAGTACTGCTGGACCCTCCTAGTATGCGGCCTCTGGGATAACCAAAAGTCCGCCCTTGAAGACCGGCCTGGGGTGTCACAGTGTAATTCCAATCGAATGGGGTGTCTGGAACTTATCAGTCCACAGTAAGACGAGCATGGATGACTAGCGGTCACTAACTAGGTGAAAGCGTTGGGGCTAGGAAGGGTGCTTCAACTGCGATAACGCCTTCATCACTATAAGAAGTCGTCAGTGCACGCAAAAAAAAGGTAAATACATTGTAAATGCATACCTAATGCCTGCTTCCAAAACGAGAACGCTGACATTTGGGTTCTCGGTCAAGCGATTGGCGACGACAAGTCCTGCATTGCCAGCTATAATTGCTATCAGAAAGAGCAGTTCAAGAGAGCCGTTGAACACGCACCTCCGACAATAATATAATCGAAAGTAGTGGTTTTCAGCTGGCTTGACTGTGTGAGTATAACAGCGACGGAGGGGCCGATAAAAAATGAAGTAAAAACGAAGGAAATCAACAGGCTTTTGAGAACCATAATCAGAAAACAATGGTTTAACGATGAGGGAATGTCCTATTTTATATGTGCATCTTGAATAGAGAGAAACCGGTCTTTAGATTTTGAATCAGCTATGAATCGTATAACCATATTAGGGATAATATTATGCCCGGCGTTTAAATAGACGCTCCTGTATTTCTTGTGTGTTTTGAGATATCCAAAGAGCATCATGAGCAGTACAATTCATTCCAATCTCAAGTTCGGGGAGCAGTGCCGGAGTATGGATAGCAGTTCAACCTTGCCTGTCGGGATGCGGTCTGAGTGATCTATGTATAAATCAGGGGAGTGCGTAGCCCAGGCTGTCCAGATACAGGGTCTTGTACGCAGAGTCAGCAGTTTACTGTCGAAACATGTCGGGCCCGAAGCCAGTGGCTGGATGATCGTGCTGAAAATAATTGATATGAATTTCCTGGCCTTGTTTCATCTTGAAAATCGGCGACAGGGGTGTTGACAGTGTGGGGTTGCCATGAACTTTGCTATCGCAGGTTAGCACATTGGAGTTGGCGCGGAGTGAAGCTCGGATTCTCTGATAAGATTACCCATTTGTTCAAAGATAATTTGCAAGGGACAGACTGCAGGTTGATTTGAGCTGCAGACATTGAGAATGCAAATAGATGCAGGGAACACTGAAGGCAGGGAGGTGGACTAATGAGGAGAGTAAAGACGATGGATGAGTGAAAGTAAGACTAAAGGGAAATGACGTTCGTCATTCTCTGTTCGGCTACATTTGGAATAATTTTCGCAGCACATGAGAACACACGATGCACCCCAAGTCACCTAAAATCATAGGCTACCCCTGACATCCAGCAAGCTTAAGCCCTCTTCACCAGCTTCAGAGAATATCTAACCAAGCTTTTCACTTTCTTTCTTTACAAACTGATGCTTTCCAATACAACTGTAGTCTTGAGGATCCTTGCATTGGACAATTGAAGCTTTGAAAGGTCATCAAATAAATTGTCTCAGTCATTCAATTTTGGTCTTAAAAAACTTGATATTTGGGTGAAACATAGAAAACAAAGTAAATAAAAGTCTTTCAAAGTCAAATCCGTTTGCTAAATTTGAAATCTGCATCTAATAGATGAGAAAACAAGTATTCAGCAAAGAGAAAGACCTCAAAAAGAGGAATCCCCCGACGACACAAGCCGGTAGTGTAATAGCAAGGTCATCGCGTCCAAGGGGTGCAAGCAGAGCCCGAGGATCTGGGGCGGCAAAAATAAGATAACCAGAAATAAGTCCAATGGACTTATAATAGTGGTTAAACTATTAAGAACAGATACTACACTTGATCTAAGCCAAAAGGCCAGAGTGGTAAAGATTCAAAAATGTCCACGCTCTGCCTATATAGTGGCGCAATTTGCGCACGGACCAATTCACGTGAATATCCCAATATAGTAACTCGGCTGTTATCCCCGCCCAGTCTGATGCGCCGCCGAGCGCGACCATTGACCAAGTCTCGTACGAAAGCTCTTCTATGTTGACTGATTCCAGAGCGCTTTACCCGCAGATGCCTCCTAGTGCATGCGAGATTCATATTTTTCTCCAGGCACTCTCTACCTGATTTCTTCCTTGTTCAACATTGGTTTTGCTTACATGCTGGTCTGCGTAAAGCAACGCTAGAATTCCATCCAGGAGAAAACAAACACGGTTCTCAGGTACGAGGTACGGGCTACCGTCTCTCTTTCGATCCCCTCGATTCTGCTTCCATATTGAGCCGTCTACAGTGTTACATAAATCATAAATCGAGCAGTGTCAAAGACGTTGACTCAACAAAACGAAGTTGACCAACAAAACTTTCTAATCTTCCGACCTTCACGAAATAGAAGTACAGACGACACATACTCCACATTGTACTCCCATTGTGACTCGTCGGCTTATTGTCGACATCCTCACGGATCTGACCGTTGAGAAAATCAGGACTGATATATCTTCTTACCATCAACAAATACGCCTTATCCCTTATCGGCGCAGGCACAAGCTGAGGAATGTTCTACCATCCTCCAAAAAATTTCATGTGACCCAAGTATCCTCGTTGCGCGGTCGCAGTTACCGATTGACTCATAGCTTGGGCGAGTTTGGCCGTCCAGTGACATGCGGGACCGGACCTACAAAAATAGCACATCTTCCTGGATCGCCTCTTGTCTTCCCTCCCCACCTCCACGACTCAGACTTGCTCACTAGACATCCTAATTTCCTGCTCGACTTAGAATCATCCTCAATTAATCATAGTCCTTTCACCTTCTTTTCCATGCCCCCACGGCCAATGACGTCGCCCGCATACCCTAAATTAGAGCTCGTAAGCGCCGGCGCGCGATGTCCCAACTGTTCCCAAGAGTTTGGGTATTTCGCCAAGACAGCGTACGTTATTTCGTGTGGCCACTCAATATGTTTGGGGTAAGCGCTACCGTTACCTCCCTTCTATTCATAGCGAGCGCTCATTGTGATGTCTGGTACCTCCACTGCATGCACCAACAGCTGTGCGACCGATGCGAGAGAACCGTCCTGCTCCATCTGCGGAATCAACTTCGACCCACAGGCAGCCGTGCGGCTTATCAACTTCAGTGAGGACGAAGGACTGGGGTCGGATGAAACGATCACTCTGGCTTCAGACGAACAAGCGAGAGGCCTACATTTGGAAGTCGCCTTGATCAACGAAACGAGCGGTATCGAGAGGATACGGCGTCTTTATACTTCGGCCACACGGTTTTTGGACTTCCAGCCGAGGCGCTTGGTATGTTGTTTCCTTCTCGATGATCAGATTCGGTTTTGATGTGGAGTCCTCGAACTCTGTATAGTTTAGGGAGCTTCACGTCAGCGTCACGCTTCTAGGCTGCCTTTTGCGTACGCAGGAGATGGTAATTTATCAGCAGGGGATAATCAATTCGTTAACTGAACGGATAGAATCAAGCGCCCTTAATGGCGGTTCTGATAATATTCTAGCCGCTACCGGTTCTTGTTCGTCTTCCTCCCGATTACCTGCATTTCAACATTCAAATCCCGATATCGTACCTCCACCTTTAAGGGTGGAAATACCCTCGTTCCAACTTCCCTTCCCTGCGAATTTGAATCCATCATCAGCTATTCCCGCGAATGACTCACATATACCCCATGGCCATAATATTGGCTTTATGCACTCCTCGACCCCCGCGTTTCTTATACCCTCAAACACAGTGGATTTTCAAGATAATCACGATCCCATGGACGACAACTTTGACGACGATGTATCGAGGGAGATCAGCCTTTTGGACCTTCCGATCTCTTCGACAATGGTCGCCTCTAGCAACGTTGTATCTGAATCTCAAGTAGCGGAATCCATCCCAAGTCCGGTCCCGTTCCGAGTAATCCCCCTTCCCGATGAGTCTTTCTCTTTCTCTGCAGGGGTGGGGAGAGAGCTCGACGCTGAGATAGTTTTATTCGGCGGCGAGCGGCCCATGTCTCTTGGTGAACTTGGGGTCCAAGGTGAAGGCGGACGAGAAAGAGAAGAGAGGAGCGCGTTGCTCTCTCCGAATAAACCTGTTGATTTGGACCGGCAGCGGATGACAGTGGGACGGCTGTATCATCCACGACCGGGGTACGTCCTCCCTCAAATTGCGTATAGTACTAGCACCCCACGCTCGGCGAACGTGAATGAATCTGGTGAAGAGGATGCGAGCGACTTGAATAGCATTGGCGTGCATCGTGGTGGTATGCTTGGGCTCTCTGAATCTGGACTCGAACTAGGCGACATTAACGAGTTTACTACTACTGGGCAACACGAGGTTCTGGACGATACGGATGTGGAGTCTGCACAGGAAACTCCGCGACAACTTGCCTATAGGACTAGCACTGTGTCGGGGTCACATCGCGCTAACGCTCGTCAACTCCAACTCGGGTACGAGGCGGATTCCGAGCAGGACGCGTCCTCGTCCTCGTCTCCTACTATGAATATGGGCAGTGATATCGTCCAAAGGCGCGCTAGAGCTCGGGAGGCTGCTATGTTGTCAAATTTGAAGGAAATGCAGGAAATGCTACTACCTCTGGCAATAAATCCGGGTCTGAACAGTACAAAGCCGGGAGACTATGAGCACAACCGTGACGGCGCTGGTCCTGCCAACGCTGCTGACGTCCGTGATGACGAGACTGATGAGAGTGGAGAGATCATTGGAAGTGGGATCAAGTGACATATGTTGAACACGATCTCGGAGGAAGACTCTGTTGATGGTGTTGGGGACCGTCTTGATGCGCTGCCGCGTACTGGTACTGCTACACCAACGGCGGCGTGTTCGTGTGCCCAATGTCGGTCTCTTGGATATCCATCTTCTTACTCTGCGAGGCCTTTGCGTGTCGATGACGGGTCAATCAGGTATGCGTTAGAAGACGCTACAGTGTATGGATCTGGCGAGTTGTATTTAAATCTGGCTATGGCGACGACGACTACTGTCAATTTGGATCCAGCGGATGTGGCCTCATCGTCGCTAGTGCAAGAGCAGGAGGAGGAGGAACTGTCCACAGTCCCATTCGCAGCGGACAACGGCGACGAGGACAACGAACTTGATTCTATGGCTAGTTTTTATGTTTCTGAAGAGCATGACCAGCATCAGGATAGACTGGATGTCAGGCTTGAGGACAGGGAACCTGGCGCGGAACTTGGTCTTTCTGCCAATCTACCAGGTCCAAATCCGAGCCTCCCTGTTCAAGTTCCTCCTCGACCTAATCCTAATTTGCCTTTTCCAACTGCAATCCAAAGCCCAGCTGAAGTTAGCCCCACGCAAGTAATCAATGACACTGAAGGCCAAGGCAAGAGAAAGAAAAACATTCCCGCGTCCACCTCCCAGCCAGAGAAGACTACGAAGCTGCTCTGCATGTCAGAAGATATAGGTGTACGCCTTATTGAAGCGACAGCTGAATTATACCACTCTCTTGTGTCGTCCGATGGACAGCCTGGATTTGAGGCTGCTGGTGAGATACACGAGGCAATGGATGACCCGGGCCTGGTCGTGCTCAGCGCACTTCAGGTGTATTATACGCGTCGGGGTAGGCGTCACTAGGACTATTGGGGTGTTTTGTACGTTCTCTGAGATTTCCTTTTCACTGGTTCGTTATTTATTATTATAACCATCCTACACTATACCCCCATCGCATATGCGCCTCTTTCTTTCCGTTTCGGATGGATTATTTATCATTACAGACTTTTTGTACAGTATTGTGTATTTCTTACTTGCCTTTGCCACCTGTTTTCGTATTGCTTTCTTTTCGCGTTTTCGTCGATACATGTAACATAGGATGTTGACTGTTCCATTGTAAATTCTCTGTGCAAATTTTATTCTTATTGTATTTTGTTCCTGGTACGTCAACTGGTGATTTTGAACTTGGGAATAAGAGAGTTTGTTCATGCCGTGTGTGAGGTCAGGAGGAAAAAAGAGTTAAAGGTACATCCTTGCAAAGTCGGCGACGTGTCAAGCTCCGTCAGCGATTGGACAATCCGATCAGTATGGTATTTGGAGTAGGAGGAGGTTGTATGTATCGGTAGGATGAGAAGAGTCGGGTTTTCGGATTTGAATAGTAAAACATGGCTAACAAGTGTTCAGTATTTTGTAAGCGCAAGAAAAATAAGTGTTGGCTTCGAATAGAAGTATCCAAGAGGCACCCTTTGTAGGTTCTGTGCGGGGAAGCTGGCCGATGTTTGGTTCGGCATGCAGCTTAGACGAATGCTAGGCCATCTTTAACTGGGAAAGTAATTGAACACTCACGATTCGCCAAACGGAGTTCCGTAATTCAAAGGCCACCTGCGGCTCAAACGACCACGAAAGAGCGCTTAACCAGAAAGCTCGGGAGAAAAATGCACCGGTTATCACGCTCGAAGAGGTGTTGGTTAGTCATTCAGAATGCATCCGGATCATGACGGTGAAGGATTGTCTGAGACGGCGAGGTAGTAACGACTGAACATTGGCAAAGAAAGAAAGAAAAGTTTTTTTTTTTTTCTGAGAGTGGAAGCTAAGGAGGTGAAAGAAGGCGGCAAAAGAGCGGGTCGAACTGTAGGGTGAATGTCGAGTAAAAGATTTGTTCTGATTGGCTGGCCGGCGCAGTGTGTCGGCGAATTCACGTGGTTAGTTTGCATAAATTTGTTCATTCCGGGTTGCTCCTCCCTTTATCACAACCACCTCCCTGCTCGCTCTTCGTCGTCGTTGGCGGGATGCTCAACATCACCAACCGCACTGCAGATGCAGCCCGTGCCCTGCGGCGTACCGCCAAGGGGCTGGCTACTGCAGCTCCCCGCATCGGTGACACAAAAGTCGCTATGTCCCTCCTCGAGAAGAATGCTTTCATCAACTATCAGCGCATTGAAGATAACCTTGTTATCGTTCGCGAACGGTATGTTTTCATCTTACTAGTTTCTCAAGGAATTACTTAGTCGTATTTCGTAGTCTCAACCGACCTTTGACTCTCTCCGAGAAGATCCTTTATGGCCATCTTGACGACCCCGTTAACCAGGACATCACCCGTGGTACTAGCTACCTCAAACTCCGCCCTGACGTTCGTATATCCTGCAATTTACTACTATCTCTTGCTGACTTGTTTTCGATAGCGAGTTGCTTGCCAGGATGCTACAGCTCAGGTATGTTTCTACGTCACTCTTATCTTGCATTCTCTGACGTAATTGTGGGTTCTTAGATGGCTCTTCTTCAATTTATGTCCGCAGGAATGGACACTGCCGCTGTCCCCACCACCGTTCACTGTGACCATTTGATTGAAGCACAGGTCGGAGGTGTTAAGGATCTCGCGCGTGCCAACGCTATCAACAAGGAGGTTTACGACTTTTTGGCCACTGCCACTGCCAAGTATGGTCTCGGTTTCTGGAAACCCGGCTCTGGTATTATTCACCAAATTATCCTCGAAAACTATGCCTTCCCCGGTGGTCTTATGATTGGAACCGACTCTCACACTCCTAATGCTGGTGGTCTCGGTATGATTGCTTGCGGTGTCGGTGGTGCCGACGCTGTCGACGTTATGGCTGGAATTCCCTGGGAGCTCAAGTGCCCCAAGGTCATTGGCGTTAATCTCACTGGCAAAATCAGCGGATGGACTACTCCCAAGGACGTTATTCTCAAGGTTGCTGGCATTCTTACCGTCAAGGGTGGAACTGGCGCTATCGTTGAATACACTGGTCCCGGTCTTGAATCTCTCAGCTGCACGGGTATGGCTACTATTTGCAACATGGGTGCGGAAATTGGTGCAACCACCTCGCTCTTCCCCTTCAACAAACGCATGGCCGATTACCTGAACGCTACTAAACGCCATGATATCGCCAACTACGCCAAGCAATTCTCGCACAACCTCCAGGCAGATAAGGGCGCTGAGTACGACCAAGTCATCGAAATCAACCTTTCCGAACTCGAACCCCATATTAACGGACCATTCACCCCTGATCTCGCTACTCCCATCTCCAAGCTCGCTGCTGAGGCCAAGAAGAACAACTGGCCCGATGAGATTAAGGTTGGCCTTATCGGTTCCTGCACCAACTCTTCCTACGAGGACATGTCCCGCTCTGCTTCCCTCATCAAGCAGGCTAAGGAAGCCGGTCTCGAATTCAAGTCCACGTTCACCATTACCCCTGGAAGCGAGCAAGTTCGTGCCACTATCGCCCGTGACGGACAAATCGAAACCTTTGAAGAGGCTGGAGGAATTGTCCTCGCTAACGCTTGCGGACCTTGCATTGGACAATGGGACAGACAGGACGTCAAGAAGGGCGAGGCCAACACCAGTGCGTATTTATAACCTTCTTTTCATGGAACTCTTATTTATCTTTTTTTTTTCAGTCGTTACCTCCTACAACCGTAACTTCACTGGACGTAACGACGCTAATCCCGCTACCCACGCCTTCGTCACCTCCCCCGATCTCGTCACTGCCCTCGCCTTCGCTGGATCTCTTTCTTTCAACCCTTTGACTGATTCGATCCCCACTCCCTCCGGCAAGCCTTTCAAGTTCTCTCCTCCCACCGGCTTCGAGCTTCCCCCCAGCGGCTACGACCCCGGTCAGGACACCTTCCAACCTCCTCCCCAGGATCGTGCCTCTGTCCAAGTTAAGGTTGACCCCAAGAGTGACCGTCTCCAACTCCTCAAGCCTTTCACTCCTTGGGATGGAAAGGACCCTAAGGATCTCCCCGTTCTTATTAAGGCCCAGGGCAAGTGCAGTAAGTCTTGAGTTAGTCCTGGCGTTCGTATATTATAATTGATTATTATCGTCGATTTTAGCCACTGATCACATCTCTGCCGGTGGACCTTGGTTGAAGTACCGTGGACATCTCGAGAACATCTCCCGTAAGTCATTTTTACTTCATTAAAATTGACAGTATGTCTCATCTTCCTTACAGAGAACTGCTTGATCGGTGCTATTAACGCTGAGAACGGTGAAGCCAACAAGGTCCAGAACCAGCTCGATGGATCCTGGGGTGGTGTCCCACAAGTTGCTGCCGCTTATCGCTCAGCTGGCATCAAGTGGGTCGTCATTGGTGACCACAACTACGGTGAAGGTTCCTCCCGTGAGCATGCCGCTCTTGAGCCTCGTTTCCTCGGTGGCGCTGCCATCATCGTTCGCTCCTTCGCCCGTATCCACGAAACCAACTTGAAGAAGCAAGGCATGCTTGCCCTGACCTTCGTCAACCCGGAGGACTACGATAAGGTTAAGGGTACCGACAAGGTTGACATTGTCGGCGTCGAGTCCTTCACCCCTGGCAAGAACCTTACCCTTGTTGTCAAGCACAACGACGGAACCACCGATGTGAGTTTCTTTTAACCTCCCGTCACGTACACGTGCTGACGAAATTCGCAGGAAATTCCTCTCGCCCACTCCTTCAACGAGGGACAAATCGAGTGGTTCAAGGCTGGCTCTGCCCTCAACTTGGTATGCTCCCCTTAACGTCGTTCCAGTTTACTGTTGCTCATTCATATTTTTAGATGGCTGCCAAGGCCAAGGCTAACGCATCTGCTTAAACGCTTTGCGCGGACGAAACTCTGCTCTATAGCAAGTTTCCATTGTTAGAAGGAATGAAGAAACAGAATGTATAGTAACCTCGTACTTGTTCTGTACGACGAGTGGGGCGGCGAAAAATGACGACGACGACCTATGCAATCGCGGGCCATAGCCGATCGCTGTCGCTATGACCTTGGGTGTTTGCTATGAACGTTACCCATATGACCGATTGTCATTGGATTATTTTTGTAAAGTGTAGTACGAAAGATGGTGGCTGATGAGGACGTTGGGGATGTTCAGGACATCTTATGCTTGCTCAGACTCCCGCTCATCGCAACTTGTTCTGTGTTTTTTTTTTTCCTTACGCTGTTCTATGATTTGTTTCGTTATTGTTCTATAATGTTTTATATACCTCCTTTTTCTCTCGTTTTTTGCGTGATTTGAAAGTCTGGCTATGGTATTTCTCACTCTGTGGAGTTGTGGCCGCTCAGGAGCGCTCAGAGCGCAGTATCAAGAGTATGCTGATTGATGGTCGGATGAGCTGTAGCCGCAGGTAGTCTATCGAAATTCGTATCACTGTTATTTAAGATCCTGACCTAGACGAAGCTGAGAGAACAGTGTGCATACTCTTGGGACTTTGAGTTTATTTTGCTATGCAGCAGTTAGTTTACTTTTCGGAGGTCTCGGCATACTTGATCAGATTCCAACGTACCAAGACAACAGTGGATTATAAAAGATATTTTCTCTGGCGCCCTTTTCCTGCACCGAAAATAGTTGTTACCGGGTAAGAGGAACCAGTGAACTTTGATCATTATTAAAAAAAACATTATCATTCATATATCATATCCATTAGATCAAACTCTGAACATAGAATGGATAGCCACTCATCATACACATCATCACCATAGCCCATGTAGGGAAAATCTATACTAAGTAAAGCATCTTGACCCTTTTCCATCATTCCTGCGAGCGGGCAGTTCAAGTGTTTCCTGATGACATGAACCCGAGGATGGTACATATCATCTTGGTTCAGTTCCATACCCCCGACGAAGTTATTGTTGGTTGGTTGCGGGGGAAAGATCCTGTGTCACCGGCATCGCACACATATAAACTGGGCTGCATTGATCAGTTGGATGGATTTGTGGGTTGTTGTCGTTGGATAAAATTAAAGGTGTATGAGAACGTTATCTCTTGATGATGGTGATAATCAACAAAAGCAGCTGACTGTTATGACTTTTGAAGGCTGGATGAAGGATTGTTGTCAGTGTATATGCCCAGCTTTGTGAACGATGGAGTGTTGGTCTCGTAGCTATAGAGAAGCTGGCTAAGAAGTCGAAGTCCGTCGAAGTCAGGCCATGAGAGGCCCAGCGCGGAGGCTAGCTAGTTAGGAGCGGCAGAGAACGTTCGAACTTCGGAAGAAGGGAAAGATGATGAACAAGACGAGCTTGAACGAGTGGGTACCTGAGGCGAAAATATAAGGTTAGCCTGGTTGGATGGAACCTCCATCCCCGGCATTCACTTTATACCCAAGTAACATAGGGTCGTAATTGAGATCCAAAAGAAAAGTCACCTGGAGTAAAGCAGCTGATGATGGGATGCAATTAATACATGTGGACTCAGCGGAATCAGCAGGCAAGCAAAGAAGACTTTGAGCCAAGTTGCAAAGAGACCGATAGTTTCTTCCAGGTGAATGGTCAAGTAACCGTATGTCAACTGCTGGAAAAGCATGAGTAAATTAAATATGAATCATACACACTGATCAATTACCATAACCTGCTGCGGGTCTCGTTACATGGGTTCTCCTGAATAAGATTTCGAGTTCTTTTCCCTCGAGCGCTGAAGATGTACAATGCCCCAGTTGCAAATCCCCCGAGGTTGTTATGATTATACATTTATGGTTTGTGCTCCGAGTTTTAATAGGAGCAAACTCTGCGGTCCGATGTAAGGATATGAGAGGGATAGGACACACCTTACCCTGGACACATTGATTTGGGTCAGGTAGTACGCTCAGAACGTCGAAAGGAGGTCGTGACAGTTGACATACGCTCGTAAATATGCTGAAAAAGTCCGATTCTGCTCTTTGACTGTGCTTCAGGCTCCCGTAAGATATTTATTTTTCACATGGCCTGAATTCTAATCTATCTGTTCGGACCGCTTGTTTCGTGCTGAGAGCTTTCTTTCGTGAAATTGGTTATCCTAGATGAGAAAATCTTCGATGAGGAACTCCAAGAAGTAATGAACAAAGTTCAACAATCAAGAATAATCGAGGAACAAAAAAAAGAATCTTACTTTAGCACAAGTTAAATAGACTCACGTGACCTTGGTTCGGTTGAATGGTTCGTTCCTTTTTTTACTCGAATCTCGTGGATCCGAGTCAGAAATTTAATTCTCTGACATTTCTGCCAACCATGACTTTCAAACTTTAGGCAAGGTCTCGAGGATATCCACATCGATTCTGGAAGCTGAATACCATGCGACCCACACGGATTCCTATACCTTGAAGCTCGTACCCACCGATACCCGTATGTGCACTCTGGTCTTTCTACTAGGCCTTTGAACGCGACGACCAAGGCTTTACGAACAAATCATCATACGTATCAGCGCTCTGGCTCACTTGGGCTAATTATGACGCTGTGCATCTTGATGCTGTAAAGCGATACAATTCAGTTCGATCTACGTATATATACAATTAAACGCGCACTAATGTAAGGCAACGAGATACTTTAAGCTCGGGTGTTCGGACTTCTTTCTCGGAAGGAAGGATAAGAGACGGACATTGCAGATGCCAAAGGAAGAAAAGGGCCCGCCAGATTCTGCGCTTTCACTCTGTGCCAATAATTCCTTTGGATTCCTTCCTATTTCGCCTCGAGTAATTAGGACTTTTCGTTTCCGGACCCACCCCCTGGTGGATACATACTTGCCAACTGGTTTGGTTCGCGAAGAAAAAAGGATCCGCCATTTGCTTTTATACTTACTTCCCTTGGACTTTCGTGTGTTCTTTTCTTAAGAAAACTACCCACTCCATATCTTCGCCATGTTTTTTGAAAATGGACCTGAATACGAGGAAAGGTAGGTACTCTGATTATTTCTGCACTGAAGTTTAGGTTGATCTACTTTAACAAGGCTTAAGAAACCGTTCACCCCCCCGACCGTCACCTTGAAAGAAATACACGATGCCGTACCCAAGCACTTACTAAGGAGTACGTATGACGATTCCTCTCAGAATATCCACGGTCTCTAAGCAAGCACTACAGAGAATGAGACAAAGGCAACTATTTATGTCCTTCGAGATGTCTTGTTTGCCTCGCTCTTGTACAAGTTTGCGGCCTCGATTACTCCATTGGCGCAAAGTGACTTCGGAGGGTATGTCACTGAAGGATGGCAAAAGGCATTGGTTAAAGGGGCTATGTGGACGTCCTACTGGTGGTTCCAAGGCCTCGTTGGTGCTGGTATCTTCTGTCTTGGTAATACCTTTTCATTCTTCTTGACATAAGCTCATCGTTATTCGAGGTCATGATGCGGGGCACACCTCATTGTACGAAAACAACAAAGTCAACAATGCAGTCGGATTCATCCTTCATTCTGTGAGTATAATGTTATTTTCATATAGAGCACTCTGTTTTGTCTAACCTTCGTACAGTACCTGCTAATCCCTTATTTCTCGTGGCGATCGAGCCATCATGCTCACCATGTAAGCGCATTTTGGTCCTCTGGAAATTCATCAGCTCAACGATGCCAATTCCCATAGAAAGCGACAGCATCGATGGAACGTGACGAAAACTATGTTCCATACACTCGAAGTCAGTTCAAGCTCCCCAACGACAAAACGGCGAAAAAGGCAGACTACGAAGAAATCTTCGAAGAGACCCCCTTGTACACACTGATGCGCATGTTTATTATGCAAGGATTGTGAGTTCCCCTTTTATCAGCCGCCTTTTGAGTAGATGCACCTTGCTCACATATCTGACCCAGCGGTTGGTGGGTCTACCTTGCGTACGTTAAGACCTCAGCGACCCCTCATCTAGGCACTGACCTGTATTTCCCCTATGCACAGAAGAAATACCATGGGTTCGCCTATGTATCCCCCGGGGACCAACCATTTTGACCCAAATTCTCCTTTGTTCAAGAAGGAACAACGTCAGTCATACTTGACGTCGCTCACGTCGTGCAAGCTAACGAGGGATGATACACTCAGGTTTTTCGATATTCATGTCGAACGTCGGCATCGGATCCATGGCTTTTATTCTGTATTCCTTGGGCAGAGAATTTTTCTTCTGGTATTATCTGGTCCCATATCTGGTATGTAATTGCATTTGTTCCTTCAAGATTAAAAGTTTCACGCTGATCGAACAATCAGTTTGTTAATCACTGGATTGTTATGTTCACTTTCCTTCATCATTCTGACCCAACAATACCGCACTATAGGAAAGGAGAATGGTCTTTCCTGCGGGGTGCCGCTGCCACCGTTGACAGACCACTCCTGGGTTGGATGGGCAGATTTTTCTTCCACAACATTAGCCACGATCATGTTGCGCATCGTATGTTTATTTTCTTCTTCTTCTATCTTTTCTTGGACGCTCATTATTTCTTATGTCCGAACAGACTTCTTCCTTCGGGCTCCTTTCTGTGGGTGTCGATGCCGAAACTAAATAAATCCTTACTGACTTACTGCGATGGCAGATAATGGGCCCGAAATAACCAAGGCGGTTAAATCTGTTCTCAAGGGAGACTATAATTATGACTCGACGGTAGGCATCTTTCAAGCAGGAGAATCTTCTTCTGATGCTTGATGCTTGATACTGATCCTTCCACCTATTATAGCCGTCGTTCTATGCGCTCTATCGATCATTCACGCAATGTCTGTTTATCGAAGATGAAGGCGAAATCATTTTCTACAAGAACAAAGATGGTGTTGCTGTACGTCACTTGCAGGAAGAAGTCATAGAAGAGATCAAAGCCAAAGGATGGGACCCTCTTACTCAAGATAGATTAGATGGGGAATCCGCCAAGTCCTCTTGATTCACACGAACGTACATTGCCAGATTATTCCAAATGAATACTTCGGTAGTACTTATTACCTTTTTGCAATCTGTATATAATACACATAGACTAACGACTCGAAGTACTTTCGTCTCATTGTGAACCATTGTATTTCTATGTCTTTTGACTGGTTTAATTTAATTTTAATTTTCTCATGACATTCAGTGACGCTGGAGGATTTATTCTTGGCAATCGGTCCAGGGTTGGAAGTTTGAAATGATATCCGTATGTCAAATATTCATGACTCGGTTTTCCTGTACGCGGGTCTGTACTCTTGGTCCCTGAGAACGTAAGCTAAAAGAGGGGGAAGCGCTACAATATGTTGAATACTTGATGCGCGGAACATAAGTATGATATTGTGATTATGACGTAGAATGTTCGTCCACCAATGTTCTTATTCTTAGAGTTCAGGAGCCCATGAAATACCCAGCCCTCTGAATATAGATCTGTCTGGCTAAATACGAATTTCCGATAACGATCAATTCACACGCCCGACGACATTATAGGGTGCGAATAAGTTGCATTATGATGTTAGCTTTTACCAGGAGTAAGGAAGATAAGGGAATAGCTCTCGCCGTACGTACTAGTAAAGGTCGATTATGTTTGCTATCTGGCTTGTTGAAACCAGATGCATATAAGTCGATCGATTAGTCTACTGAGTGTGAACAGTTAGTCCTAGAAATCGCTTAGAATCGACGTATTTATACCGCCTATTAATTATAACCAAGGAACGACAGACGACCAGGAAAATCACTACACACGTAACAAATATAGCAGTTGGTCACAATGGATCACTTGATACAATTTCATACAAAAGGAAAATGTTGGACATGGTCTCTTGTCCCGCGTTGAACACTTTTCTCCGTTAGAAACGCTAAAACGGGTCTTTAACGGTCTGTAAGGAGAACGGAAACTTGAACAACCGTACGTAACGCCTTTAAGATCGATCTGCAGAATATAGAATGAGCCTTGGTGTCTGAATGAGTAGTATCTCCTGCAACTTTTGTCCCTGTCATAGATTAGGACGCCACACTTTGATAAACCGTCAATGTCGGTGTAGTCATCAGTAGTATGTCTTTGGGATCTATCGTACGGTATACCCGCACTTCAGTGGTTTTCAAAAGGATTACCCGCATTAGAGTGCTCACACTAAGTCTTGGGTCAGAATTTGAATTGCGTATCTATGATTTCCAACGTTCAAAAGTCTCTTTGTTCTATTGGTTATTTGACATCATTCAAGGTCCTGACGATCCCCGAACAATGCCCGAAGCCCGGCCAAGTTTGGGCTAAACCCTGGCCGAGCCCGATTCATATTGCTAAGATTTTAACGCCCGTAGCTCAGAACGGACGTCATTTTTTAAAATCTTACTCTGTTCGTGACGTCTTATCTCTACCTTCCAAGTCCAAAGTACGGATCAATCGACCCAAAGTAGAATTATATTCCTTTTTGGAACGCTGACCGACCAATTCCGGGTACTTGCCGGCCTGACGTCTATTTATAGTACTACATCAATGGGTGGGAAAATGGCCATTCTTCGATTCCAAATCATTTCAGCAGCTGATAAAAGGGGGGGAGCGGCGTAGAATCAGTGTCCTCGTCCTAAGCCATGACTTCCACTCGTATTTTTCCACCTGCAGACGGCACTGTTACTCTTCCCGAGTCAATCGACTTTCAGACGCAACACAACCCCGACTATCCCATCTTTATTTACAACGAAGATGGGAAATCAGAGATAACCAAGATCACTTACCTGGAATATGGGCGCGCCTGCGATCGCGTAGCGCACAGGATGCGTCCTGGAAGGAGAGGTCCAGAGGGAGAGATTGTTGCGGTCGTTGCCTTGTCCGACACGCTGCTGTACCATGCCGTATCAATTGGCTTGATGAGGGCAGGAATCATTGTGAGTGGCCTGCTTCTGCTCACGGCACTGACTGATTGCATTTGAAGCCGTTTCTAATGTCTCCACGAAACACTGCCGCGGCTATCATCAAGATGCTCAAAGAAACGAATTGCCACAAGCTTCTCGCCACCCAAGAGACCTTGAAGTCGCTTATCTCAGAGGTCAAGTCTGAGCTTGCAAGGGATAGTCCTGGATTCGAGCTCGAAATCGAAGAGATGCCTCCTCTTCTTGAAATCTACCCTAAGCTTGGACACGAAACCAAAGAAGACCCTTTTGAGGAATATCCCAAAGTCGCCGTCCGTCCTCCACTAGATAACACCATGCTTTACCTTCACTCGTCTGGAAGCACTGGCTTCCCGAAGTCCATAGCCGAAACCTTCAGGATACTTACCCACTGGGCATCATTCCGTGAGCGCCGCATCCGATATGATATTTTTATTTACTCTTATACTATTTTGGTGTTATCATCCAGCACCTATGCCCGAATTGGCATTCTATACCAATGGATGTATGGCTTTGCCTGCATTCCATACTCTGGGTGTCATTTCGCAATTGCTGCACGCTCTATATGCATTGTCTATCATCGCACTGTATCCTCCAGTTGCTACCACACCTTCTGCGCTCCCTGTCATGCCTACCCCAGATAATATCCTCGACCATCTCCGGAGGACTAAATGTGATATATTGGTTACTATCCCCGCCCTCTTGCAAATCTGGGCTCAAGACAAGGCATCTACTGATTATCTCGCCACTTTGAAACTTGTCGTGAGTATATATGTGGCTCTTTAGACCTTGTATTTTCATCTCGCTCTCACTATGCGTAGGGATTCTCAGGCGGTTCCGTGCCAACAAAACTCGGGAACTTTATGTCTGATGCTGGAGTTAATCTGGCCCCCATTTATGGTGGAACAGAGTTCGGCGGAACAACGTACATGTTACGTAGGCCAGAGGGAGAGAGCGCCTGGGAGTGGGTATGTATAGATGAACGTCTTAACGTCAGATGGGATCCTCAAGGCGACGGCACATATGAATGCCAATTCATCGTATGTCTACTTTACTAACGGGTGTTTGTTGCCGATCTCATGCCGTTAACAGACCAGCGAGTACCAGCAAGTTTCTGTCGAGAACATGCCCGATGTTAAGGGTTATGCCACCGCCGATCTCTTTATCCCGCATCCTATAACCCCAGGGTTTTGGAAGATGTATGATGCTTGCGTATAGTCTATCTATTTTTAAACTGACTTATATTCTCTTTGAAGCGTTGGACGCAAAGACGATGTCATAATTCATTCATCCGGCGAAAAAACGGTTCCAGCTCCCATGGAGAACATTATGCTGAACAGTCCCTAGTGAGTCTGCCTTCTAGCATATAGACGGCCCATTTACTGAAGTTAAATTAACAGCACAATGGGCGTTGTTATATTCGGTCGTGAACATGATCAGCCCGGAGTTTTAATAGAGCTCAAGCCCAAGTATGCAGTAGACCCATCAAACGAAACGGAGAGCATCAAAGCTAGAAATCTTATTTGGTGATTTTTGTTTTCGATTATACCCATCAGCGGTATTTAATATTTGTATAGGCCTGTTGTCGAGGAGGCCAATCGTGTGGCCCCAGCATTCAGCAGAATCTTCAAGGAATTAATCATCTTTGCTTCTCCAAATAAGCCATTGCCTCGTGCTGGTAAAGGTACAATCATGAGAAAAGCTGCTTTGGCGCTGTACAATGACGAGATTGAAGCATTGTAAGCTATTGGCCATTCTTCGTCGCTTTCATATTTTGTCAACTTTTTCCTAGGTACGCTACCATCGAGTCAACGGTCGGCGCAGAAGCCGTTGAACCGCCATCAGCCTGGACGAAGGAGGAGACTTCCCAGTGGTTAAAGAAACAGGTTGAAGACATCAATTCTGGAAAGGCGTTCGATATTTCAGCTGATTTATTCGAACAAGGTTTGGATAGGTGGGTTGATGATTTTTTTCTAGCGGTTTATCTTGTGCTCAAAATATGACTTTAGCTTGAGCACAACCATCCTGCGTCGCAGGATTGCCGGAGCTCTCCAGGCAGCCAAAGAGACCCAAAGGTCCGCCGAGCTTATCTCGCAAAACATTATTTACAACCACCCATCTATCGACAAGCTTGCAACATTCATTATTGCCCTCATATCTGATCCGGATAGTATTCTTGCTTCTGTTAGTAGGACCGATGCTATCGAAGAGATGATCGGGAGATATACCGTCGGTCTTGAGCACCCTGTTGCATCTAGCACGCCTTCGAACGAAGCGACCGTACTTATCACCGGTACTACAGGAAATCTAGGTTCTCAGATTTTGGAAATTCTGCTCAACGATAGCACCATTTACAAAATATATGCCTTGAACCGCGCGTCGGGTGATGCACTCAAAAGGCACACCGATAGATTCAAGGACAAGGGCTTCAATGTTGACTTGTTGTCTAACCCCAAACTTGTGCTGCTGGAGGGTGATATTACGCAGAAGAATGCCGGTTTGGAGAAGGAAGTGTACCAAGAGGTAAGGTCGAGTCTCTGGCTAATCGATTTATTTATTTCTTACCTGTGATACAGCTACTTGGAAGCGTTAATGTCGTCATTCATAACGCGTGGAGATTGGACTTCAACTTGCAATTACCGTCATTCGAACCTAATATCCGTGGAACTCGCAGCCTCATTGATCTCTGTCGCTCCAGTGCCGCCGGAGCTTCTGCTAAATTCTTATTTACTTCATCTGTGGCGTCTGCAATTTCGTGGGACGGATCTAAGGGAGCTTATCCTGAAGAGGTCCTTTCTGATCCAAAATATGCCGTTGGAAGCGGGTATGGCGAAGCCAAATACGCCGCTGAAAGGGTAGGTGTACCGATCTACCTGATAACCCGGATAAGTGTGCTCAAAATATCTTTTTTCGCGTTTTTTCTTTCGCGAACAGATCCTTTCCCAAAGTGGTATCCAGGGCACGTCCTTTAGGATTGGTCAAATTTCTGGAGGACGGCCTAATGGGGCTTGGGCTATTACCGACTGGGTACCTATTCTTGTTAAATCAAGTCTGGCTCTTCACGCTCTTCCAGAAATGGTTGGCGTAAGTGTTCCTGAAAATAATTTCATCATATGATGTGGATAATATTTGCTGAACTATATCCCTACCTAGGTTTCGTCATGGTTGCCAATGCATGGTGTTGCGCAGGCCATAGTAGATATAGCCTTGTCCACATCTGCCAACCCGTCTGCTCTCAACTTAGTACACCCACGACCCGTGCCATTTAACGATCTAGTATCCGCTATCAACGATGCTCTTGTGAAGGAAGGAGTCATCCCTAGCAGCCTTCCTGTATTGACTTTCCAAGAATGGTTCACGCTATTGGAGGGACGCGCCACCGCTCAAAATGTTGGTGATCTTGAAGACGTGGTAAGTCAAGTTGTACCACTTGGACTGATTTTTGGGGTTCGTGATTCCGATTCTGATGAATATCTCTGATACAGCCTGCTATTAAACTTGTCGAGTTTTTCCGTAACATGGCCAACGCTGACGCGGGGCTCCGCTCTGGAGACTTGAAGGGCAACGAAAGTGGCGGTATGACCGAATTCTCCACCGTCAAGGCGCAGAGCCTTAGCAAGACGATGAAAGAAATCTCTCCCATCACATCGAAGGATGCAGACCTCTGGGTCAAGTATTGGAAGAATGCCGGCTTGTTCGCGTAAATTTATTTTGGTGTAAATGTCGTGTTTTTGTAGAAGTGTGTATCCCTTATCCCCCATGTACTGCCAAGAATATCAATCAATAGGTGTCTGACCATAGATGCATGGAACTGCCAACATGCACTTGTTCCCCATCCTTTCCAGCCTTTGCAACTGGTAGCAGCTGTATCGAAAAGTTCGAACTCGGAATTCTTCTTCCAAGAAATGGCCCAACTTGTAACCGACCAATCAAAGACTGGATATGAATGAATAGGCGCTCGTAGAGGCATCGATGGTGTATCGGCCGGCATCTCTGTGGCTAGAAACTCCTAAGAGTTCTTCTGACTTTCTTGAGGTAATGAATGTTAATTTTATACCCTTATCTCGTCATAGTATAGAAGCAGGGCCTCAACATAAGTAAGTCGGCGTCCGGCATTAGTATCTGGATAGCGACGACCTGTATTTATATAAGTCATAATGGTTTGACTTGTTCAATCTGGTATTTTCGCGCGCGAAAGTTTTGAAGAATGGGAAGAGCATCCGAGATTGCATCGGCTTGTATTAGTCTCTTAGAACAGACCAAATAAACAATGATAGTCGATTGAGGCTTGTATCAGGTTAATCTGTCATTGCCAAGTTTAGCACAGCTTCCTGGCACAGTAATTATGAATTGATGTGGGGGAGCCGGCAAAATTTCTATGCCGAGCCGGTGACCTCGCAATGACTTACGGGCTTTCTGAACAATATGGAGATATTACTATTCGCAACCCAACGCCCCTTTGCTCAAACGAACATAGTCGATTCTTGAACAATCATAAGTTCTTCCCACTGCGAAAGGATGGGTAGCACTGTGACCGTTAATATTTCTGACCGCATTGCGACGATTACTTTAAACCGTCCGAGGACCTTGAATGCCATCACTGCCGAAGGTATGCTGTTGAATCATGGATAAAGTTCGCGGGTCTTCAGACTGACTTTATTCCCCGAAACCTCTCAGACTATGATGCGTTTGCAAATGCATTGAGAGAAATTGACAAGAATGAAGACGTTTTGATTACAGTCTGGCAAGGTGGGCGGTCCTCTACCCTAGATGCACCAATATATTGAAGACAAGCAGCGACTGGGAAATGGTTCTGCGCGTACGAGTTTTAAGCATGGGTCCTTTGTCCACTGCTGACAAGAGAATATAGTGGTACCGATGTTAAGGCGAGGCCCTCAAACGACGTGTCTAATATCAAGGGTAATGTACGCAATGCGTTAAGGGCCAACGTGGTTAACACCACTCTGGACTGTGGCAAGGCAGTAAGGGCACTTCCTCAAAGCCCTCCAATTATAAGAACTGATTCAGAATATCCAGCTTTACTCCCATAGCAAAATCCTTGTAGCAGCTTTGAATGGACCAGTAATGGGTATGTTCTTTGCTCTTTCAAAAGCACAATATTGACTCATTTATTGTGTCGGCCAGGTATCACTGCGGGTACGTGTCCTGCTCAAGTACAAGTCAATACAGCACTGATTTACCCCCAGCGTTCCTCGGATATTTCGACTTCATTTATGCGATGCCCGGTACATGGCTGGCTGTTCCATTCACTTTCCTAGGTACGTTTGTCGATTCATACAACGACCAATGGGGCTTCGCTGATCTTCCATACACGTCCGCAGGTATCATTGCGGAAGGGGGTTCGAGTGTAAGCTTCGTCAACCGAAGTACTTACAGCTTCTAGATCCTTTAAAGCCTGCGCTGACGTCTGATAATAGTGGGCGTCGCATTTGCAAATGAGGTCCTGATATGGGGAAAGAAAAAAACTGCAGAGGAACTGCTTTCTTGTGGTTTTGTCAAGTGAGAGTTAAAGTGGAATTTCAGTATAACTGATACGAACCTTTCATTTAGCAAGATATTCCCTCAACAAGATGCGGTGTCATTTCATGCAGCAGTAAGGAAACTACTCCTGAGCGAGCTGGAGGGCTTGGATCCTTCTGCTCTCCTTGTAATGAGGGGCCTCATTCGCAGGGGTTTGCATGAGAAAAATGACCCAGATGCCGTTAATCTACGTGAGAGTTACGGTATGTTGATATTGATTTGCTTGCCAATGAGACAAAGACTAACTGACTCGCTTTCATACAGCTCAAGCAGAGCGCTTCGCAAGCGGTATCCCCCATGTGCAATTCCTCAAGATTGCGAACAAGGAAATCAAACATAAGCTATAATTTTTATACGAAGCATCGGATTGGAAGGCGCTGGAGTTTTGAATATGTCTTTGAAGGATTGTACTGACACCTATAAGTATCATTTACTTGTCATATAGTTTCATCTAACTTCTAAGTAAGAAGATGAGAATCTGTATTTATTTGTTGACCTGTTCCACTACGTCCCAGTCGTCGGCATCTATCGGCACCCGTTGTCATCTCCGCTCGAATCATATTTTGACTTCCCCCAGATTGTCCACTCCTTTTTACGTTCCTTTCCTCATCCCCAGCACTCCTAAAAACCCGGACAACATGGAAAGCGTTGCCTTAGTCCAACGGCTCAAGCAGCTCCTCTTTCTCACGGAAAAAATAAATACGCACTTATGCTAGGGTTAGGTTCCCGCTTGCATATGTCAGCGAAGGAAATTCCGATTCCAGCCAAATGTTTAACAAGGTTTGGCGCTTAGCATTCACATAAACATACACGATGGATCTTCAAAATACGCTGGGATACGCTGAAGCCCTCAATAGTACCACGGTCAACGAGCAGAATGTTTATCATATTCTATCCGGATCATTCAAATCTCTGTCACTCTTCTTACTAGCCTTTTCCCCTTCAAATCGGTCACTTTCGCACCTTCAGACAATTCCTGCATATGGACCACATCAATACCTAGCCACGAATTCTGTTAAGGATAGAGTTTATGCTACAAGCTGGGCTCTTCCCCCTTCGCTGTCGAGCTGGGAAATCGAGCGATCGTCTGCGTACAAAGTCACGCATATAAACGCGGTTCCCATTAGTATGTCTTCGGATTCATCCACTGGAAATGAAGGAACAATAATGTGTCTATGAAGCCTCAGTATCATCATATCTGACAATACCTGCACCTTATACTCATGTTTATTCTGTGGGTGGACCCACCGGCGAGGTACACATCATTGACCCAGAGAACGGTGGTTTTGGCGACAAAGTCCAGGAAATTTTGTTCATTCCAGAAGATAAATTGCAGGATGCGGACAAGACAAGAGTGGCACTGGTATGTTAGGATCATTTTGTCTTTTTCATTCATTCAGTTTTTTTTTTCTAGCGCTATGGATCTCACGGAATTGAGTTTACACCCTCTCATCAATATGCGTTCGTACCCGTTCTTGGGACAAATTCCATAGAGATGTACATTCACGAGAATGGTCGGCTTAACCATATTACATCAGTAACCTCACCGCGAGGTGCCGACACTCATGACGGTCCGCGTCATTTGAAAATACACCCCAATGGAAAGATATTGTACTGCATCGCTGAACATTGTAAGTCAATTTTCACTCATGCTTTATTGCTACTCAATTTCTTTGATTAGCGAATCTTGTTGATTCGTATCGTATATTGTCTACGGGCCTCGAGCACATCGATTCGCGTTCTCTGCTGCCCCTTGAATGGAGACATCCAACGAAAGATGCAAAGGACCATTTTCGGGGTGATACACTTATGTTTCCGCCGTCTACTCCGTTGAATCCAGTACCAAAGGTTTTAATAACCACAACCAGAGGATCTACGTCGAATCTTCGAGGATGGCTGAGTATTTTCCCATTGGATGAAGATGGAAATTTTGCGCATCCACAAGAAGGATATCCGGAAGCAGAACGCTTTGAGACCCCCACTTCCGGTGGCAAAGCGAACGCCATCGACATCCTACCAAAATCACCATACGACAAATCGGATGGTTTGTGGATTCTTCTTACCGACGACGACGAAACCACGTCTTCTCCGTCCGGAATGGGTGCAATTCGAGTTTTGGAATGGGACGGATGGGATCGAGAAGGCGTAAAAGTTGTTGCTGAATGGCCTTCCCCGATGTCAATTGCTGAAGAGAAGAACACGATTCAAGGTGGTAGCCACGCAATATGGTTGGACTAATAACGTTTCCCTGTGGAAATATTTTCGAATGAGCACCGCTTCAACCTATCTTCCTTACCACGCCACATCCATCCTAAGTCCCGATGATTAGCTCGAGTTTTTCCTACATGAAGAAACTTTTACGTCATGTGAAAGCGGGATACGCGTTATTAAACCCTAATCTAGGGGCATATGTGTCTTATCATTTATGCGTCGGATCCGTGCGATCCTGTCGGGCGGGTCTTCCTGAATCCTCACGGCTCCCTGGTATTCTCATGCTTTCAGACTATGGAAAAATGTTTAATGCATGGGTCGATAGACTTGAAACCCAGCAGCCTTCCGAACGCCTTTCATTGTGACCAGAATGTACCTTCCTCAAGTTCTGCTCCTGAGTGCCCTCTTGAATGTTGGCCAGCAATCATTTGTAGTGGGGCACCATACACCTAAAACGGAACATGAAATAGAGGTCCAAAGAGCTTTACAGGCTGCAGCATTTCATGTGGGTGGTTAACATTCATATCTGGATTTCCCTTTCATCTCATCTTTTTTCAGTGTTCTCCAGCTGTCGAATCATTTACAGCTGCTCGTAAGAGGGCATTTGCTCAGCGAACACTGGCGGGTATAAACCCACACATCGCTGGATATCAGGAGTTGTTCTCTGCCGAAACGTACGCCGACCTGGGAGACTCTCCTCATAACACGGCTTCTTCAACTTCAACCGATGATGACGAAACATATATGAAATGCACGCCTATCTCAGATACCCATATCCAGAATAACACTTGTGTCCTTGCGCCTGAAGTGACTGAGGGTCCTTATTATCACACAGAAGGACATCCCATACGACAGAATATTGCAGAGCACCAAGATGGATTGCTTTTGGTAAGTCATAACCCTACAAGCTTGTGTTCGATGCTGACTTGATGTTTGTCCAGTTATTGGACATTGGAGTCATCGATGTAGAAACATGCCAACCTCTCCCTGATGTTTTGGTCGATATCTGGCTTGCAAATGCAACTGGAAGCTACGCAGGTGGGGTTTAGCTTTTTTTGATGACGAAAACAAACTCAAGAGATGATATAGGCCATCCAGTCCCTCATCCCCATTTGATCGACGAACCGCCCGCGTCAGAAGGACGTAGAAGAGGATTACTCTCTGCATATCCTCGTACAGTCCACGAAGAGACTTGGCTTCGCGGAGCGTGGCCTACTGACAAGAATGGTGTTGTTCAATTCACATGTACGCTCTTTTGTTGTAATAATGCACGTCGGGTTCCTGAACCATTTTTTGAAAGCGATATATCCCGGTTATTATACAGGACGAGCTACTCATATACACACCAAAGTCTTCCCGGAATGGACACCTATCGCTGAAAACAACACGTTTAAAGCCGGACGTCTGTCACATACAGGTCAATTCTTCTTTGATGAGGAATTGAACATGGTCGTCGACAAGATGTTTCCATATGTTACGAATCCCATTAAGGACATAAGAGGTCGTACACGGAATCACCAAGATTCGTTGAACATCTTTCATGATAGTCATGGTCCTGAGGGCAAGTACAATCCGGTATTCAAGACCCATCTGCTCGGAGGTGTCATCTCTCAGGGATTGATTGCCTACATTACTATGGTAAGTCCTTGGGCAAACTATGTAAAACAATTGATTGACTAACTACCGCCGAACTTAAGGGTGTCAACGCAAGCGCTTCTTATGACAATTTTTGGAAAGGTTAAGGTGGACCTTCGTGCAAGACATGTATCTACATCATCTCTCCACCCCTTAAGCATTGTGTATATGTATCATTTGACCTTTGGTCCCCAAGACTTTATTTTCTTAAAATGGTGATAAACTTAGGACATTGAGCAACGCCACCAAGGTTGAAGCCCATAGTTGACCGCTTTGACTCCGAATATCTATTTTCACAGACATTGCACGTCAGATTTATATGATTTCGGACTGTGTAGGCGACTTGAATTCTCCTTTGCAGCGTGGATGTAGTGCTTACCCCCGTTCGATACGCATCTTGACAAAGGAAACTTACAAAACATATTGCATTCAATCAAGGATATAAAAGACATGAAATTTACTATGGTCTGCAGCTACACGAGCAAGATGTTTTCATACTTCAGTTTCCTGTTTTTATTTGTGCCTCTTACTCTAGGCGCAGTCTATCCTCGCTCTGAGGACCTTCCTCAAGTCGAGTATGATTTCATCATAGTTGGAGGTACGCTCTGATCTGGGTTTCAATACTCAATTATGTCATTGATGCGCCCCTTTGTATAATAGGCGGTACCGCAGGTTCGATTTTGGCTAATCGGTTAACCGAAAATCCTAGTTTTCATGTACTTGTAATTGAAGCTGGGCCCAAGTCAGTTTCACCAAATTCTTGAGTTGCATTTTTTAATTCATTTTTACCAGCAATGAGGGTGTATTGAACTCTATTGTACCTGACTTTGCGTTAAATCTCCAAAATACTGTCTTCGATTGGAACTTTACCACTACTCCACAAAAAGGGCTAAATGGTCGCACTCTTACCTTGCAAAGAGGGCGCATGCTTGGAGGTAGCAGTTCAGTCAGTCAGTAACTAGTTCTCTCTTACTATCCGATGTTGGACAAACCCCTCAATACAGATGGCATGGTATACACAAGAGGGTCATCCTCTGATTATGATCGTTTCGCTAGAATAACTGGCGAGCCCAGTTGGTCTTGGAATGCCCTACAACCTTACATCCGTAAGGTATGCTTTATTTCTCTTAGCACAATGATTGTGCGAGACCTAATTGCCACTTCTACTAGCATGAAGGCTTCGTGCCTCCAGTTGACGGACGCAACCCCGTCGGAGAGTTCGATCCTCGTTTTCATGGTTTCACGGGTCCTATTCATACTACCTTGCCTGCGCTACTTACTGCTGCCACCGACCAAAGGATGCTTACTGCAGCCAATCAACTTAAGGGTGAATTCGCATTCAATCTTGACCTGAATTCTGGAACGCCTCTTGGGACTGGTATGTGCCGTCAGTCGTCATAATATGTGGCACCTTAATTGAAAACTATAGCATGGCACCAATCTACTACTGGACATGGTGTGCGCAACAGTGCTGCCACTGGATATTTGCCGTCCACTGTTAGGGCTCGTCCCAATCTTCATATTCTCATTGAGACTCGAGTAACTAGGATATTGCAAACAACTGGCAATCGAAAATTAACTCTGAGAACAGTGGAGTTCACCACTGGAAGCAGTAAGAAGAATTGACATATGTTATCTTTACACACCCGAGACTAATTATTGAGTCAGGTACTAAATCACCTAGGAAAGCATTGACAGCTTCCAAGGAGGTAATCCTTTCAGCTGGCAGCATTGGAACACCCCATATATTGCTGCACTCGGGCATAGGAGACAAAAATGAGCTTCAAAAAGTTGGAATACCATCAGTTCTTGACCTGCCTAGCGTGGGTAAGAACCTCACTGAACACCCTATCTTTGCTGTTGGTGTTAACCTCAACATAACTGGCGACACCGATCCGTGGGCAAAGTAAGCCGGTCCCCTTCCTTGTCAATGTCATTTCTGAACTATATATTTAGCATCAGCACCGACGCAACGCTGCAAGCTGAAGCACTTCAAATCTGGAATGCGAATAAGACAGGTCCATTAGCATCTTTGGGGCGTCTGAACCAGTTTTCATTTGGTCGTATCGCGCCTTCAAAGTTGAACAATATTGATACATCATCTGGTCCGAACTCTGCTCACTATGAGTTAGCGTTTACTGTAAGTCGGTCTTATCATTTCTTCGATGAACCCCAATGACGTTTTCCACAGGGGTCTGCTTCCTCTCTTATATCTGCTGTTGCTGTGTCTAGTCCGGCTTCTCGTAAGCAAAAGACTGCATATCATAGTCCTACTCAATTTAATCTTTTACTAGGTGGTACTGTCACTCTGGGCACGAACAACCCTTTTGACCAACCGTTGATTGATCTCAGATTATTGACTGCCCCGGTTGATGTGATACTAGCAAGGGAGGCAATCCGGGCATTTTTCAAGTTCACGACCGCGCCTGTATGGAAAGAGGTTCTTATAGGACCTACTCCCGGTTTCGTGAATAATACGATCGACTCTGTCTTGGACGAATTTGCGCGCAACACAACAATTGCCAACCTTCATCCTATCGGAACTGCCGCCATGTCCCCCGTGAATGCATCATGGGGGGTTGTCAATCCTGATTTATTAGTAAAGAAAGCCTCTGGATTGCGCATCATTGACGCATCTATTTATGTGAGTGACTTGTCCTTTTGAAGATATAGCGACTGATGAATGCATACCGGATGTTGCAAGCCGTTTATTCCTTGTGGACACACCCAAGCGAGCGTATATATTATTGCAGAACGTGCCGCCGATGTAGTGAAAGAAGCATGGGGGGTGTAAGAGAAAATCGGGACCTAGATAAATTTACATTTTAATGAAAGTTATAAATTTGTTAATGGAATATATGGACGGTGTAAGAAAAAATAAGAAAAAAGACATTGCTATGATAGTCCTTAGAAGCAAAACAAATTTGGTTTTCCAAGGTGTTTACTGTTTGGGAAATATATTTCTTGTTATACAACTTTCTCTCTTTGTTTAATAACTTTGTATTTCCTGAGTTCCTCCTTCAGATGATAAGCGACGAGATCTTCCACTTCGTGACGACATGAATGAAAGATCATGCAGGGTGATTTCTCGATCTCCGAGATGGCCGTGTGGCGAAATGGCATCGCGTCTGACTACGATGAATATGGTTAATCAGGAGATCTGCAGGTTCGACCCCTGTCTCGGTCATTGTTTTGCTATCGTGTTCATGCGCGTAGAAGTGCATCTGAAATGTATGAGTAGTGGCAAGAATCTAAACACTGCCACCAGATTGTTATTCTGGTCTTCCCAGCTTATTGCGAGGTAACTTGAAAGTTGAAGTTCATACGTTCAAATTCAAACCATTTTGAATTTCTTTTTTATCTATGTGGATCCCTATTAAATACCCATGTTTTACATTCCAGCTTTACAATACGCCCCACGCAGCTTTCACGACATCAGCAGCTCGCTCCGATATAATGTAAACACTCGCTTGCGTGTGTCCACAAGGTACGAATGGCTGAGCGTCTATTTCAGTACAAGAGCAAAACGACTTCTCAACAAAGGGCTTACATATACAGAGGCATCGATGATTCGAAGTCCATTTGCCTTCTTGAGCAACAAATCTGGATTGACCACACCCCAAGAAGCTTTTGGAGAGGTCATGACAGCAGTCCCGACGGGGTGTAGATTAGCGAATGAAGTATTGCGAAGGAAGGCGTCCAGGAAGGCGTCGGTAGGATTATTTACCATCGGCGCTGTTGGGCCTATGAGAACATCTTTCCATGCGGGTGCAGCCATGAACTGGAAGAGTGCACGAATTGACACCCTGGCCATAGCCAAGTCGACTGAATCGACAAAGAGTCCAGCGTCGATTAATGGGGCATCAAATGGATTATTTGAGCCCAATGTAACCGACCCACCTTGAGGTAAGACACCGTCAGTCCAAAATTATGTCAAGAGAATGGTATCATAAATCTTACGAGATGCTGGGCTAACTATGGAAGAGCCAGATATGAGGGAAGTCGCAGTGCCCTTATGCAATGTCAGTACGTAGTACTCTTCAGAGCTTGTGCTACTGGAACTCACGGAGATTCCCATTTCATAGTGAGCCGAGTTCAAACCGGACGATGGATCCGGAGTCGCTGTGAAGACAGAAGGCGGAACACGAGCCCATATAATTTGGTCAAGACGTCCTATGGTCGCTAACGGTCCTGACCTAGTAGTATTCCAGAGCGCAATGGCTTCATTGGTCACAGTGGTATCAACAAAAACCCTGTGATCGTTCAGAAAAGTACACAGCAGCAAAGAAAAAAGACAACGCACTCTCCCCAAGGATCCGTGTCATCCTTGATACTAAGGTCAAAAGATACGGAAAAAAATGGATGTTCTGTGAGATTCATGCCAACGCTGGGCAAGTCAAGAACTGGTGAGATTCCAATGTTTTTGAGGGTATCTTTATCGCCTATCCCTGAGTGAAGTAAAATATGCGGTGTTCCAACGCTACCAGCTGAGAGTATGACTTCTTTAGAGGCCGTCAATGTCGTTCTTGGAGACGATGCACCTGTGTTGTTGCATCAGTCTTTCTCCTATCGATATATATATATATCTAAATGAATTTACTGTTTCCTGACGTGAATTCCACCGTTCGTAATGTCATACCAGGGCCACCGGAGGATTGAGAACCTGACGATTGCAATATCCTAGTTACTCGAGTCTCGAGGAGAATGTGAAGATTGGGGCGCGCCCTAACCTCAGGACTCAAGTATCCCGTCGCTGCACTGCTACGCTCCCCGTGCCCTGTAGTCGATTGTTCCCACCCTGGGTTGTAGCATAGTAAGCAAGGAGAATCGATCGATTAACTAGTTCATACATACCGGTGCCTAAAGGAGTGCCCGAGTTCATGTCAAGATTGAAAACAAAATCACCTCCGAGTTGATTAGCTGCTGCAATCATTCTCGAGTCGATGGAAGGGTTGAGCAGCGCAGGCAATGTAGTGAGAATGGGACCCGTAAAGCCATGAAAGCGTGGATCGAACTCGTTGACAGTGTTATGACCATCTACAGGGGCCGTGAAGCCTTCATGCTATTCGAGAAACAGAAAATGATGTCAGGCTATCATTGATATACACTGACCATACCTTCCGGATATATGGCTGTAAGGCATCCCAGGACCAAGTCGGCTCGCCGGTAACTTGAGCAAAGCGGTCATAGTCAGAAGAAGACCCCCTTGTGTATATCATGCCGTCTGTAAGAATCCCAATGAGCTGAAGAATACCAAACGCAGAAACGGTCAAATTAAACTTACTGACTGAACTGCTGCCTCCAAGGACGTGTCCGCGTTCGAACAATACACTTCTACCATTGAGACCCTTCTGCGGGGTAGTGGTAAAGTTCCAATCAAAGGCCGAATTTGCGAGGTTGAAGACAAAACCAGGGACCATCAAGTCCATTACTCCTGCATTGCTAATGGGCAACTTCAGTTTAGTGAAGTTCAATGACATGTTAATGCATTTAACTGACTCTGGTCCAGCTTCAATCACTAGCACCTGGAACTGTGGGACTTCGGTCAAGCGGTTGGCTAACACTGAGCCCGCTGTACCTCCTACAATAATTAAGGATAGAATAAAAATGAAACATTTTTTTCAGAAAAGGATAAACTTACCTCCAACAATAATAAAATCGAATGTTGTGTTGGGAAGGTCATCCGAACGACGATAGATGGCACCCAGAGCTATAGGCGCAAGTAAGAGTAAGCAAGCAAGAAACAGCATCATCTTCGCGAATTTGGGAATTGGAGTGATTGTCTGTTATAACGTGCTTCTCAGGTTGATGCCATTCGGGAAATTGCCCACAGATGCTGAGAAGATAATGACGGTAACGACGGAATCTCAAAGTAAAAATAAAAGAAATGGCTGTAAAGATTCGCGGAAATAGTTGACCAATGGAGTCAATGCGGTGCGACAGTTATAGGAGTAGACCAGGCACAGTAGCGAGCATAGTTGCGTGCCGTCTGCTGCACCTAATATATTTATGCTTAGTATAGCACCGCGCCAGTTACTGAGGTCGGATGAGGAAAGGTGTTTATGCCTCTGGAAGGGCAAGTGCATAAAATAAATGCGGATATGTCCATGGACGTTGATTAAACCCACGTTGTCGCCACGTTCTCTGCTTGTCATATTGATGCATGGCTGAAGCGAACTCATGAGATGAGAGATAATTGGCGCATAAAGGTATAACCACAGCGATTCCTGGGAATGACACAATCGGCCAGTGGATCCAATGCAGACGTGAGAGAACCAGGCGTTTGCGAATGACGGCGCCATTCCCATGGACATGCGGCATAAGGAGCTGATGGTGTAAGGAAAAGTCCATCTGACTTGCTCGACTGTTCCATGAATGCCGACACTGGGATTCCACTACAATCAGAGGTAAGTTCAAATGCCAACGGGAAGAGAAACTGCAATACATACTGGTGCTATACTTCGGTTTTTTTTGGGAGTTTGCACTTTGAAGACTGTTTCATACCAACACCCCAGAATGACCCGAATTAAGTATCCATTATGATAAATGGAAATGAATATCAATGGCCGCTTGTCGTAATGACACCAACTTTGGTATTTATACATGCTCTTCCCTGCTCTGGCGCAAAGTACTAAATGCATGGGTTGAACAATCAGTTATCCAAGCGGATGGCGGAGAGTTTATCCAGAGTTTCTCCCACTGTGGTTATTACCAAGATACTACTCTGTTGGACCTTTGTTCGCGCCGGACTTTCCCCATTTCTCCAGCTGGTCGGCGAGCTTTATATCATCAGAGAAATATCGCGTTCAAACGTTCAACTTTCATGTGTAGCTGAGCCTAACAAAGCTGCTTATGTGACGTGACAATGACTCAAGCCCTGTCCTGATCTGATCACGAGGTCGCGCGCGTTATTTGGTCATGTTATCTGTACGCGCCATGAGACCTTGAGGACGCGTCGTAATTACCGGGCGGTCACCGACTGGAATCTGTGCTCTTAGAGTTCCAGTCAAAAGCCCGTTGTCCGGTCCGCGGGTATGGATTAATGTTTCACATTTTTCTTCCTCAGTCTCCTGAGTGGTATCTCCTCATGTATATTGCTGCGCAGTGCTTATTAAAAGTATTCAGTGAGAATGTAGCAGCAATAAGTGGATGCGGTGGAAGCGTGGAAGATCATGAGATGGACTTCAAAAAATCTTCTGATCGGCTGAATAGATAGTCTGATTGACGCAAGAGTGATAAGAAAGGAATATTTGGTAAACGACAGGCCAGTGGTATTCAAGTTTTTATTTGCCCTGGATACATATGTATTGTTGATGGGTTAGTATCAATTCACGAAATCTTTTCTGAGCGACAATATACTTTCGCGGGAATGCCGCTAAAGCTATTTTGGAGAAAGCATCGTGTGTATACTTGACATCCAGTTGGAACGAGCCAGTCATGCGCCCCATGACCGCTTGACAACATCGGCAGCACGTTCTGATACTATATAGACGCTCGCCTGAATGTGCGCGGCAGGTACAAAAGGCTAACCCATATTTGTCAAAAACAGTAAACAATAATGTGTGATAAAAGTAACTTACAAAGATAGATGCATCAATAATCCGTAATCCAGAAGCTTTCTTCAAGCGCAAATCCGGATCGACTACTCCCCAGGAGGCACCAGCCGGAGACATAGAAGCAGTGCCAACCGGGTGGAGATTGGCAATGACGGTGTTACGAGCAAAGCTTTCCAAAGCGACCGAATCAGAGGCATTGGTAATAAAACCTGGATTCGGTCCTAGCGAAACGTCATTCCATGCAGGTGCATCCATAAAACGGAAGAATGCTCTTGTTCCCTCCATCAAGATAGTCAAGTCGACTGGGGCAGTAAGGTAAGCGGGATCAATTAGCGGAGCGTCAAAAGGGTTGCTCGTCTTCAAAGTAATAGTTCCGCCTTGTAAAGGAGATGAAGTTAACCGCAAAACAAAAGTCGGCTTCAGTATTAAACTCACGAGATGCTGGACTGATAGCCGCAGTGGCCGATAGGAGAAGATTAGCAGACCCCTGTACATTGAGACCCATCAGAGAGCCTCTTACTTTTAACGCAAGATGAGCTTACTCCTAGAGCCAACTCATAATGAGGAGCGTTCAAGCCGGCAGATGGATCAGAGGCATTTAATAGAGACGGCGGCACGCGACCCCAGACGATTTGGTCAATTCGACCTAATGGCGCGACGGTGAGCGGTCCCGTCTTGCTACTATTCCAGAGTTGGAAGGCTTCAGCCTGCAGAGTCGTATTGGTGGAAAGACTGTAGCTGTGCCTTAGAGCGAATTATATATAGCTAAGTTGACTATCTTACTTTCCCCAAGGATCGGGATCGTCTGTGATGTTAAGGCTGAAGGCGACTGCGAAGATTGACTGATCGGAAAGGTTTTTCCCAACACTAGGCAAATCAATAACTGATGCGATGCCTAACTTTCTGAGATCATTTTTATCCCCCACGCCCGAATTTAGCAGAATATGTGGTGTTCCAATAGCCCCAGCAGATAGGATGACTTCCTTTGTAGCTGTCAGAGTCTGCCTAGGAGAAGCAGCGGCTTATAAAACGTTAATATAACTGTAAATTTACTTACACTTGTTATTTACTCACTATTTCCTGCCATGAGCTCTATTGTCCTCAGAGCAAGGCTTCTGTCTCCCGGCGTAGGCAAGATGCGGGTTACTCGTGTCTCTACGAGTATGTCAAGATTACGGCGAGCCCTAACTGTAGTTGATAGATAACCGGTAGCTGCACTGCTGCGCTCGCCATGTCCTATGGTCGATTGAAGCCACCCTAAATTGAAAATGAATGGAACCAACAATATAAGGTGTAATAAACATACCAGTACCAAGTGGGGAACCTGAATTCATGTCAAGGTTGAATGCAAAGTCTCCATTGAGCTGATGAGCTGCTGCGAGAACTCTTTCATCAATGGAAGGATTGAGCAGCCCTGGCAAAGAGGTGCGGATAGGGCCCGAGAAACCATGAACACGCGGATTGAATTGTCCAACGGTGTTGTGGCCATCGGCTGGAGGCGTCAAGCTTTCATGCTAAATACACGAGTAGACAACTTGAATTACAAAGTATATTAACCGGTTAGAAGAGAGTAAATACCTTTTTGACATACGGTTGTAACGAGTTCCAAGACCAACCCTGTTCGCCAGTAACTCTAGCGAAACGATCGTAGTCAGAAGAAGAACCTCTTGTATACACCATACCATCTGAAATAGTAAGGTTTCGTGAGAATCGTAAAAAGTTGGTAAGGAAAAGGAAACGTACTAACGCTACTACAACCTCCAAGCCCGTGCCCTCTTTGTAGAGAGATAGAGCGGCCATTGAGTCCTGTTTGGGTGGTGGTGGTGAAATTCCAATCAAACGCAGAATTCTCCAAGTTTGAAGCAAATCCGGGCACGATCGTATTCAATGCACCTTCATTACTGTGTGGAAATTGAGAGCGAGCCTTGCCTCAAAGTAGATGAAACTAACTTCGGTCCAGCCTCGATTAAAAGAACCTTAAAGCGAGGAACTTCCGATAATCTACTGGCCAGAACTGAGCCGGCGGTGCCACCTGCTCAAATACATATACATCAGCAATAGAGAGCTCGCAGACAGCATAAAACGCACCTCCAACGATGATGAAGTCATATGTGATATTGGGAAGGTCTTGAAGAAGCCTATAAACTGCAGCTTGGGTTAAAGGCGCAAGCACGAGTAGGGAAGAGAGAAACAGCAGCATATTTCTTGTTCGAAGAAATGAATCACAATGGTTTCTTTTAATCTATTGGTTAGCTACCTAATGTGGTTGATTAATTTGATCTATAATATTCGAAGATAAAGGCACTTACACATAACTACGCCCCTGAATCGGATTTTGGCGGTGTGAAAGCGGTAGAATGACGTTGACGGGGTTTCACGGAAGTAGTGGTAATTCTGGGTAATCCATTAATGCATTAAGACTGACATAAAAATCGCAGCCTAAGTATGCTGATGGAGCGAGCGTTTTCGAATCTTCGTTGCGGTTATACACAATGACGTCAAGCTGAGCAGAGGCATATGATAGGCATTTGCTCTTGCGCAAATATCATATGCAGCTGTGCAAAACTGATCTGGGTGTTAGAGCGAGGCTTAAAGCTTAAAGCACTGAGGCTTGAAAAATGAGACCCTAGATGCGACATGACCTTTCTACGATGATCAACTACTGGTCGTTTGACAAGGTTCGAATTTTTGACAGCCTGTATACTGCAGAAATTGCTCGAGCCATCATATAATATCAATGACCGGGAGAAGTGTAGAAAATACTTGGTAGTCACCTGTTGCTCCGAAAGCCTGACCTTGTACTATGTTCTGTACTTAATTATATATAGTGAGCCCAAGTGAAAAATAGCACGCGGAGCGTATGTAGTTGCCAATCAGCACGAGACCAGAGGTGCTCCAATCTTCATCACGAAAGGCATATATTTTCTTACTTACCAACAATTACACGGCGAAAAGAAGCTGGCTCCGCGAAAGATTCTTAACCCAGCTTTATGCCCTCCAAGCAGCTTTCACGACGTCCGCAGCGCGTTCTGCAATAATGTACACACTCGCCTGGGTATGAGCGCAGGGAACAAATGGCTGCATACATTGTTCAACCGTTGACATAATTATAAATCTCAAAAAAAGATTCAACTCACATAAATCGAAGCATCAATGATTCGCAGACCACTGGCATTCTTTAATAGTAAATTTGGGTTGACAACTCCCCATGACGCATTAACAGGCGACATAGCCGCAGTACCGGTCGGATGAGCATCGGAACTGGAGACGTTGCGCAGAAAGTCGTCCAGAAATGCGTCAGAAGGATCGTTGACGAGGGGTGCTGTAGGCCCTATGACAACGTCCTTCCAAGCCGGCGCGGCCATAAAACGGAAGAATGCCCGAATTGACTCTCTTGCGATGGCTAAATCAACCGACGACGCATAGTAGGCAGGATCAATCAACGGTGCGTCGAATGGATCGTTCGTCCTCAATGTGACAGCTCCACCTTAACATATGAAACCGCACACTGTTAACACCCATTAACAGCGGTTAACAAATAAAAATACATACGAGATGCTGGGCTAACAACTGAAGAACCCGACTGTAGAGAAGTAGCGGATCCCTTATAATCTGTTATAAGACAACTCCTGCAACTCTAATTAATTGGTTGAACATACCGCTAGCGCTAGCTCGTAATGGGCTGAATTTGGACCAGATGATGTGTCGGGACCTGATAGTATTGAAGATGGAACACGGGCCCATACAATTTGGTCGAGACGTCCAAACGAAGCAAAGGGTCCGGTTTTATTTGAGTTCCATATCTGAAGCGCTTTCGCTTGAAGCGTTGGATCGAAGGAAATACTATACAGGAAGCGAGCTCAGCAACCCACTGGTATATAGAAAAGCAGACTGGACTCACTTTCCCCACGGATCAGAATCGTCTGTAATGTTAAGGTCGAAGCCAACAGAATATACTGGATGGTCAGTAAGATTTTTCCCCACGCTGGGCAGATTAAGGACTGATGGTATTCCAAGTATATTTAATTCATTTTCATCGCCTATACCTGAATGAAGTAGAATATGTGGCGTTCCAATGCTACCAGCCGAAATAATGACCTCTTTTGTAGCTGTCAAAGTAGACCTTGGGGATGACGAGTCTTTTCCCCGTTGTCAGTACTTTCAATAAAGCCTGGATAACGGACTTTACTCACTGTTTCCAGCTGTGATTTCAACCGTTCGCAGTGAGAGTGTGCGATCCAGATGGGTTGGCAGGATACGAGTCACTCGAGTCCCGACAAGGATATGAAGGTTGGGGCGGTTCCTAACTTGAGTGGGCAAATAGCCAGTAGCCGCGCTGCTTCGCTCTCCATTTCCTGTCGTCGATTGTTGCCATCCTAAACTTCTTTATAAATGACTGACCAAGAGGTCGAGAGGATAAGGACTGACCAGTTCCGAGAGGAGTACCTGAGTTCATGTCGATATTGAATACAAAATCGCCCTTAAGCTGATTAGATGCGGCAAGAACCCTCGAGTCAATAGATGGGTTGAGCAGTGCGGGAAGTGTGGTGCGAATTGGGCCCGAGAAGCCATGGAATCGTGGGTCGAACTCTCCACCAGTGTTATGCCCATCAACCGGAGCGGTGAAGCCTTCATGCTGATGAGTGCAGAAAAATAAATCGCCCGTTTGCATTCCGATAGAAACATACGAAACCATACCTTATGAACGTAAGGTTGGAGTGCGCCCCATGACCAACTAGGCTCATTGGTGACGCGAGCGAAGCGGTCGTAATCAGAAGAGGAACCCCTTGTGTATACCATCCCATCTTCAAAATAAACGAGTCAAAATCACTATATCAGTAAGTGATTAACTCACTGATTGAGCTACTGCCTCCAAGTCCATGTCCTCTTTCGAACTGAACCGAGCGACCATTAAGCGCCGTCTGCGGCGTCGTAGTAAAATTCCAATCGAATGCAGTATTAGCCAAGTTGAATGCAAAACCAGGGACGATGGAGTTTAGTACACCCTCATTACTGGAAAAAGATGAGCATGGTAATATAATGTAAAATTAGATTACAGACTTTGGACCAGCTTCGATTACAAGCACATTGAATTGGGGAATTTCGCTGAGGCGGTTTGCCAGGACTGAACCTGCTGTACCTCCTACTCAAGTACATCGGTTAGTCACAGTTCTCCAAGATAGTAAAGAAAGTTACCGCCAACGATAATGAAGTCGTATGCGATGTTCGGAAGCCTTTCCCAGTTACTATAAGTTGCCCCCAGAGTTGAAGGGACAAGCAAGAGCAGATAAGAAATTATTGAGAACATTTCAAGTTAAGGTTTGACGTTATTTCGCTCCCTCAGTATTATATATGCAGTCCTTCCTATCTATTTGCGCATAATTCGGAAAATTCATTCTACAAAGGACAATATGATTCAGCGACAGACTTCACAATCAAGAAAATGACATACCTATGTTTCACTGAATTAGATTTATGTGGACGAAAGGGGCACAACACATTGAAATGGGTCAGTAGCGGTCGTCATAATGAATGCCTTGGCTGATTTTGAAGCGGGGATTCCGATCAATGAGAGAAAGGCGTCTGGTGACCACACTACACCACCTATGACGGTCATAACACGGAGATGCGCGTCGCGGGTAGAAATTTATGGTGCTTGGGTTTTGCATGATCACCGCAGATGATAGAGGTCGCGCCGACTTTGGTGGAATGTTTTGAAGCCCGTGGCAGTGATCGATGTATATTTATACGTTATTGTATTAGTTGTATTTTTCATCGTTACATTTTCCGGTGGCAGCTGCGCTCCAGAGCTCAAAACTTTCAAGTTGGTCGATATCGTCGAGCGACGAGACTCGAGGTTCTGGAATCTGGTTGGGTGCGGGTTCAAACTTCAGATCTTCAGAGATCACGAGGTCGCATTATTTGGTCATGTATTTTCCTAGTTGTCAACACCGCGCGACGAAAGTTCGTGTTGGGCAACCATTTGTCCTTTTTCCTTATACTTCTTAACTGCCTACAAGATAACCGAGCTCAAACTAGAACATGCTTTTCTCCGTTCTCAGGACTCCCGTAGGGCGGGTGGGACTTTCTAAAGCCACCCCCTTGGCCCGTGTTATCCCGTCGGGAGTTACGACTGCATTGTTGGCAAGCAGGGCTTCGCGCTCGTTCTGGAGCACTGCCGCTGTTTTGAAAGAGGCAAAGGAAACCAAGGAAAAGAAAATCGTCAAGACTGCTGCTAAACCCAAGGCTGCGACTAAGGCAGAGAAGCCAGTGGTGAAGAAAATTAAGAAGGTCAAAGTGGAGAAAGTAGTTATTCCTAGAAGTTCGCATTATTGACCCATTTTTTCTGGCTGTTGCTGTCTAAACTAACTTTTCTTTTTCCTTTAGTCAAGAAGAAGGATATCACTCCACCGTTCCCACCCCCACCTTGGAGTGCATGGACAGGATTCATCACGCAATACTTGAGGCAACATTCCAAGAAGGGAGAGAGAGTGGCGCCAAACCAGTTCGGTGATGCCGTTACTTTGTACAAACAACTCAGTGATGCTGAGAAGGACGTATGTTATATCTGGCTCCACACACTTTCGTTTGATACTGACCTATCCCTCCATTAGAAATATAAAGCCACTGAAGCGGAACGTGCTGAATACCGCAAGAAGCTCGATGCGTGGCTTGAGTCGTTGGATGGGCGCACTAGAAAGGCATACAAACAGTCAAAGAAGAGGGGGGAGAAGGGATACGCACCTTCCGCTTATACGATGTACGTCTTCCTTCCTGGTTGAAAGAACCATCTATTGACAACTGTTAATCAAGCTACGTCAAAGAAAACTATGAGTCTGCATCTGGCACGACATTCTCCGAAAAAACACGATCCAATGCCATGGGTTGGAATAATCTGAGTGAGAGTGAGAAACAGGTGAGCAAGTGCCAATGTACTTGCAAGCGAACGGTGGCTGATTGAGTTTGAATGATAGGCTTATTCCGTTCGGGCTCAGGAAGCGAGAGATGCGGCCAAGGCTAAAGCTGAAGCTGAAGCAAAGGCAGCGGCATAGGCAGTTTGTATATAAGTAAGTAGTGCAGAAGATCGAGTAAGTTAAGCAACCCCTTGGTAAACCTACCACCTAGACAACATGCGCGTCGATGTTTCTTTATGAATTGTTTTAATATTTTAATTACGCCCTTCTTCATATCGGCCTTTAAAAATAGATATGTTATTCCGTTTAGTAACATGGGGCATTCGACAATGCCTTGACCGACTGTTGGATCAATTGCAATGCCCAAGATTCGTCAACAATGGTGTCACTTTTTCCCTTCCCTCCACGTTCTCTCAGTACGATTAAACCTAGGAAAAGCGAGTACCATAGCCGCTTGGTCTTTTGTCTAGGAAACACGATGGTTGGTTTTCCGCCGCTGCTAAGATACGCCTCTTGAAAAGCTGCAGATGGGCTGGGAGGTAGAAAAAAAGACTCCAGAAGTGGGTCACCCCATATCGCGTGTCCAACATTCGGCAAGATGGCCGCGATTTCTCCGGTGTTTTTGGACCCAGACTCGGAGGGTAAACATACATAGATGTCGTCTTCCGAGCCAGTGAACCAGATGAGTGAGGGAGTGTCAACGTCGTCGAAAAGGAAAAACCCAATGGCGCGAGACAAGTAACCACGAATCTCTTTATACGGGAGGTCTACCCCTTTGCTTTCGACTTCGGAAAGCAGGGACTCTAGTAATGACGTGAACGTCTCTTGCCAACTGTACGAAGGATCAGCGGGCTCACTGAGACTGGGTAATCCAAACCAGTCATTCTGTACTCCATTATGAAGCTGGCCTAGAAGCTTTCCTATTTGCAAATCTACGAGGACCAGATCCTTGGGAGAAAGTGCGCCCGACCTGCGAGCAACCGAGAGAGGAATGATGTCTGAAGATGAGATTGGTGAAGCAGGGGAGAGCAGGAAATGGTATGGAACTGTAGACAAGGACGTGTCTAGTATTGGGCTGGCGATTGGGACTTCCGTGTGTTTAAGGATTTGTGATACAATGGAGGAAATGACTGGGAAACTATGTGGAGGATATTCGCTTTCTAGACGTGCGCTTGGGTCCGAGATAAGTATGAAGCAAGAGTATGTTACTGGAAGACCACTGCCGTCCGTAGACAAGTCTACAATGTAATTCTTCATGTTCGGGGAGTAGCTATTGAGTAATAAGCACCTTAACCATAGGTTACAAGCAGTGCTCACCTATAACCATCGCTCAGGAGTTCCTTTACGAATCGTACCGTAGATCGAGAGTGGCCCGGCAGATGTTCCCTGACGATTCGTTGCGCTTGGTCTTCGCTAAGAGAAAGAACAGTCATGATTCCGACGACTTGGGGATGACCTGGACTGTGAGCAGTGCGATGTCTGCTGTGTCGTAAGACGACAACAAAGATGAGATGAGAGACAGCTTTCTTGATCGTGAGGGTTATCTGATAAGATCGCCTAATTACTCAATGATGCAATGCTCATCTTATGATCAGACTTCAAGTCTTTTCAAGAGAATTCAAAATCATCGTATTAATTTGTGCTGCTTCCAGGAGATATCTTAATGTGTCAGTTCTTCTCTGAGCCCTGGTTTAATGAATTAGTTCATGTTTGTATAAGTAGCCCTTCGAGCAATGGGACCCGCGGCTGACACAGGGAGGAAATCATATATTCGAAAACATACGAGAGGTTTATAAATAGTCCAGTGCCCCTCGAAGTCGAAACCACAAATTTCGTAGTTGCATATTTAAGCCGACATAATACTATTGAAACGTTGCTGGAATCCGTGACAGAGTATTTGACTGGGATTTCGTCAGGTCTTTGGGCTATAAAATGTTCGGTAGTTGGCAGAAAATGAGACAGATGACTTGACCAGCTTTGTTCAATACGTAGACCGGAATGAGTTTGTGTCATGTATGAATGCCCAAAGTTGTCTGAGGTTTCTACGAGCAGACCAGGTCCTAATGCCCGGTGCTCGATGACGCAGAGAACATAATTGATGTAAAATCATAGAAGGCGCTGGAAAGATTTGACGAACATCCAGTCGAGGATTGCAAAACATGGAGGTCAAGTCTCCAGGCTGTAGGTATTCTTTTCTAACTGTAGACAAATAAGCCTGGAAGTTGTAAGGAGGAGTAATGACTTTTACACACCTCAGCCTCCAAGTCTTTCCGTACACGATACTCCTGCTCTGCTTTTATGACAAGGTGGTGGTCGTCAAGATCTTCAATAATGAAGCTTTCCTTTTCGTTGAGGAGAAGAAGAATCTGCTTAACAGCAGGATCGCTGAAGTAAAATAATCATGAGAACAACCCTCAAAGTTTATGTCCTTTTACTGATTACCAGGTGAGGAGAATGCCTATAATAGAACTTCAGTTGGATATGACACGCGTTATAGATGAGAAACACACCTTTGATAGCTCTCATAGTTGTTCGCCAACTATTTGTGCCGTTGTGGTGGCCGTACAGGAACAAGAGCAGCTGTCTCACGCTCAGGTTTGGCTGTGCCCGATGATGACCACATCTCTGCTCATCATGAGAAAGATAATACTTCGTCCGTCTCGGAATAGGAGACTCCGAAAAACATAGCCCGTAGCCGGAATTTGCAAGACCCAAAAGCCGCCACAGGCCCCCGGTAATCCGTGATTAGTCCTGGGCTGAATTTCTTTATTTATCATGCTGCAATTCCGAACTCAATTCTTCCGTACCACCATCCCCTCTTTTCGACTATTCAAAATGCCTTTACCATCGCAAATCCATTCTGATATACCGTGAGTGTAATTACCAGACTCCTTGACTTGTTGGCTTACAGTACATATGTTATCAATCATGTGTTCGGCGGACCCTATTTCCGAAAATTCTCCCTTTGCATCCATTTCGCATCGACTTTTATTCTAGTGCGACACCCATTACGCCACAGATCAAGCCAGTAGTGGGACTTGGGCTACTAGAGAGTGTCGGAATGTCCCGCCCAGTTGCAGGTACGCAAGCCTTCGGTGCCGTGCCAGTTGCTGTCTGAACGCCAATCTCTGCAAGCTTCTCCTCTGAAGGCGCCTTTGGATCCAATCGAGCTATCGAAGAAGCTTGCTGCGTACACAGCAGTCGACAATCATGTCAAGCCTGAACACCGAGTGAGCGTTGGATCTTCTATGTTGAGGGTGCTCTTATTGATGTTAGCCTGTGCAAATAGGTCATCGGTATTGGATCAGGTTCTACTGTCCCATATGTTGTGGAACGCATCATGCAGCAAGGAGAAGCTGTAAATAAAGACCGGGTCTTTATTCCAACTGGTGCGCCTCTACCCGCGATCCCAGTACTGTCTTCTGTATCTTGCACCAGGATTTCAATCGAAACAACTGATCGTGGAAGCTGGGCTCGGCCTTGGAGATGTTGACCAATACCCCACCATCGATGTTACTCTGGACGGCGCTGATGAGTACGTGTTTTCAATTTTACTCGTTTCTTTTTAATTTATCTCTATTGCTAAAGAGTGGACCACGCATTGAACTGCGTCAAAGGAGGAGGGGCATGTCATTTGCGCGAAAAGGTGCTCGCAGAAGCAGCCACTACGTGCGTGTTTCCAGCTTCTCGAACCAGTCGATCTCTGATTATAGTACGGCTATAGCTTTATCTTGGTTGCAGACCATCGAAAGAACGTTCAATATCTCGGCACAAACGTGCGTGCCGCTCTGGAGAGGAGCTCATAAAACTAATCAGGTCCAGTTTGCGCAAGGAGTACCTATCGAGGTGGTACCCTTTGCATATGCGAAGGTTCTTCAGAACCTGAAGCACATTCTCGGTTCACCCAAAGCATCACTCCGGATGGCCGTTAAAAAGGGTTGGCGTCCGAAATTATCTGCCCAGACACAAGATCACTAACAGGTTGACTGCTTAGCTGGACCGGTAGTGTCGGACAACGGAAACTTCATCATCGATGCTCCTTTCGAGCGCGAACATATGATAGATCCGTATGTGGTTAGTGATCTCCCTGATATTAACTCTCTTTTTTCTCTCAGGTTTCTTGTTCTTCTAGATTATGGCCCAGATAAAAATGTTAACCGGTGTGGTGGAAGTTGGCCTCTTCTGCAAAATGGCCAAAGCTGCATACTTCGGGAACGCGGTGAGTCCCTCTTTTCGCACATTTTGTCCCGGTGATGCTCGTGTTTATTGGATGTGCAGGATGGTTCGGTCACAATTCGCTGGCAAGACGGCAAAGTGGAAACTATCGCACCAACAGAAGTCTCCGACTCCTGAGGTAAAAAGAAATGAATTTGTATATACCATGTAACCTTCGATCTATTTCTTGCTTAGATCCTTACACTGTCGCAACGCATAGATAGAGTTTTATTTTATCGTATTCAAAACTTTTTTTTTGGGAATAGAACGGAAATGTATTTCGGCCGTCGGAGGATTGACTGAAAACGGAATGATGATCGGACCAAAAGTAGATATAAAATCTAATCGTGCGCATTGGTCCCGATTTCTACTACCTCGCCTCCTTTCTCTGAGTTGGATCCTTACATCCACCATGGCATCCACCACAGATGTTTTGAAGGTGTCCATCTTGGGCAAAGATTCCATCCACTGTGGCTTCCATCTCATCCCGTACATTGCTCGTACCGTTCTCACAACTCTACCGTCCTCCACTTATGTCCTGATCACCGATACAAACGTCGCTGGCTTTCACCTCAAGACGTTTGAAGAGGAGTTCAACAAGGAGCTCCAGGCGTCAGGAAACGGTGCTAAAACGCGCTTCTTGAGCTTGGTCATCCCCCCGGGCGAAACTTCCAAGAGCCGAGAAGGGAAAGCACAAATCGAGGATTTCCTGCTCCTAAACCGATGCACAAGGGACAGTGTGATTCTCGCGTTGGGAGGAGGGGTTATTGGTGATCTTGTAGGCTTCGTAGCAGCTACATTGTACGTATCAGGATATAATGGTTTAGAGACTTGCTGGTGCCCACACTTACAATGCATCCCTCATAGCATGCGAGGCGTTCGCTTTGTCCAGATTCCGACGACCCTACTTGCCATGGTTGACTCCAGCGTAGGAGGAAAGACGGCAATTGATACACCACATGGAAAGAACCTAATTGGCGCGTTCTGGCAGCCAGAATACATCTTTATTGATGCAGCGTTTTTGGAAACGCTGCCTTCACGCGAATTCTCCAATGGAATGGCTGAGGTCGTTAAGGTATGCATGATACACGTGTTTGGATGCTTGGTAAATGCTCATTCATACCCTTTGTTCTTACTAGACCGCGGCTATCTGGAACGAAGATGAATTTATGTCTCTGGAGTCTCGCTCTGCTGAAATTTTTGCAGCGATCCAGACACCCTCTCTAAACAATGCTGGAAGATCAGAATCTACGCGCTCAGCGGCTCAGAAACTGCTCCTTTCCGTTATCGTCGGATCTATCTCCGTCAAGGCGCATATTGTTACCATTGACGAACGCGAGACGGGGTTGCGCAACCTCGTCAACTTCGGACACACCATCGGACACGCGATCGAAGCTGTCTTGACACCAACTATTCTACATGGCGAATGTGTTAGTGTCGGTATGATCCTCGAAGGAGAGGTCTCCAGACAATTAGGAATACTCTCCCAGGTTGGCGTTGGACGCCTTACTCGATGCCTGAAAGCCTACAACCTCCCAGTGACACTCTCCGATCCCAGGATCGCTATCTTGCAGGCTTCAAAATTGTTGACTGTTGACCGTCTTCTCGATATCATGCGAATTGACAAGAAGAACAGTGGACCAGAGAAAAAGATTGTTATACTGTCAAAGATCGGCGCCACCTACGAGCAGAAAGCAACAGTTGTTCCCGATTCTGTCATTTCGAAGACGTTATCCGAGGCCGCTCGAGTGGTCCCAAGCATCCCAAAGAATCATCCCGTAAAGATGGCTACCCCAGGGTCCAAGAGTATCTCCAATCGTGTGCTAGTACTCGCTGCCCTCGGCCAGGGAACCTGCAGATTGAAAAATTTGCTACATTCAGATGATACACAGGTTATGATGGCCGCTTTGAACGAGCTCAAGGTATTTGATAACAATCGACTAATTATGATCTTTTGCTGATTCACCTGTTTCTTTCGAAGGGAGCCAAATTCTCCTGGGAAGATGGTGGTGAGACCCTCGTTGTGGAAGGAGGTCAAGGATCTCTTATAGTGCCCCAGAAAGGCAAAGAATTGTATCTCGGAAATGCCGGCACTGCTGCTCGGTTCCTCACCACGGTATGCACTCTCGTACAGGCTACACCTGGCGTTGCCGACGCAGAGTATACCGTTATCACTGGAAACGCAAGAATGAAACAGCGCCCAATTGGACCTCTCGTCACCGCTCTCCAAGCCAATGGAAGTAAGATAAACTTCCTCGAATCTCAAGGATGTCTTCCTTTAGCTATCGCTCCTCAGGGTTTGAAAGGTGGCAAGATAGAGCTCGCAGCCAGTGTCTCCAGTCAATATGTTTCTTCCGTTCTCCTTTGCGCTCCTTATGCGTCGGAACCAGTCACTTTAGAGCTAACGGGAGGCCAAGTTATCTCTCAGCCATACATCGACATGACAATCGCTATGATGAAGGCCTTTGGCGTCGAAGTCGTTCGCCGAACGGACGCTAGCGGCAAATTGTTGGATATCTACGATATACCAACCGGAATTTATACCAACCCTGCTGTATATAACATCGAATCCGACGCAAGCAGCGCTACCTATCCTCTCGCTATTGCTGCTATCACTGGTACTTCATGCACCATCCAGAATATTGGATCTGCTTCTCTTCAAGGAGACGCCAAATTTGCCAAGGAAGTTCTAGAGAAAATGGGCTGCCAGGTCGTGCAAACCGAGACAGAGACCACCGTTCAGGGCCCCCCTATCGGACAGCTCAAAGCCATTGAAGAAGTGGACATGGAAGAAATGACCGATGCCTTTTTAACTGCTACAGTTCTCGCTGCTGTAGCTCATGGCAAGACAAGAATTTTGGGTATCGCCAACCAGCGAGTCAAGGAGTGCAACAGAATCAGGGCGATGATGGATGAACTTGGTAGGATTCATTTCTAAATTTTAAAAAATTGGTCACAACTAATTGGTATATCCTTTACAGCCAAGTTTGGAGTTGATACAATCGAGCTCGATGATGGACTGGAGATCATCGGCAGGCCAATCAATGAGCTGAAGAACGGCGTTAGTGTTCATTGCTACGATGATCACCGTGTCGCTATGGCCTTCAGTGTTCTTAGTACCATCATTGTTGGAACAATCATCGAGGAGAAGCGATGTGTCGAGAAAACCTGGCCAAATTGGTGGGACGATCTCGAGAACAAGGTATATTTCTTTTCTTTTCTTCCTGATTTCAATCACTTATTATCGTTGGATAGATCGGCATCAAAGTTGAAGGCGTCCAGCTGGATGCTGTTGGCTCGGAGGGTTCCGCACGTGGAACTCGCTCACACGAACCGAGCGCATCAGTTGTGTTAATCGGCATGCGGGGAACTGGAAAGTCCTACATTGGCAATTTAGCTGCTGGTGCTCTTTCATGGCCTTGCATCGACGCAGACGACTATTTCGAGGAGAAACATCAGCAGGGTGTGCGTGCATTCGTCCATGAGCACGGTTGGACCGCTTTCCGTGAAGCCGAGCATGCTACACTGGAGGAAATTCTCGAAAAGAAGTCCATTGGTCACGTCCTGAGCCTCGGAGGTGGGATCGTCGAAACACCCGCATCCAGGAAATTGTTGATGGAGTATGGGGCCAAAAAAGGACCTGTCGTCCATATTGCAAGGCCCCTCGAAGATATAATTGCCTATCTGGACTCGGAGTCAGCTCGTCCAGCATATGGAGAATCAATCAGTGACGTTTTCCGTCGCCGAGAACCTTGGTACAGTGAATGCAGCAATTACATTTTTGACAACAACTTCAATCCCGATGATGCTGTCGCTGCAAAAGGCATCTTCAATGAAGTATCACGCTTCTTCAAACACATTACCGGGATACAACCCAATCTGGCGACTAACTTACACCCCAATAAATTCTCATACTTCTTGTCTCTTACCTATCCCGATGTCAGACAGGCTTACCCCGTCATCGAACAATTGACTGAAGGAGTCGATGCCCTCGAACTGCGTGTGGATCTTTTGAAATCTCCCAAGAACTATGAAACTCTGGAACAGTCCATCCCGCCTTTAGCATACGTCCAAGAGCAGGTGACGGCCTTGCGTCGCGTCTCATCATTGCCGATCGTTTTCACCGTAAGGTCTAAATCTCAAGGGGGTGCATTCCCCGACGCTGCCCAGAAGGAATCAATCGACCTTCTCCGACTTGCTTTGCAGTTGGGTGTGGAATACATCGACGTTGAAATAACTCTTCCGGAGAAGCAGCTGAAGGAACTTGCGGCTCGCAAGAGTTTCTCTCAGATCATTGCCTCGTGGCATGATTGGAGTGGAGGTCTGAAATGGGACGGAAACCTGGTCAAAGAGAAGTACGAGGCCTTAAGCAAAATTGGTGATATTGTCAAGATTGTGGGCAAGGCTTCAAGCATCACCGATAACTTTGCGTTGTACAACTTTGTTTCGTCGGTAAACGGAAAGGCCGACGCGAAACCTATCATCGCTATCAACATGGGTGTTGAGGGGCAGATGTCTCGTATCCTCAACTCAACTTTCAGTCCCGTCTCTCACCCTCTTCTTCCCACCAAGGCCGCTCCAGGCCAACTGTCCTTCCGCCAGATCCAACAAGCTTTGCACCTCGTTGGGCTTCTTCCTGCCCGCAACTTCTATCTCTTTGGCACGCCTATTTCTCAGTCAATGTCACCGACCCTCCATAACACCGGGTTTGACATTCTTGGTTTGCCTCATAAGTATCAATTGCTGGAGACCGAAGAGGTCGACGAAGAAATCAAGCTCGCCATCACTGCCCCCGACTTCGGCGGAGCGTCAGTTACTATTCCATTCAAGCTTGACGTTATTCCTCTCCTGGATCGGTTGACTCCCGCCGCAGAAATAATCGGCGCAGTCAACACAATCACCCCTGAAGCAGTATCGAAGGACAGGCCAACCACTCGTGTCCTCGTTGGAGATAACACTGATTGGATTGGAATCAAGTCCTCTATCATCGCCAGATTGGGGTCTAGTCCTGTTAGGGCTTCTCTTGTTATCGGTGCTGGAGGAACAGCTAGAGCCGCGATTTACGCCCTTCATCAGCTCAATGCCGATGTGATTTATCTGTACAACAGAACTGTCCACAAAGCAGAAGAGCTTGCATCTGCTTTCCCAGATGCACGCGTGAAGGTTCTTCAGCAGCTTGGTCAATGGGATGGCCTTCCACCAAACGTCATTGTTTCTACTGTTCCCGCCTCGGCTACTACAGTTGACAAGGAAGGTACCGCTATGGTTCTATCGTCTCAGCTGTTTGAATACCGTGCGGGTCCCGCTGTTGTCGTCGATATGGCTTATAGGCCAGCCGAAACTCCTTTGCTGCAATTGGCAAAGGCTGCTGGCGGGTCATGGGCATCAGTTCCTGGAGTTGAGGTTTTACTTGAGCAGGGTTACGAACAGTTCCAAATTTGGACAGGAAGGTCATGCCCGAAGGCATTGGTGGCGAACACTGTCTGGAAGAAATATAATGAGAGCTCTTAGAGGCTCATGCAATCTGTATGCAATTTAGAGTGAATATCGGTGGATCTGTTGGAATCTAGGTCTAGTGTTATTTTCAATTTCAAGTTGTTTTTTTCTTCTTGAATCGTGCCCATCGCTTGTCAGTGGAAACGCTAAACCCGAGTATACCTGAGGTTCGGAGATCGGGGATCTCCCAAAATAGGCTGAAAAGTATTGACGCTGCTGGCCAGCGCACCTCAACATCACGTTATTTGTAACTAATTAGAATGTCAGACGTATGCGGAGCGGCAAGCTAAATAGAATAGAATGTATATTTCCCACCCACTGTCAATAAAGTGGTGGATATCTCCCTTTCCCCTCAAACGCTAAGTCTTAATTCTCGTGCGCTACGCGTATAGTGCGCGCTCCCTGGTGCGTATCCGTGCATATGTGCCAGCGCATGCCTTCGGGATTGTCCGTCCCGTGCCATTCCGGCTTGCTGGCCGCGCTCCCACGTGCTTACACATCGTCTCGCCGATGTCCCGTCACTTCCTAATTTGGAACCCGTTCCCATGTACCTTTGCTCGCTGTCTGCGACGACGACGAGGGTTATTCCTTTATCCCTCAGCTTATTCCTTCAAATATTTCTACTGTATAGATGCTATGTACTTTGTAGATAAAATACATGCCCTTTACAGTATTTATTCAGGCCAGATATGCCAAATATATGTGTATTTTCGCAGTTTTCCTCCTCATTTTACCATTGAATACCTTCCTGATAGGCTGATTGGCTAGCTACAGCCATATAATGTTAGTTATACATGTATCCATATTATATATAATTTTTCAACAGTTTTACATAGTATATGAACCCAGAAACATGACCATACTGCCTATCAGAGCCTGCCATCTCACCTACTAGCTTCCTCATGCCTTTTGTGTCGCATATTTCAGATATTATGGCACATATAAGCCAGAGACCAGCTCTTACTGCCATATTAGAGACATTGTAAGTATCTAAAATGGTCAAACTTGCACCAAGGTGCAGATATGTATGCCATATTCCGGCACACACATAACAATCTCTAGTCTAAAAAGACCTTCTCCATGAGTATACAATGCCACAAAATTAAATATATTTATATATACATACTCTTTTCATGGTAGTACAACAACATTGCTTGCACGAGCATGTGTCCAAAAGGAAAAAGGTACAGCTGCCAGTTACTCCATATCTGTGCCTTTATCAATGTTTTATGGAGCATCCTGGGTGCCTAAATGCTATTCTGAATAGATATTGTGAGTATCCAATATATAATAGCACCAGATATAAGCCCATCTGCCGGAACTTAGTATCATCCTGTCGTGATAAGAGGCGCCCACCAATTACCGCCCAAAAACGGATAAATATGCGACGGTGTGACTCTGCACGCGCTTGATCGATCTTTTAAACTCAATATTAATCTAACGAGAACTATTAAGAATACGATACAAAAGATTTGAGGGAGATCGGTGAAAAATCTGTGAAGGTATTCATTGATAAATTGTTTAACAATCAAATTATATGCACGTCGTCACAACAGTGACCATTGATATCGTCTCAGCACTATTTAGTGAATACCGTCAGCAATATATACTCCATTATAATACGGTTTTCTGCTTTACGTGCGGGCAATGTACGCCCTCATACCCATTGTTTAACCTAAGAATTTGACCCAATCTACGCTCCATAGCGTGACAATTTCTCCATATTTCGAGCATCTTCTCTGCACTGACTTTGACGCCTCGCCCACCGGTATTTCAGCCCGATAGGCGCCTATATACAGTATTGGGTGACCATCACATCTGTTTGAATGCATATATTTGATTCCTGTACGAATTTATGACTGCTGGCATCCCTACTTAACTTCCATGTATTGATCATGCATCCGAGACCAGTTTCGACACTAGATAGGCGTTTTAGCATGACAAGAGTGCTTCTTTGGAAGCATGTAGTATTGATAAGCTTTTTTAGTGACGAAATTTGACACGAAAATATCATTAAAAACCACAGGAGCTAGGTAGACTGAAAGTACAACCAGCATATTACTCAACCAAAGCTTCTCAGAGCAAGAAATTTAATTATACTGTGATACAGTACACACATGAACAGCTTTAAGACTGCATATGAGGAGTAATTGAATGGTACAGAATGCCACAAGTTGTGCATATATTTGGTAACCTGGATGTTGGGACTAAAGGACCAGTACTGGGATATCTGGGGGCCCATATACTATGTAAAACTGTTGAAAAATTATATATAATATGGATACATGTATAACTAGCATTATATGGCTGTAGCTGGCCAATCAGCCTATCAGGAAGGTATTCAATGGTAAAATGAGGAGGAAAACTGCGAAAATACACATATATTTGGCATATCTGGCCTGAATAAATACTGTAAAGGGCATGTATTTTATCTACAAAGTACATAGCATCTATACAGTAGAAATATTTGAAGGAATAAGCTGAGGGATAAAGGAATAACCCTCGTCGTCGTCGCAGACAGCGAGCAAAGGTACATGGGAACGGGTTCCAAATTAGGAAGTGACGGGACATCGGCGAGACGATGTGTAAGCACGTGGGAGCGCGGCCAGCAAGCCGGAATGGCACGGGACGGACAATCCCGAAGGCATGCGCTGGCACATATGCACGGATACGCACCAGGGAGCGCGCACTATACGCGTAGCGCACGAGAATTAAGACTTAGCGTTTGAGGGGAAAGGGAGATATCCACCACTTTATTGACAGTGGGTGGGAAATATACATTCTATTCTATTTAGCTTGCCGCTCCGCATACGTCTGACATTCTAATTAGTTACAAATAACGTGATGTTGAGGTGGGCCAGCGTTTCTTTACTTTCAACTCATCACCGAGTACTGTTTTAAGTTCACCGGGTCCTGACCGAGCTCTCATCTTATGGATATTCAAGATGCAAAGTAAGTACCCGCGATTGCTCACAAAGACTACGGTCAACTGATTTGAATGTTGAAAACGCTTGTAAGGTACGCACTCAGCGCACACATGGAAATCAAACACAAATTCGCCCTCTCGAAGCGCAGCCAGGTGCGCTTTCCCACGTTCCGTGATGCGTCTTATCGAATCAGTGGACTTGGTTATTTCAGGTTATTTCATTGCTTTCTTATTGCCGTACCACAAGGCTCCCCATTGCCTCTCTCCTTTTTCTTTTTCTGCATGCGAGGCAGCCACATGGGCTCACCGTCGCTTTTTTAATTTTCCTTGAAATATTTCCTTTCACCCGATTTCACATTCTCCATTCGATTTTATTTCAAATTTCGTCTAGTTCTTTTACATATAACTGTCCTACTTGTTCTGTACTCCCTAACAGAAGTAGTATTTGATACGCTCTGACTTACCATCGCTTTTAGGCCACGCAACGTTATTAGATGCTCTAGTTACCATCCAAGCCACCCACTCATACGTCACGTCTTCCCCTTCCTTTCCCAACAAAAACATCACTAGTACCTAGAGGTTTCGCTACTGGCGCCGACCGGAATTTCCCTTGGAAATACTCGACTAGATAAATATCCTGTGTATCTTCAAGTGTTTCCCGGGGATATTCTTGGGATAAACGGGTCGGGCTTACCATATATGGAAACTCCGAAGGGTTTATCTCGAAGTATATCCTCGGGGTACTCCGGTTGGCGCCAGCAGTGTTTAGAGCCCCGGGACGATTCCGTCTCTTCACCTGAACTCCGAACAACGGTACACATCGTTTCACGCTACTCACGTAAATAGTATAATATCATCTCAAACTCGAGTACTAGGTTCTAAGTAAAGGTGAATAAATTGGTGCACCGCGATGATCGTCTCTTATTGTCGTCATGTTGTTACTAACCATGATCTTTTTATCGACTTACGCTCACCCCGGGAAGCCACAATTCCTTCACTGTCCAGTTGGCTCCTTGGTTTCCGTGGAAGAAAGTGTAATCACCAGGTTCTGAGGCTCAGTTGTGAGGATGGCCGAATTGAAAGGCCTTTCTTCCTGCGTGAGTTTGTAACAGAATCGTCATCGTAAATCTTGATAAATGAAACTTCCAGTCATCCATGCAACATTTCTGCGGTGAGTTCGCAAAATTTCCATCCGGGGGTGTACTGTGATTAGAACTACATGGAAGATCAATTTCTTCATTGATCCCATCTATGGGCCGTGATATTTCTGGTATCCGTATAAAATACTCTGAGTTAACAAGGGGACTCTTCAACAACTTTCCACATATTCACTACGACCATTCTAATGGCATACCAAGAAATCTCTCCTCCTCCATCTGACGGCTCCGTCACATTGCCAGAGACTATCGACTATCACACCAGGTACCATCCTTATGAGTCTATATTCATTTTCTCGGAGGATGGGAAACCCGAAGTCACCAAAATATCTTACCTTGAATTCGGACGGGCTACGGATAGGGTAGCACAACATGTACGACCAGGCAGAGAAGGTTCTACTGGCCAAGTCATTGCAATCGTGGCTCTTGCGGACACCCTTCTCTATCATACCCTTATCTTGGGTATCATCCGGGCAGGGCACATTGTGAGTTTTCGGCGCATTGCTCTTGATACTCAGCATTGAAGTGCCAATTAGCCATACCCTATGTCTCCACGAAACACGGCTGCAGCCACAGTTAAAATGATGAAGGATACTTCTTGTCGTCGGTTAATCACCACTTGCGAGACTCTTAAACCTCTCGTGGAAGAAATCAAGTCAACAGGGTATGACCTTTCGATTGAAGAAGTACCCCCCCTATCAGTAATATATCCGAACATCGGAAAAGAAAAACTTGAGGATATATTCGTCCCCTATCCCAAGGGCGATCGCCCTCCGATGGACGATGCCATGCTGTATCTTCACTCTTCTGGAAGTACCGGCCTACCGAAAACTATTCGCCAGACTTTTAGATCAATGGTACATTGGGCGAGCTTCCGTGGGTTGCCTTTGTTGTTTTTTGTTGCGAAGGCTTGCTTAATATTTGTTCTAGCACCCGTTCAGGACATGCGCGACTATAGGCCGAGACTGAAAATAGCAGGCATGGCTCTGCCTCCCTTTCACACCTTGGGAATTATTGTTCAGGTTTTATGCGCGCTATATGCAATGACACCTGTTGTCATTTATCCTCCGACTGCAGTTACACCGAAATCTCATCCTATGGCACCTACACCAGCAAATATTCTGGACCACATCGTCCGTACGGAAAGTAATTGCCTAGTGATTATCCCTGCTCTCCTTCAGATTTGGGCGCAAGATGAGAAGGCCGTTAAAATCTTAGCGAGCCTTGAATATGCTGTAAGTACCACCTACTTTAGACACAGTGACAGAAAGTCTAATTCATTTATAGAGTTACTCTGGGGGAAGTGTCCCCTCAAAGCTAGGTGATTTCATGACGGAGTCAGGGGTCTATCTCAGCCCGGCGTATGGAGCGACCGAGTTTGGAGCAGTTTCCCATCTTATCCGTAAAAAAGAAGATGAAGGGGATTGGGAATATATGGCCTTTGGGGACTCGATCAAGGTCAGGTGGGACCCTCAAGGAGATGGAACATATGAGTCTCAATTCCTGGTACGATCAACTTCAATTCACATCTCTATTCCTTCGTATCGCTTAAGTTGATAATTTGCCCAGACAACGGATCAGCATCATGTCTCTGTGGAGAATTTACCTGACACTAAAGGATATGCAACTTCTGATCTGTGGATCCCTCACCCTACGAAGCCTTATCTCTGGAAAATGTGTGTGCGCTAGAGGCCTTCAAGTTATTCTAACACGTCTAACTCTATCTCCCTTCATAGTGTTGGCCGCAAAGACGATGTAATTATTCACACATCTGGAGAAAAAACAGTCCCAGCGCCCATGGAAGATATTCTCATGAGTAGTCCCCAGTACGCTTGCCTTTTTCTTCTTTCTGGATCGTGAAACTAACTAAGTCTTTCATTGCTTATAGCATTATGGGAACGGTCATGTTTGGACGTGAACGAAATCAAGCTGGTGTCCTCATCGAACTCAAACCCCCATATGCGATCGATCCCAAGAACGAGCGAGACCTTGCTTCCATCCGAAATACCTTGTGGTGGGTTTGGTATTTTATCCTCGTCTTTTCAGCTTCCTGACGAAAGATTTTTATCCCCATAGGCCGTTTGTCGAGGAAGCAAATAAAGTTGCTCCGGCATTTAGCAAAATATTCAAGGAAATGATATTGATTTCTTCACCCGATAAACCGCTTCCTCGAGCAGGAAAAGGGACTATCCAACGAAAGGCCGCTTTGGCAGCGTATGATCAAGAAATTGACGAGATGTGTGTTTTTTTTCTGACTCCTTCGTCTGCAATTGGAGGTTGACCACAATTGATCAGCTATACCCACGTTGCAGCTACAGCAAGCACCGATACAGTAGCCCCTCCTACTTCTTGGAGTAAAGCAAGTACTTTAGCATGGCTCACAGCACAGCTAGAAGAACTTCACTCTGGGGATACGTTCTCGTCGACCGTCGATCTTTTCGAACAAGGAATGGACAGGTAAACATCACCTCTTTGTTTTCATTGATCTATCTAAAGTTTTGAACATCAACTCTTCTAGCTTAGGCGCAACTATTCTTCGCCGCCGCATTGTAGCAGCAATGCAAGCCACAAATGCAAACAAAGCAGCTCAACTGATAACCCAAACCACTGTATATTCATACCCGAGCATCACCAAACTCGCAGAGTTTGTCGCTGGACTCGTGGCCGACCCAGAAAACTTTGTGCTGGCTGCCGACCGAGTGGACGCAATTGAGAACATGATCAACAAATACAAGGCAGAGTTATCGGAGCCTGTACCAGCGCAACGTACCCCTCGCCCTATTGATGGACTCGTTGTATTACTTACTGGCTCAACGGGCAATCTGGGAGCTCAACTACTGGCATCTCTTTTACTGGATCAGAAGGTCAAACAGGTATACACTTTAGACCGACCTTCATCGGCTTCGATTTCATTAGAAGAGAGGCAAGCCCAACGTTTCTTGGATAAGGGCCTGGATATTAGCCTTTTGAACTCGCCTAAACTACTCAAGCTGACAGGAGAAATGTCGCAGAAGAATTTAGGCCTTGCGTCTTCTGATTATGAACAGGTATGTTATCCTACTTCTCTGAAACCGATTTTCAGAGACTTGACGTATTTATTTTTTCTCTTAGTTGCGTGGCTCAGTAACCACTATCATCCACAACGCTTGGAGACTAGACTTTAATCTTGGCCTTTCTTCTTTCGAACCCAATGTTCAAGGAACACGCAACATTATCGATCTTGCTCGCTCAAGCGAATATGCTTCTCACATCAAGATCCTATTCACATCTTCCATCTCCTCTTCGTACTCCTGGGATCAATCAAGAGGCCCTTATCCTGAAGAAGTTATCTATGACGCAAAGTATGCCGTAGGCAATGGATACGGAGAGAGTAAATATGTTTCTGAAAGAGTACGCCAAGTTTATACTTGAATATTACAAACGGACATGACACTGAATGTTTTCTTTAGATTTTGACGGAAAGTGGGGTGCAAGCAACTTCATTCAGAATCGGCCAAATTACAGGGGGCCATTCCAACGGCGCTTGGGCTACTACGGACTGGGTACCTATTCTGGTCAAATCAAGTATTCGCCTTGGCGCACTTCCAAGCGGGATCGGTGTCAGTCATCTTCGTCTTATGAAAGCCTTTCCGTCGTATTGAAATTCCTTTTCTTTCTCTAGCTCGCGTCTTGGGTTCCAATGGATGCCGTAGCGCAGACCATACTGGACATTGCCTCGTCAACCGACCCAACACCTCCCGCTCTCAACATCGTCCACCCACAACCAGTCTCATGGAGCTCTATCATAACCCTGGTCAATGATGCTCTGGTCCAAGAGAAAGTGGTTCCAACACATCTTCCAGTCGTTGACTTCGCGAAATGGTTTTCCTTACTGGAAGAACAATCACGCACTGCTTCTGAAGATAAATTGATCGAAATTGTAAGGATCTCGTCATTGAATGTAGAGTTATTTTCCTGACGTTCTCCTGATTAGCCTGCCATTAAACTGCTCGATTTCTTCCGTGGAGTGGCATACCAGGATCAAGTGCTTCGTGAGCGAGGCCTTGAGAATGTTGAGGTTGGGGGCTTAGCTTCATTGTCAACCGACAAAGTTAGGAAATTCAGTGACACCATGAAAGAGTTACCTCCACTCGGACAGAAGGACACTCAGCTATGGGTGAAATACTGGAAAGCCAGTGAATTTTTCTGAAGAACACTACATATAACGAATACTATCAAGCTCCTAGAATATAATGTAACTTTTCACAATATTGGAACCGAATAACAGTGTATCTTATCAAGTTTTGTTAATGTTAATTTTCATAATTCATAAGGGGTGATACATGATACGGAATCATTGGAGAAGATTGAGCGAGGAAAAGTAATGTAGATGGAAACGAGTAATGAACGGCGATGAGGACAGAGCCCCGTGTACTTGTAAGAGAAGGGGTATCCAATGTCAAAAAATAATAACAGGAACAGAAAAATGATAATAAGTAAGGGCAAAAGAGAAGTCAAAGGGAAAATATTAGAAATGGATCATCACTCAGTCCATGAATGTCGCTGCGGAAAGTAAAAGGGGAAGGTATCGACGGACAGGTATGGTATGAAACAAAAGTAAAAGGACGAGCAAAGAAGAGATCAACGAGTACATTATCAGGCTCTGGCGGAGCCCCTGTTCTATTGTGCGCTGAGGGGCCAACGGGATGGATGGCGCTCTTCAAAATCTACAGTCGATGTCCGGGCACCGCCCAGAATAACAGTGTCAAGGCCGTCATGAACGCTATGACGAGGACGCTGACCCAGATAGCACGTCCAAGTAACAGTTTCTTGACATAGGGCTCGCGGATAGTAAGAGTTCGGAAGGGGGTTGTTTCGGACTGACCAAGGAAGACGAGAATGGGATCCAACTCGTATTGATGTGAAATAAGGAATAAGATAGCCAGGAAGAAAGGGATGAAAAGCTGCAATGGCAAATTAATTCATGAATAAACATAATGAATATAGTTCAAAAGACTTACGAAGAACCGCTTTGACTTGGGATGCACATCCAAAAAGATGAGCGAAAACCCGACTGCGAGTCCAATCCAGAGGATAATCAAGCCAAGAACCAATCGTACCAGAGCTGAGATTGGCGTTAAATTGCCAAACGCCTTGGAGCGGAGGAAACGAGGGAAAGCGTCTTGTTCCATTGCTCGGAAGCAATACTCCTTTTGCGCATGGAAAATGTCTGGAATTTGAGCCATCAATGCAAGTTCAGTCTGAGATACAGGTTCTTGATTGCTGCTGAGAGGGAAACTGTGAATGCGAAGGGCGGGTGGAAGATAGATTTCATGGTTCTCAGTCGCGTTTACGGTGTTACCAGCCGGTGAGAGGTAGCGATAAAATATACGCTCTGCGGATGCAATCAAGTCCATTCTGGTTATCGCCGCAGAGCGAGGTATGATGGTAGGGGCACGCGATGCACGCCTAAGGTTGAACAAGGTAGGAGTGCGGCCTGACAGGGAGAATGGTGTTGACGAGCGGCCTGCATTGTCGAGGGCGTCGACGGGGGAAGCAGAAGCAACACGGGTGGCATCTGACATAGGCGGTCTGGGACTGGTCGAGCGTGCGCCTTTCTCTTCTCCTGCTAAAGCCAAGTTACGTTTGTCTTGTTCGGTTAACATCTCTCCTGTGCTTGCTGTGCTCCTCTTCGTTCCCCCACTATCCGGATTTAACCCCACAACAGTTCCATAGATCGACCCCCTTCGTCTAGCATAGTCCCAGTACTGCGGCCAGTCTTCCTTGATTGTACGGCCTGATTTTCGTACATCTTTAAAATAAGCACGACAGAGATTTTCGTGCTGCTGAACGTCCAACCAAAAGTCTAGGATATCTTCGGCTCCTTCTCGTTGTAGAAAGAGGCTACCATTCATGTTAGAATTATGAGCGTGTCCGTAGTCATTTGAACGTACTAGAACATGAAGAGATCGACAGGTGGCCTTGTCCTTCTGGACAAGACCTCTGTGAACGATGGCAGCCTATTCTTGCGACTATTAGCCCATTCATCTTGCCGTTGTTTTTCGTCGTCCATCGCTGAGCAGCGCTATGTCGCTGAAGAACACCGTCTTGACGAAGACTCGCTCGTCGTTGTAGTCGATGGCGAACAAGGGCGTGGCCGTGGTAGTTGAAACCATTGTTGACATGACTGGTGGTAACTGCTCACGTAATACAACTTTTCCCAGCACTCTTCGGCGGTTACTTCCACTTACAGTCTAAAGTGACTCCGTCCAACTTTGGTCCAACTTGCACCATGTCTTTCGCAAAGGTCTTGCCATCTGCATTGCGCGAAGTCCGTATTCTCTGCTCCCAGACTGGACAAGCTTCAGCGGGAACAAGGTCAGCAACGGGTCTTAACCACAAGTCTACCTTTGCTTATAAAATCCAATAGACAGTTCATCGTTTCGAAATACCCAGTAATCAAGCAACATAACCCAGAGCTCCCCGTTCTCATCAGAGAAGCTACTGGTACACCAGCAAGGGTGTTTGCAAGATTTGGTGAGCGAATACCTTTCTGTTATACTCCCACTAATCGACCGGTCTTATTTTGTGCAGAACGTGGAGTTGAGAAGCATGTTGAACTAGACAATCTCTCGGCCGCCGAAGTAGAGACAAAAGTTGGCCAATTGCTGAGCTCATGATATTTTCCGATGCATACCGATAATTCCACTACTTGAATCCATCATTTCTTCGCGAACTTTGTGGTGAGGCCCAAGAATACCCAGAAAGGTTGGATTACGCCTCAATTTCTGTGAACTCTTTCAAAGAATGTCTAGGTAACACTTGTTCGATATGCCGTCTGCTACCACCACGAAAGGATCGACCCTCATGCCCCATGTTCTATTCTATACATTTTTGTTGGTCTCACCGCGATGTTGCAGTCAAAAGGACGTTACGTCAATTGTTCATTTCTTTCCTCGTTCTGGGCCAACCAGTTTCTATTCCCATTGTCCCTTGCATTTGAATGGTCATATTCTAGTGTCATTTACTACTTACTCTTGTTTTATACTAGTCGAGCTTGATAGGTTTTCCGCATCCTCAATCCTAGATAGCCTGTGAGTCATCTCATTATTCTCGTCATGAGCCCCTTCACTGATAATTGTGTCCAGGATAATTGGTGAACTGTTCACGCGAAGCTCGCTGACAGTCGCTTGTACACTTTTTGTTGCTTGTCCCATGGCTATATGGACTACCAAGAGTATTGGTACTATGCCCTAAAGCACTCGTATTAGTGATACGTAGAGCCAGGTGTTTATGACTTACAACGACACGTATCGAGATGACTGCTACCATTAACTGTGAAATGTGAGTTCATTAATATTTTCTCTCTATATTAGTTCAAAAAGAGACTCACGATCAACCAAGTTTGGGACAGGGTAAAGACCAGAATAAATGAAGCACTGTAAAGGAGACCCGATTCGACTCTGAAAGATGGTTAAACTAAGGTTTACTTGCACAAATATATAAAGGACTGCTCACAGAACGCCTATAGCAAAGTGGTAATGCGATACATTTTTTGCGCCTAGGAGGGATTTCACCTCCCTGGCTATCCACAATATTTTTCCAACTGGATCGGCATGAGCTCGGAAGTCAACGGAACGCAGTCAAGTCTAAGACTTACTTGTGAGTAATGTTATCCCCATATTCAAAATTATCACCATCACTATATATGTGCCGATATATTTCTTCAGATGCGGTGATGTTGTTGCTTCGCTCAAGATGCCAAATGCTATAGAATACAACAATGAGTGGGCCCTTATAACATTCCAATCAGGAGACCTTTACCTGTTCCCACTAAAAGCAGTAAACCTCCCAAACACAAGATGACCTTACTCTTCCCCCACACCACATAACACCGTATAATCTATATTTGAAGCGCCTTCAACACACCAAAATTTCGAGGAAGGAATTCATCGAGAATCCTCACCAGGAGTCCATCGGCGATCACACTAGTATTCCAATTTCCGTGTCAGTCCTCCTTCAAGTTAATTGACATGATGAACAATAAAAAATTGACACAAACTTATTAATCAAGTGAATGATAAATTTGGGGTAAATGGCATTGTAGAACGTCAAGGTATCTGATTTGTAAAGCTTTGTTGTATGACGGATGGCAATATTCCAAGAGATGGCGACGTCTGCTGTTGCGAGACAGAACATGATAGTAACGGCGCCCAACATCAAGATTTGTAACAGTCTTCTTCGTCTCCAGAAAACCCGTACGCAGAGGCCGAATAAGACGGCATGCATTCCTGGTGTCGTTAAAAATGGATGTCTGTTAATTGGTCTTTTGGTATGTGGTTGACATACCATAGAGAAGAGATTCCACCTGGAAAGATTTGTTTTAGTTCAAGCTCTATCGCAGATGCCAATATGACAATAAATCTAAATCACCACAAGAGCAAGGATTATAGAAGACAAATTATCTTCCGTTATTGCCCAAGGCGACGTCCATGGATTTGGCAAACGGGAAGAAAGCTTGTTGCTGTCCATAGTTTTGAAGAATAGGCAGGGAGTCGCGATAAAACTACTTATAATTTGAGGTGGACGCGAGGAAAGAGCAATACCCATCCTCCAATGGAAACTAGTGATTATTATACCGTTGTACCGCTCATGGAAGTATTCCCACCGGCTTCCCATATCTTTGACCTCACGTCAATCCCGTGTCTTCTTGACAGTCGCACGGAGCAATCAAAACGAAAGCATCGGAGACACAGACGCTAGCCTTTAGGTGATAGCGCCGACCCAAAGTTGTTAATTGCAAAAAATCTCGCCGTGATACGAACTTATGCCTATCATTTGCTCTCCCATGTCGACACTTTATCGAGGTCTTGAAGCCAGCGCTGGCTCTTCGCCTTTTTACACTACATACATACCAATCATGCCTATGGATACGGGTGATGTTGCATGCGTTGGTTTGCCGACTCGTCAGGCCTGCCATGTCTCCTTGATCTCAGGGAAGACTGAATGTCAATTTTTGTCTTATCTCAGCATCCTAATTCCTATAGAATTTTTCTGTTTCATGTGAAGTCGCTATGGGCAAATTAATTTGTTATCTGTTATCTTAAGAATAATATGTCAGTGTCCAGTAGGTTTGATTGAAGATACGAACAAACATATTAAGTTATGCAGGGTTTGGTGTCTGCACTTGGGACGCTCGTTGTACGGAGACATTTGCAGGGAGGGCACCATGAGACAAATGACAACGGATGTCGTCGGGTGAATGTGTTGAGAAGTTCCTCGACCCTCGACGCTCAGCTCGATATGACCGTTGTTGGCAGGTAGCCCCAGCTTCGACGGCAGAAAATGAGATCGTTCCGACCGTAGACATCACAGTCCCGGTACTATGCATCTCATCCATCACCGTACGACCAAGGCCAACCTGGACGAGTAATAACGTAGGCATAATAGACTGAATAAAGTCGTGCGTGAAAAATTGTAAGAATTAATTGACGACAAATAAAACCTTACCACAAGCCGCATGCACACAGTCATTACTACCAGCTAACAAAACGCGATAATCAACGATAGTTTTAAACCTGGACTCGGGACATGAACGCACTTTGTACGCGGAGTCTAAGCGAAATAGAACGTAGGTCAGGACGCATGCCGAATAAACAACGCTGGACTCGATGCTAATTTCTTCATCAGTTGGCATTAAGAAAAGGCCAGGAAAGATTGTGTTACTAACATGACTGCTATGGCGAGATTGTAGCCTCGTAAATGTCCCGACCCCATAAAGTGTTTTGCGGCCCTACATATCCAAAGGATACGACCGACTGGAATATGGCTTCAGCAAATCCTATAGACGTGGCATAATTTATTACGAGATTCCGACCTGTAATAATGCCTATTACTATGTTGAAGCCAAATATTGACCAGACATAGAGAGGAAGGAGTCCATCAGGCGATCCCAGGGTTATTTTCGTGCCGACAGTGAGGTATCCCCACACTGGCAGGGGAACATATATGCGTCAAATCAGAGTATCAGTATATATGCTTGATGAAAACTGACCCGAATCGATTAGGACCAAGAAGGATACTCCGATTAATACGTATTTTGAACGACCCCAAACCATATAACATCGATATAGCTGAGAAGACCTTCATCAGGAAATTTGGGGAGGTAGACGTATTTAACGCTCACCAAAATAAGCTCAGAAATGAAACTGTCAATAGGTGTGTCAGAGGACGGGACAACACCCCATACAAGGATTAACCCACTTATTGGCAACAAATAATATATTCTTGTAATCCATCTGTCGTAAAATAAGACCAAATCGCGTTGGATCTGAGGTGAAGGCGATATCATGTGTGGCTATATGCATTGTTATCGCTGCGTCCGCCGTGGACAAAGCAAACATAGCCACTACTGATAGAAGGACGACCAACTGTGTTGTTCGTTTATTCCGTATGAGGATGAACATGCAAACGGCGAAAAGGACAATATGGATCCCTGCAATAAAGTATTAGTAACTATTCACTGCCGTATGAACCTTGATCACCATAAAACAGAATTTCAACCTTTTTCTCGAAAGTCAGTAAAAACTTCTGTCTGGCCCAACAGAGCTCACTGTGTGCTCACCATCAATGCTGTATTGAGGGCTAATAAAAAGGTTATGTCCGATTCAAGAGATCGTCCTGAAAGAATGCTAGTTCCATCATGCATGTTGGTAAGGTGAAGAGAAGGAAAAGCTACCCCGCAAGGAGGGGTGCTGCGGGCGCAAAGCCCTCCTTACATATCTTTGTTCTCCTTTGACATTTGGATAACCGGGTCCACGTGTAGAAAATCGGAGCTGTGTCAATGCCTGCGGGATGAGACGGCGGTAGTAACCCCTGATACAAAACATCCAAGCCTCGAGAAATTGACAGATTCGTGGAATCGATGATTGTCAAGTGTAGAATGAAATGACACAAGTCTTGAGATGCCGGCATGCCTTTATGTAAATTTGGAAGCTACTAAGCAAGTGGTCGCTTTGGTTGGATTTTACGCCTTGCACCAGAAGTTGAAGTATATCCTTACATTGCACATAAGGGAAATCTATAATACAAGATAATGAATAACTGAGATACAGATATTGGTGAAAATTAAACGTCAAATGCTGTATGTGTGCAGTTTCATGATATGAGGTCCATTGAAGGTTTTATTGGGTGGTAGGATTTTCGGAGAATGAAGATCGCTTTGTTTCCTTGCGGGACATCGAACCATTGAGACCTGTTAACGGCTGTAGAGTACCATCGTTGAATGAGTGGTTGCTGTCCTCGTTTACAACCGTTGTGGGATAGTCATTTTGAGTTGACAGCACCATAGTATCGAGGACGATGGAATTTGTTGTGTGACCCTCTACATCGAACCCGGACGCCGTCGTGGGTACATTACTGGTGTCTATCACAGCGCGGCCCAGACCAACTTGGACGATTAACAAAGTTGGCATGATGGCCTGGAAGCATGATGTTTTCATGAGCTCGTTCTATTACCCAAAAAAACAACTCTGACACCTACCACAAATCTGTAACAAGTAGTTACTACAACCAGCTATAGAGGGCGTGAGTTTCTGAAGGACATTTGAAAAAATGCATCTGACGAACCCTGTATGGATTTTGACCAGGAAATCTAATGAACATCAAGAGACATGCAGAATAGACTACACTAGATTCGATGCTGTAAAAAATGAAGATAAATATCCAAAATTCTAGGCATTATTTAGTATTACTTACATGACTGCCATAGCCATATGGTAACCCCTACGATGAGTTTTCCCAAGTAAAGGTTCTGCCCTCTTGGATACCCAAAATATGCGCCCCACTACATAGCATTTTGAAAAATTATAGCTATAATGATACCATCATGCTGTGCTCTCACCTGTAACGATTGCAAGTACAACGTTGATACCAAATATCGTCCAAATATACACCGGGGTGAACGAGGCGGCTATAAGACTGACTGAGACTCCCATAGTTACATATCCCACAACTTGTGTGTGTAAAAGTTAGGCATCGGCATTTACATCGAAAGAATGTAGCTCTTACGCGTGTCGGCGAGAACTAGTATAGACGCCCCAATGAGGACGAATTTTGAACGGCCCCACACCATGTAACAGCGGTATAGCTTCACGACCCTTTCGTCAATATGAATACGAAAAGTACAAGCATAAAACTGACCAGTATCAAATCAGCAATAAAGCTGTTTATGGACTCTAACATCAGTTTTTTAAACGAAAGGCAAGCCATATCACAGATTTTACTCACTTATTGGTCACAAATAAGGGGTTTTTATAGCCTAAGCGTCTAACAACTGGTGGCAGTTTGCTCAAGTCGAAAATCGCGCCAATATCACGCGTGAGCAAATTGATGGTTATAGCCACGTCTGCCGTAGACAACACAAACAGGATCACAGCTGATACCGCTATGAACCACTGTGTTGATCGCCTGTTGCGCGCGAGAATGAACATGCAAACGCAGAAGAGAACGATGTGCAAGCCTTTTCTTAAGCCACGATCAATGTTCCGACTGCAGAGCGAAAGACAGATGCCATACCATATAGAAGAACTTCCACCTGTGCCACTAGTCAGTAAAAATGGTTTTTGGTCGAGTTAGAACGCGCACCAGACCAGCTGTATTGACTGCGAGGAGGAGCCTAATCTGAGTTGGTAGAAGAATTTTATCAAGAAGCGGTATTCCTGACATGATCGTTCAACTTTCAACAGCAGAAGTGAGAAGAGACAGTGTCAATTACGTTCCTAACATCCTGTTCTATTAGTTAAAAGTCACGCCAAACGTCAGGTTCGGCATATAATAGAAAAATGAAAGGGGAATTCAAAGACGAAGACACGCCACCGGGGTCCGAAAACTTTGCACATGGACGAGATGATTGTGAGGGCCGCCGAAGAATTCAGTCCTGTCGACCCTTGTCTTGAAGTGGTCGCCTAGGAGAATACCAATGATCATTTTGCAGATCCATTCGTTATTTAAGAGACCGACGTGGTTCAGAAATGACAGGACGCAGGTCTTAGTCTGAGTCGGATGACAACGCTTGTTGTGGGTGTACCTCAATTGCACTCCGGTTGGGGCGGTAAACGCGTCCTATCTCATCAATAATCTGAGAGGAAGAACAGAAGAAACGAGGGCATTGAACCCACTGGGAGATAACGTCCCACGAGAATGATGGGATAATTGTGATGCGTAGGCAACCTATTATGGACAGTCGGTACGTCGGTACGATGAGTAATCTGTAATTAGTCACGGCCATACGTCATTTTCCGCATATAACATACCACTGGCGAATCTGTAAATTTGCGCGCCTTTCTGCACCCTCAAACTACAGTGACTACACCATGCTTTGCAAAAATGGACTTGGGAAATATATGCAGCACACTCAAGCATTACCCGCTTCTTCTTCGTCTCAAATACATGACAATTTCTCAATTTCTCCGTTACTCGTCTTTTGCTCGGGGTCAGATAGAGGCTGAAACTGTCAATGTTCATTTTCCTCCGGACCTAATCTCGCTCAGGCTACAAAAGATACTAGCATCATGCATCGATGAGGATATCAACATAATTCCACAACTATGGTCAGCTTTTTAAGGACGAAGTCTGGCACTCAATGGTACCACCACCACTCGACTACCATCACTTACCCGTGGTCACGAAACGACGCCGAACAATGGCGTAACACTGTCCGAACAACTCCAGGTCACCATAGGTCAAAATGTTGAAGGAAAAGCAACGAACCGACGACGTAAATCATCCATAACGTCGTGCAGACGACACCAGACCATTAGGTGTCGAAAGGTCAATGGAAATTCGAAGAAACCGTCCCAAACGACGGCGTACAAACAACAAGAAACGACGACGTAATGTCGTCCGAACGATACCAGACCGTTGCAGGCCAAAAAGTCGACGGAACGATGGCAAACAACACAAAAAACAACGACGTAACGTCGTTCGAACAAGGCAAGACCACTGCCGGATGAAAAGTAGACGCAACGATGGGAAAACAACAACGTTGGCAAGCTGCAACGTTGTCCGAACGATACCAGACCACTGCAGGCCAAAAAATCGACGGAACGATGGCAAACAACAGCATTAGTGAGCTGTAACCTGTCATCCAAACGATGCTTGATAACCGCAGGTCAAGAACTCGACGGACATTCGACGAAACGACGTGGACTTTGATAAGGCTTTGATGCCAAACGACGGCGCAACGCTGTCTGCACGAACACGGCGTTAGAAACGACGCCACCAGACTGTTAGGCGTCGACAGGTTGACAATTCTCGGCCGCGATAGACGCTCGCTCGTAATCATCTTCCGTCTTCATGTATATTGACCATGTTTCAATGAAATCATTAATAATTGTGATTTGGAATTAAGGAGAAGTCGGATGCATGACCCAATGCCACGCCCGCCAATGCTTGTGATCCCGCCCTTTGTTTGGTCCCAAAGGCTTCGGCACAGTCGGGTTATCCCATCATTCTCGTGGGACGTTATCTCCCAGTGGGTTTGAACTCTTGGAAGAAACCGCCCAGAGCTCTCCCACCTGCACATTCAGAGCATATCAAAATCAAAAAACTGAAACCCAAATGAAACCTATTGGCTGCTAGTCAGAACATAGCCCGCTTAGCTCAGTGGTAGAGCGCGCCACTCGTACGGGCACGTAATTCAGCGTCGCAATGGTGAGGTCGGTTGTTCAAACCAGCCAGCGGGCATTGCTTTTTGTTATTTTTGCTCGAGCGATTACTTTTGTTGGCAATATTGGATGGTTAGATTACGTGTTGTCTCTCATAGTTTAATAATAACACGCACACGTCGTGATTATCATCACGTTCAGCATTCGAATCTTTTGAATTTACTTGTCGTTACGCAGATTTGATGAAGATATGTACAAAGAGTTCGGGACTTGGGATAAAAACTACAATGCAATACATTACAAGGCTTCCAGATTACTTTGATAACATCATCTATAGGATCATTAGCAAAGGTCAGATAAATGGATCCATCGGTAATGCCGACCTTGACGAATTCTAGGACGAAAACAATATTAGATCATTGAAAAAAAAAAAGTAGGACTTTGAAGACAAACCATCGTAATTGATTTGACCATCACCGTCAACATCAGCCTCACGAATCATCTCGTCTACCTCATTGTCTGTCAACTTCTCGCCTGTTGTGAAAGAGATAAGTCAGAATCGGGACGAGCGCTCAAGCGATAAGATGGTATATACCGAGATTGGTCATAACGTGCCTCAGCTCCGCAGCGCTGATGTAACCGTTTCCATCCTTGTCAAAGACCTTGAAGGCCTCCTTGATTTCCTCTTCGCTATCTGTGTCACGCATCTTGCGAGCCATCATGGTGAGGAACTCGGGGAAATCGATTGTGCCATTGCCATCCGCGTCAACTTCGTTAATCATGTCTTGAAGTTCAGCTTCAGTTGGGTTCTGTCCGAGTGAGCGCATGACTGTTCCGAGCTCCTTGGTAGTGATTGTGCCATCTCCGTCTGCGAGGTGCGAGTTATTGTGTATGTGTGGCAATAAACATTCAGAGATTACTTACCCTTATCGAACAGGGAGAACGCCTCCTTGAATTCTGATTGACAGCGGTAAGTAAATACGCGACAGAGTAAGCGATCAGCCACGATGTCGAGCGACTTACCAGAGATTTGCTCTTTATATTCCCAAGAGAAATGAAAGAAGAACTAATGTATTAGTTTCCGAATACGCGATGTCGAAGAGCGCTTCGATTACCTTCAGACTGAAGAGAACAGTGGCCGTGAATACCGATAACGACAGACAGAAAAAGTGTACGGGGAACGCACCAATTGATCAGCCATTGTGTATGGGTATTAGCGATGAAGGGGGGAAGGTATAGGATTTGATGTTGGTGGTCGCTGAATATAAAGCCTCGAGAATAATCCATTTCCATTTCATCAGGTCAGAGGGTACTTCCCCTCGGCGATCGCCGAATAATACGTGAACATCCGCCTCGCACAGCTACGCACTGCCTGTAACGATGAGGACCTCTTTTTCCTATGCAGACCTGCGCGCGCTAATTTACGAATAACACTTGAGCGTTTTCAAAGACGCAATTACGTCTATGCTACGAGGCTGTGTTACCCCGCCAAATTTGTTCCCGCAAAACATGTCCACATTCAAATTTTACCACCTTCCGAATCCGTTGATTGTGGCTGTATTCTATTCATCCGATAAAACGGCGTTCGCATATTCTTGACGTCGACCGTGATAAGGTCGAGCCTAGGCTCCACCCCCCGAGAGAATTCTACTAGCAGTCACTTTTGGTAGAACACAAAATCAACCAACGGAATTAATTTCAAGTCATTATCAAAGCACTTTGGAATGGGTATTCCCTCGTGGCTGCATGTTCGAATATTCGCTGATGGCGGTGCTATAGATTTGCTTTAGGATCGACGACGTAAAGGTTCTACACATCTGAAAGGACAATGAGCCTTCACGTACGGTTATAGACATTGGCCGTAGGCTCAGAAATTAAATCGTAGTATCCCTTAATTTATGTGTGGTGATCCTTCGAAATTCTCAAACGGGGGAACGTTGTCCTCACGACTTGGAGCTACTTCTCAACCTCCTGCTTTGAACAATGAAAACAGGTAGCCATCAATAGCTGTTTCATTTGAAGGCTTGCGTATCTGCTCGTCTCGATTTGGCTTAGGGTCTTTCTGGCGCCAAAAGTCCATGATCTTACTACAAATAGACGCCGATGAAGGACGCACGATCTGGAAGCAAATGGGTCCAACTTTCGTCCTATCTTTGCGGGACACACTCGAATGGTATGAACGTTCCTATGGGGTACACTACTCGCTTTTAGACGATCCTGTGGCTCAGGAGTCGCTAAAGAAGTTTGATCAAATTACTTGCTTGCAGTTCGGAAAAAAAAAAATGCAAACACGAGGAGAACTTCTCATGACGTGATCAAAAATAAAAAATCTATTTGAAGAGGTAAATTTGTTGTTCGCTTCTGCCATACTCGTGGCTATGATGTGTTCGGCTACTAGTAATAAAGAAGCTCGCTCGATGAAATCCTCGAATCGGCAGAAAAGCTGACATTTCAGGTTCGCATATCTTTTTACTTCATGTTCATGTAAACTACCATTCCCCAAGGGCTAAGAGCCCGAGCAAGCCTTGAACTAAATGTCATATCCGTGAATGTTTTCGTTCTATATCTTCCTTCTTAACGCCAAATACGTTCTGCCTGCTTTGGATCATTGGATATTATATTGGGTGCTTTGGGTCTAGAATAGGGATCAAGGAGCGCTTTCAATATTCCAAGCTGTCGTCCTCTTCATTTGCGCCTTTTAGCGATACCTCCTCTTGGTAGGACCATGTTTTGCGGTTTATGATATTCATGGATCCGGAGAGTAAGGTACCGTTTACCTGGAATGAAAGCCTAAGCAAGGCATGGAAGCATAGATTCTTATTCGAGGCCATGTTAACTTAATAAAAAACACATTCCTATTCGGTTTCGCTATAACTATTCTAAGTTCTTATTGGGCAGCTATACGATAATGTTACAAGGCATATATGCGATTTTCTCGTCATTTTGTCGTCGTAAATACATAGTCTAAGCGTCCATTCACCGCACTGGTCCGTGTGTGGGGAATTTACTGGCTAGTCTGACAACTGAAGGTAAGGCGGCAAACCGAAGCATGCATAAATGGTCATTTGGGACCTCTACGGTGGTGATAAACAGCGCGAGCTACAAGTTTCATCATACTTTTGTCGACCCTCTTCTTCTTGAGATGCTCTTCCAAATCATGATATGACATAGTGCGCCCATGAGTACGACCACCTAATTGGAGATGTCAGAGTTTCAGTTCATTGGACGGTGGCGCGAACAAGATGTATTTCCTACCGCTGCGAAGATAAGGGGCCGATGCCACACATGATCAGCCGTCAGAAGAGCTCCAGCAATAGGATTGCCAGTAAGTAATGCAAATGCGAGAGTAAATGACAGCATCCCAATACGAATCCTGTCATTAAGCATAAGACTCAGGTTTGAAGATCATGATTCTTCCGCTTTGAATACTTACCCAAGATCCGAGAGATCACGGTGGGTTATGAAAGACCCAACAGCAGGAGCAACTATAGAAACCACTAGATAGAGCGAGAAAAATAAGTCGAGGGTTAGACGGGCATCATGATGAAGAACTTACAGCCACCAGAGAAGAACCCATAGAAGATAGCAAACGCCGTAACGCCGGAAACACTTGTCGCTCCAAACATAGCAAAAATCAAGCAAGCTGTAAGGACTCCTGATGGAATCATAACTGAAATAGTGCTCGTGAGGACTAAGACTAGGTAAATTGGGACGATGTTACTCACTGTTCAAAGGACCATAGTGATCTGCCAAGAAGTTAGGGATTGTTCTTCCAAAGATTGAAGCCGCGTTCATGATAGTTATCTATAAATAGAGGCATATGAGGGACGGAAGTCAAAAATACCCAAGTATCTGTGAGACATACCGAGTATTTTACAACAACAGCGTCTACATCGTGTAACGCCGAGTACAATTGTAGGTAAAAGACTAGCGGAAACGGTAAGCCTTATTTTCCATTTAGAAAGAATGTGGGAGAAACGTACACGGAACGAAGACACCCCAAAATACCTGTGAGAGGTTGTCAGGATCGTAAGACCGCATACCGATGACTAGAGAATTTACCAGAAATGCACCCAAGCAGTAAATGAGGAATGGCACGTCGGTAAGAACAGTTTTAAAGTTCGCTCCTCCTTCATTTCCCCTAGATTTCTTCGGTGGCAGACGTGTTCGCATGATCAAGTTTGCAGTTATCAGGAAGCCAAGGTCCATGAATGCAACAGCTCTATAATAGTAGACTTTCAATGAGATGACACGGATAAAGTTTAAATGCCATATTACCTTACACCCCATTGAAACCCGGAAGCTCTCTGGAAGATGTTATTGAGGAGAACTGGATATACCACACCGCCCAAACTTGATCCTGAGAGGACGACGTTCATGAGGTGGAGATGTGCAAATTTTACCAAGGAAGAACGTACCTGCTATTACCGCTCCCATGGCCATTGACCTCTTTTCTTTGAAGTATTGAGATGTGATGGTCAAGCATGGCAAGAACATTATACCCATTCCTATACCCATACCGAACCCTTGTGATAGAAGATTCTGATAATAATGGTGAGGTTCCGTAAGTGAAAGCATGAAAATTCTGTCCACAAATCGTCAGCCTCGGCAAAAGCTTCCCAAAAAGCACATACGAGAAGATGTACACCACAGATCCCGACAGTAAGCAATGGTGAAAGTACCCCGCGTCAAACAATCTTCCAGCCGGTAGTCCAAGGGCGAAGACGAAGAAAACTTGTAATGATCCAATAAGACTGATCTGAGATGGTGTATGCTCGCTCAAGGACGTTCGCTATGGTTTAGTTAGCACAGGTAATGGATAGGATATATGGCAGACTGACACTGTAGTAATCTTGATATACGCCAAATGACTGCACCACACCAAATGTACAAAATGTAACCATAGTTCTGAGCAAAGGTTAGCGTATTGAAAGCATCGAAGAGAGAAACGGCGCACCCTCCGAGCACTGTTAACCAGGCTTGCAGTCCACCCTCAGGAAAGGATGGTGGTTGCATCGCTTCGGGTACAGGCATGACCTCCACAGCCGGCGTGTCAACCTTCTCAACGTCGACTGTACGTTCCTTCGAAACTATGTGGTCTCGAGGCGAATGCACGCTGCTGCTACTGCGACTATTCGAGCTCGAGGTCTCCGACGTTGAGGAGAGCTCCATACTGGCAGACGGTCTCCTTGGCATGGTTGGGGTGGAGAACAGAAAGTGTCTTTCATCCTAAGGAAGGATCAATAAGAGCATGCCGATTGCACACCAGAAACGTTTTCCCATGCCTGGTTCATCTGCGAGTTACGAAGAACCAAAACGCTTCCTTTAGGTTGTATTTTTGGATACACACCCACGCTTATATTGCATACGAAATAGCGTGTTAAGGGTGGTAATGACCGTTTCCTGTTTTTACGGAATATTCTTTTTGAGAAAGTTGGAGTCTTTTGTCCACAGAGCGTAGATAGGTGTCCAAGTGTCTCTTGTCGTTGAAAATGGCTTGTTGTAGAGAAGAGAAATGAAAGTTGGTGGGGAAACATGTGAGAATTCCAATCTTAGAATGAATGAGAAATAGAAGGGTACCTGTGTCTACAAGCAATATACATCTTGATAGAACACAAACGGCAACGCTGCGAAAAGAACAGGTGAACATGTGTCGTTGGCCGTGAAGCCGCATCCATATAACGCGAAGTGAATGAATCATGGATGCGATCTATGATCTATCGAGGCTGCTTAGTGTAATAGAGCTCTCAGAAGTCTGATGTACTCTTGGCTGCCTCCTGACACGGCATTGACTTTTACCCCGGGCGTGATTAAGAGTTCCAGCATAGGAGTCGTGGGACGTGCTACGCACCAGTGCTGACACAGAAATTCATAAGCTCGCTGTGGGTCCTCAATGGTCAAGTCGAGAGAAAGCTGAGATATGTTCCTCAGTGTGGTCAAAGTAGTATGCCCAATGAAGCTTGAAGTTTGAACAAAATGAGTGGTAAGTGCTGACGCTCACAATGTCTACTCCGGTCACGTTCAGCGCTCGGCGCTCATCAACCTTTCAACCACAACGTCATCGAGCTTCACCGCAATTTGACTACACTCTATTATCTCACCTTCTAATCTAACGCTAAAACTTGCTTACATGGATACGCTTAATCCCATAATCCAATAGCCTGAATCCTGGCACAATCCTGGGATACCATAATTTCTCTCAGAATACATCGGAATCCCGGGAGACACAGCAGGAAGAAACCCAAATACACGCATCATATGCTCCTGGCTGGAGCCGGACCCAGCTCACTGGTAAAAAGTGTATGGATGATGCGGATGGTTTAACTTGGTTTGTTTTAGAGCTTCGAGGTGAGAATGATGCCTCTGTGTGGTCACTACCGAAATAAACGGTCTTGTCTGTACCACAGATTACGCTTCCCCGGCTTCCCTTCTAATTTTTACAACTCCAATCCGATCGTCCCTGTTCGCACTGAACGTCAGACTTGGTAAACTTTTCTTTTTGGATGCGGTTCGAGTTGGACTGACAAGATCTTGTTGGCCATGCGACATCCTATCGTATATTTTCCGGAATTTCATCCGCCTTGTGTGCTCACTGCAATATCTATTCTTAGGTTTCTTACATTGAACACACCCGGCTACATGACGAAAATCGAAATATACAGTTTATCTTGCCTTATGTGTGATGCCCACTTCTAAATTTCTAGACTGGGAGTGTTACACTCTCAGAGATGATTACATATGTTCCAAGATGCGGATTCCGTGGAAACCTCCCTCACAGAATTGCTTAAAAGGCCCTATACATCGCCAGCTTTTTTGAAAATCGTCCCCCTCCAAACATCATGTCTAATCAACTATACCTTCACCCTTTGTTCAACGTACGATCTGAACTCCTTTCTCGTGATGAACAAGTCTCTCTCTCTTACCAGAGAGCTAGACTCATCATGCAAACCTATCGTCAGTCGTCGTACATGTGCTCCACACCTTGCCAAGCTAACCTTTTGTTTTTACTACGATAGGTCTGACGTCGCAAGATGTTCAATTTTGCTCTCCCAGATTTTGGTCACTCATGTGTGATCCAATACTGTCCCTGGATATTGCCCTGTTCACCATGTTGGCCGCTCACATCGGCTTAACAATTGGTACTTTGTCCCGTCACCTAAGACGGCGGCCCGACTTCAAACCGCTCGTTCAGCGTTTGCTACGATTTGACACCGTTGGCATATACCTTCTAACTGAGCGTGGTCACGGTCTGGATTCCTTCAACATCGAAACAACTGCTACGAAGACCCCAGATGGGTATATTCTACATACCCCACGCGAAGAAGCCGCCAAGTAAGCCAGGAGCTTTCTATCCACTTTTTTATAGTAAACTAAGTTCACTGTTATTAAGGTTCATGCCCGCGTCAACACCTTCTTTCAACATCCCTAAGGTCGCTCTCGTAATGGCTCGTCTCATCGTCGACGGAGAAGACCGTGGTTGTCGATTTTTTGTGGTACCAATCTGTAATGAACGCGAAATGCACGCAGGGGTGAACTCTATTAGGCTTCCTCCGCGTAGTGGAACAGGACCCCTCGATTTCTCAATCACGAGCTTTAACCACGTACACTTACCTCCCAGTGCTCTCGTCGCATCGGATATAAACGACATCGCCAAACCGGCGCGTCCTTTGGAAGCGTGGTGGAACGAGATCTGGCGAATTCAACTGGGAACAATGGCCGTGCCCGCTCCATGGATCTCAGCCATTAAATCTATCGCTTACATTGGTGGAAAATACTCTATGCATCGGTCTCTCCTCGGCAAAAACAACCTCCCAACTCCTATCATCACGTTCCGCACTCAACAATGGCCCATCGCCCATGCCACTGCAGTCGGAATGGTCATGGCCAATTGGTATCCCACGGCTGTTCGATATGCAATGGAAGAAGTTTCTGACCATCGCCTTCGTCATGCCATGTCTGTTGTCATCAAGGCGACTGTCTGTCGACATTTCCAAAGATGTGTCTCGGAGGTATCAGAGCGGTGCGGAGCTCAAGGCACTTTCGAGCAAAATTACATGGCAAAAATAGAGGTAAGCCATTCAACGCGAGTTTCATTTACCAAATTAACGACAATCTCTTGGTAGAATGACGGCAAAGGTGTCATAATTGCAGAAGGCGATGTGTTAACACTATGCATACGTCTGTTCTCCGAACTACTGCAGAAACATGTCGAAATCCCGATGCCCGATGCTTCAGAGTCGCTTCTCGCTCAACACGCAGCATCACTTATACAGGAGAACTCGGACCTCTTCCTTTCTTTGAATTGTGAACACCGCAGCGATGCTTTCAACTTCCTCATTCTACCCCAGTCGCAAATCGTTATCGAAGCCATGGGTCATGCGTTGGCCTATTCTGCCGCAGTTAAAGCTGGTCTTCCGAAGCCAATCCTTGACGTATATGAATCTGCAATCATCCGACAAGATCCTGCCTGGTATTCCGAACAAGGAGGTATCACTCGGATGGAGCAACGTCTTCGCGAAGACTCGGCAATAACCTCATTCATGGTCCACCTGGACGAGTACCTCGACCAACTCGGGATCGAAAATTATGTCTCCGCCCCCATTGTGTCTGATGAGTCGTGGAAGGATTATCTGGAGACCCTACCTGTATTTTCAGGCAATGCTGTTCCACAGATGGAAATATTCCAGGCTGTTCTATAGGTCTGGTACTTTCACCGCTCTGTCTGCGAAGACATACAGCTGTACTTGCGCCTGGACGTTCATGGATGGCCCAAGTTTCTTGCATTCCGACACAAGGTCATTATTCACCTGCGTCATTATTTATACCCCTTTACTATGCTGTTTTCGCATCGCATTTTTCTAGATTTTCAGGAGGATCTTTCGTATAGTTCAATTGTACACGTACCAATCTGCTTTAGAAGTATGTATGTAGTTATAGATCTTAGAATTTTTGTTAAAAAAAGCTTTTTACTATCAAATGACTAGCGTCTGAACCTGAGTATTTGTCAACTTTTTGGGGCATAAAAGATTTTGTTATATCTGCAAAACAAATCATCCGAAGTTTCCTCCTGCCTATGAATCACAGACAACGACTCAACACCTATAAGATTGTAGTGATAGTGGTTTACCATGCGCTCGGTCGATTGTAAGCGCTCTTCTTAAAAAGAAGCCCTGAGAAATCGGAGATGCTCGTTTCCGGTATGAAAACACCGAGCTGCCCTTTGAAGCTGGGAGCCAGGCTGCTACCCAACTTGAAGTACTACTTTGTAGTTTCACGCGAACCACACGGGTTTGCAAATCTTTCCTACGTAAATGAAAAGATGTCAAACTCGGCCACCTCCACCATCTGAGAGATTGTATTTTGTTTCCCGAATTGAATGTTTTACTCCCACTCGTATCGCACATACCGTACCGACGAAGAAGCAGAACATGAGAGTTTGGAGCACTTTGCATACTTGCATACTTATGACAACATATAGGTGACCAGAGATCCTCTCAAAAGGTCGACAAAAACAACCGTTTGTATGAGCACTAGTATGCGATAACTGTACAAATTTCTACAGGTGAGATGAATCCTCGTTAGCACTTCCTCCAGTCGATAGTGTAAACGCAAAAATAAGGAACACGCCATGGGAGAGCATTTACGGCTATCCGTTCCCGTACCAGCTTAAGCTTGGGGGCAGTGTAGAAATTTTGTCCAGTGGTTAGTATAATATAAAACCATCCGCAGTCTCCTCCAAATCGACAAAGGTCAGTCTGGATTCATTACTAAAAATTAACTAACCGTGTAGGATGGCGTAAAGATCCCGCAATTGGAGTAGAACAGGACCTAGGTCAAGGTGACGAGCCGAATTATTGAACACATCATTTTTTTCATGAGGATATATAGTCGAACACGGGACTTGGTCACTCTATCGACGCTCTCAGATCAATTGACTCGTGGTACGCAGAAAGTAGAAGATTGAGAACTATAAAAAACCCACTTTGAAGAGCAGCCTAAGAGTCAACTTCGGGACAGCAGGCATAACATGAGAAAAATATCGTTATTTCACACTTGATAGCATGCAAATAGAAATGACTTTACGCAGTCATAACCAGTGTTAAGGATACACCAAGACATGGACACATACGATGTGTGGTATCAATTGCACCAAGAAAGATGAATAGAAAAACAAAATTTCTGTGTGAACACTGTTCGCTTGATCGAGCTATTCTTCGCGGCCTCTTTTTGCAGCGTCTGTCAGAGAAGAAAAGAACTCTCGGACATCGGTTTCATTGACCACTTTCCCGTCCTGGGCGAAGGGGCGCAAGAATTTCACCAGATCATTTCTGTTCCCAATGAAGTCATTTACTCTATTAGATTGCGTTCACGGAATTAGGGGACATACCTCATTGCATTGAAAGCATGGATGCCATCAATGGCCTTGTCGCGTGGAAGTCTCTCAAGTGCTCGCATGCCTAGCTCTTCAAGAGAGAGGCCTGGGTGTAATCGGAGTCAGGGCTTGTGCAAAACAAGATGTTATACACGTACCGGAATCAGGATCATCGGGGGGTTCATATGTTTCCTCTTCCTCTAGAAGATAAGGATTCGCTTTCAATGATGGTAGACACTAGATGTGACAAAAATAAGACTCTTAAGCGATAGGGGAACGGAATAACTAACCGAATCACAGTGACACCATCTATCCATGAAACCTGGAGTAAGGAAAATGTCTCCCGTGCCTAAAGACGATTCGCGGTCAACCTCTAAAGATGACAATATTTTTTGGGCAATGGATTCTTCGGGAGGTGCAAGACATAATGAAGTTGATGAAGATCCCTTTGCACGTTTGATCTCGGGTCCTTCCACCGCAGAAGGCGACAAAGGGCGTTTGACTCCGATGGAAGACGCCGGTTGAGAATCATCTATTTCAATAAACTCTGGGGTTGCCTTGACTGATCCATTTAGACGACGCCATGGCTCGCTTGGACTGTCACGGACGATCATCATGACACCGCTTGTTCCCGCCCATCGTCTCAAGGTTGGATTCCGAGAGATACATTCGCCACACACGAAACTCTCATAGTCTTCACCGGAAATCAAGGGTGGGGGAAGGCCGGTAGACGACGAGTCGGACGCTCCGTCATCGATCGTGTCATTGCCGGAGGCCTGGCTTATGTTCAAATTCTCTTGGAGCGCCTCTGGAGAAGCTTCTCGAGAAGCAGGTCTCTCGCGAAGATTGCAGCATGATTCATGGAACCAGTCCTGGCGTGTCCGTGAAGTAAGTCAACAGATATATCCCACTGGACATGAATGGACTAGGCACGAACGAACTTCGCATGCAAGACATTGTATCATGGCTTCCTTCTCCTTGTTTGGGTCATAAGTCCTGTGGCATCGGCAGAAGGTACCTTTGAAGTTTTGCCCATACTGATTCTGAATATTCTCCGGTTCAAGCTTTAGGTGAAGGGTGCAGTTATGTGCTATTGCAGCTGTCGGGCAATCACAACGAAACCTTCTCTTTGGAAACCTGTTGCGATTCCGCGGAAGATTTTCGGGGGGTTAACTAGTGTAATTGATAGCTGAGAACGTAGAAAGGACTTACAACTCGATTTGTTCATGATCTGTATGACATGCAACTGAACAAGCAGAGCATAAGCCGCGAATCTCCGGGCAAGTAGAGCATAGGTATACAGCTTGTCTACACGAGACAAAATCTGTTGGTGTGAAACTAATTCGAGTTTGTTGACAATCGTACCTCAGCGGTCCTAAAGAGTAGGTACATTGCGAAAACTGGTGTGGGAGCGCAAGAGCAGCTTCTCTGACCAACTCTTCCTGAGAGTTAAGATATTCTGATAGAGTTGAAGCTGAAGACATGTCGAGAGTAAGTAGATGGACGTGTCAAGGTTGATAAAAACGCTGTTCAGATGATCATTGCAGTAGTAGAAAGTTCGAAAGTTCGAAAATTCAAAGTTCGTTTCTCGCTGACCGGGCCGCTTTTGCCGTCTCATTGCCTTGGAGGCTTTGTTACCTTACACTCAATGACCGTCCCTTTAGCATCCATTCTGGAATATATCCCTTGAGGTAAATTTCTTCAGAGCTTATATATTATTGCATCTCATCGATTACATTCATCAGCTTTGGAATCGATGAGGAATTGCCCCAAGGCCGTTACGGGGACCCGGCGGAATACATACGGAATTTGGCAAGTGGGGCGGTATAAGAGCCCATAATTCGGAAAACCATCTCAACCTTCACCACAATGTCTGAAGCAACCAAGACACCCAGTAATGGTCCAGATCCGATTCTGCTGACCTTATTTGCCAATCGCTTCATGAGCGTCGCGGAGGCAATGGGTCGTTCATTACAGCAAACTTCTATCAGCACAAACATCAAGGAACGTCTTGACTTTTCCTGTGCTCTTTTCGCCCCAGATGGAGACTTAGTCGCAAACGCGCCGTTCATTCCCATACATCTTGGTTCCATGAGCTTGTGAGTTTCTTTGCTTATACCCCTGTCTAATCCGATGATTGAAGCCATTTTGACAAGTGCTGTAAAATATCAAATGAATCTGTATGGAGACACTCTCAAAGAGGGCGATGTTCTGATGACGAACTCTCCTCACGCAGGCGGATCGTATGTCGGATTCGGCCCCTTTTCAAACGCTAGCTAATAACTCTCTTCTAGCCATTTGCCAGATATAACTATCATAACGCCTGTTTTTGACTCTAAAACCAATGAGATCATCTTCTTCACTGCGTCACGAGGGCATCATGCAGATATAGGTGGTATTTTACCCGGCTCAATGCCACCCACGTCTGTCAACCTCTTCGAAGAAGGAGCCGAAATCGTGAGCTTCAAGATAGTCAATGGCGGCGTATTCGATAAAGAGGGCTTGATCGATTACATGGTAACTAAGCCTGGTCAATACCCAGGAAGCTCAGGGTGCCGCAATATCCGGGATGTCGAAAGTGACTTGAAAGCAGTATGAATCACAGCATCTTTACTGGGTACTCACGCTCACACTTACTCATTTTTAGCAAGTAGCAGCTAACCATAAAGGTATACAACTAATTCATGCGAGTGAGAATTTTGATCGTTTATTCTTGGTTCAACTCTAATTCCTCTGCGCCGGCTTTAGTTGTGGACGACTATGGTCTGGAAACCGTTCAGGAGTACATGTACCACATCCGAAATAATGCAGAGATGTCCGTCCGCAATCTATTGAAAGATGTTGTCAAACGTGCCGGAACCAACGAACTGTCGGCCATTGACTACCTTGATGACGGCTCACCGGTAATTTTCTTTTTGGCAAATTTTAGAATTCCAGAAAATTTATCCTGGCCCCAGATCGCGCTCAAAGTCAAAATCAACGAGGAAAAAGGATCAGCTGTTCTAGATTTTGAAGGAACAGGGTGCGAAGTTCGCGGAAACCTCAACGCGCCTATTTCAGTTGTTCACTCAGCTGTGATTTACTGCATGAGAGCAATGCTGGATCTAGATATCCCTCTTAACGCTGGGTGTCTTGTCCCACTTGAAAGTAGGCACACGCTTAATTTATATCGGTTCATTTTACTCGTTGTTAAACCGATTTATTCTATTCTAGTTAAAATTCCCCAGAAATCACTTCTTGCACCTTCACGCACGGCTGCCGTCTGTGGGGGAAATGTGCTAACTTCTCAGCGGATTGTGGATGTCGTTTTGAAAGCGTTCCATGCGTGTGCGGCTAGTCAAGGCTGTACCAAGTAAGCGCCTTGCAATCAGATTTGCCGTTGTCATTTCATCTTACATGGGCGTCAGTAATCTGACTTTCGGTGCCGGCGGTAAGGATAAAGACGGGAACAGTATAGCGGGATGGGGATATTATGAGGTATGAAAGCTTATTTCGAGGGTCTTCATCTCATGACCTTTCATTGTGTACAAGACTATTGCAGGAGGTTCCGGCGCTGGACCTGGGTGGCACGGTACAGATGGTGTCCACACACACATAACTAATACTCGCATAGGAGATGTTGAGATCTTGGAGAGGAGATATCCCGTCATGATTCATCAGTTCGGTTTGCGCACTAGTTCAGGAGGCGTTGGGAAATGGCATGGAGGCGAAGGTGTAGTTCGCTCCATAGAATTCTTGGAACCGATGCAGGTTTCAATATTATCCGAGGTGGGCTTATTTTCAAATTTCTCACTATTGGTGCGTAATACTTATGTTCTTTTAGAGACGCACGCGTCAGCCATACGGCGAGGAAGGTGGAGGCCCTGGAGCAATGGGCCGAAACACCTGGATAAAAAATTGCAGAGAAGGAGACGGTGATTTGGATGAAAAGGCCGGTGTCCTCACCCGAAATATTAACATTGGTGGAAAGGCTACGGTTTGGATGGGAAAAGGCGATCAATTGGTGATTGAGACGCCTGGAGGTGGAGCCTGGGGTGCTCCCGAGGGTACCACGAAGGCTGCACACGCACACATAAAGGCATGGGAACCGCGAGGTTCTATCGCTGAAAGAGCAGCAGCGCAGGCTGCATTTTAGGCTATTGGGATACTGGCCTATTGTAATCCTCGTGAATCTCAAATTTGTATTGACAATTATATCAAATGGAAATCCTATCGTTCACCTATGGCGGGATTCCTCGCAAAAGTTGTTCCTTGATGCCATTCATAGAAAATTTACCACGACGGTTATCTGGTCCTCTTTAAAGACTTGTCCCGGTAATTGGCTCCTCCACGCTACTTATAATTACTGATCTGGTGTTTTATCTACTCCATTTCCTGCTGCGCTTGAACTGGAGTGTTGCGTATAAAGGAACGAAGTCCTTTAGCATTCTCTCCATCTCACGACAAATAGGGCAACTCGTGCGCTGTGATATGGGTACCAAACGAGTTTCTCTTGAAGGCGAGAAAAGGGCTGCGGAGGGAAAATATAGTATAACCGCTGATTTCTACTGAATTGGACTTCGACGTCGGTCGTCCTTCTTCTCGCATTGGATTCCGTCTTTTCTCTTGACTATAGACAACGATGCTTCTCCGGATAATACTAGCTGAGCTGAAACCTCTTCCACCAATAACGTCTGGCTTCAAGACCTCGCTCCATGAGAATAGATGTAATTTACATCCATGATGTCAAAGATACTTTTTAGTTGGTCAATTAACACAAAAGCGTCCTTGATGGCTTTTGAAACCTTTTTTGACTTGCAAATGAAAATCTGTGGGTCGTCATATGTTTCCACCTCTGGATGAACATTTCAAGCGTGGGTAACATATCCATTACTTAGGAGAGTTGGGAAGAAAATAGAAGAGTTGATCCTATATTCGCCAATTGACAAGTACAAGCACACAGGAGAGTGATGAGGTTCACACGGCTGGCGCCGATGCACCTACTTATTCAATGGTCCAATCATGATGAACTAACATGTTTTCGAAAATTCCGTCGACCGCTATTTTGTAGACTACCAATGTTTTATGTTTTATGTTTTTGACAGACATTAGCGTATCACTAAAATTGCCTCATTAAGTAGTTTTCTTCAGATTATTAGTGGCCAAAAATGCGAAAAAAGAAAGAAAAAGAACAACGAATGACTGCCATTATAATTACATCGCCAAATTGTGCACAAAAAAGTGGCCTTGTTCAGGTGAAGACTTAGACAATGGTGGTGCGCCGCAGCGATGGCGGGCCTGCATTATTGTCTAATACATTATAGACAGTGCCTCTGTGACTGTCACAAAGCTATCCATAATCGCAGCGCGCAGTGGCAGTAGACACCGCTAGAATCTCTTTCTTTCTTACCACCACTTTCCCAAGGCATTCGTAGGCTGATATGCCATCTCAGTCAACGCTCGACGATGGCGAGAAAACTCGACTCAGAAACGCGCTTGGGACGAGTAATAAGGTCCACTATGCTGCTTTGGCTCGAATCTATTACGCTTATCCCCAACCCAATAAATGGTCTTACGCTGGACTTCAGGGCGCCCTGTCGATTATGTCTGAGCAAAATACAAATACTCATCATTTCAAGATGGTTGATCTAGATGGCACACGAGGTGTAATATGGGATCACGAATTGTATGAGGGTTTAGAATTGAATCAAGACAGAAATTTCTTCCTTTCGTTTGCTGGTGACGTACGAAATGCTTCTCATGGATCATTGTGGTTTTATCTCACTATCCTCAGAAATGTATGATTGGATTTGTTTTTGCAGATGAATCTGAAGCAAAGACCTTTCACAAGAAGTGGACGAAGGCAAAGAAAGGTGCTAAGTCTGGTCAGTGCATTGTAACCATCTTATCGGCAAAGGATTTCTAACAAAAGAAACCAGGCAAGGCGCGTACTGAGAAGAAGAAGAGTCCGGCCAAAGGAGGAAAAATTGACAAATCAATGATATCTGGGCCTCAGTCGGGCTCTTTCGTACATGTTGCTCATGTAGGCTACGATGCAGAGTCAGGATACACTTCGAAAGGTGTAGATCCATCATGGACAGCGTTAGTGAACGACCTGGAAGGGGCCGTAGGGAAAGATGTTGTGCAACGTGAGATGGAATTCATCAAGAATTTTGCTCGTGAATATCCACAACAAGAAGCTGCTGCTGCTGCTACCAAGAAGTCTAAGCCTCCTGCTCCTCCTGCGCCTGCGAGACGACATGTAGCAAACGGAAGTACATCTTCTCAAGCGTCTAATCATCATCCTCCGCCTCCTCCGCCTCCTCGTTCTCAGAATGGGAATGGGCATATTCCACCGCCTCCGTCTCGTCCTCCTGCTCCACCGAGCCGTCCACATCCACCCCCGAGGGCTCCTGTGTCTGCTAATATTACAGAAGAAGTAAGCACACCGACACCACCGCCTCCGCCCCGTAGGACTGCACCTACAAGTAATCAACCCCCACCTCCGCCCACAAGGTCTTCTCAAGTGGCTCCTCCTCCTCCTCCGCGTCCCCCTACTCAACCTCCACGACCGCCCCCACCGCCCGCAAGACAAGCTCATCCCTTCCCACCGGTGGCGCGAGAAGAGGAAGCATCTACCGTAGCCGTTCCTCCCCCTCCCCCTCCCCCTCCGCCGCCGCCGCCACCTCCCCCCACATTCGCTGGGAATGGCGTCTCTCCTCCTCCTCCTCCTCCGCCACCACCACCACCGACAGCAACGAGGGGAGACACGGCCCCTCCACCTCCCCCTCCCCCTCCTGGAGGATCTACTGTGAAACCTGTGCTGCCCCCTCCCCAGGCAGGAAGATCAGATCTACTTGCGTCCATTCAAGGAAAGGGTATACACGTTTTGCGGAAGACAGATGGACCTGCACCAAGAACTTCATCTCCTTCTCTCGATGCTGGATCATCTGCTGCAGCAGGGGCAGCTGTAGGAGCAGCCGCTGGTGGTGCAGCGGCAGCGGCAGGAGGTGGAGACTTGACTTCTGCACTTGCTGCAGCCTTACAGGAACGCAATAAACGTCTCGGTGACAGTGACGACGACGACGATGATGATGACGACGACTGGGACTAACTAATAAAACGAACGAAATCAGCCTTTTTCAAGATGTGCCAAGCCAATATTAAGCTGTCGGTCTTTTCTCTTCTAAACGGTCATACTATTCATTTTCAACTGGACGATCGCATCTATTTTCAACTTCTGTTATTTATGTATACCTTTTATATTGCACAAACTATCTACTGGCTTGCCTTTCGACTTTCTTTGCATCTCTTTCGTAATCATCAATCATTGCTGGGTCTTGCAATATTTAACAAGTGACTTGAATATTTAGATTCCTTCATGACATGGGCGACATGGGCTAACTCTAAACCTCGGAGACCAAATGGCCCATTCAGCACGAAGTTCGGACAGCTCATCGTATTAGGAAGATAGCATAGTAATATAGTAATATATCAAAGAATTGTGCGAATGAAACAACTGGTGTATGTACAATGTATAAGCCAACGCTCAGGTAAATAATTCCAAATTCCTTCATCTTGTGCTTCTCGAACTCAACGAGTCGTCTCTAAACTTGGCCGGCAAAATTTGGCTCATACCTCCAGGCTTAGAATGATCTAAAGACAGGCTATTCATGGAGGATACCTCCCAATCAAGCACGCCAGTGTCCGCAGCAGTGATGAGATCTTTTGACCATGCCCGGTCTTGAGCCATTCGAAGAATGATGAGCATACGCGTTAGAGCCTGTATAGCACATGTGATGATTTGTCAAGTCGAAACAAGATAGCGTTGAAGGATATTACTTACGATTACATAAGGATAAGATTGCAGGAATATGTCTTGAGCCCAGCTGTTTTGTGCCTTGAGGGCGAGGTAGGTAGCACCCCAGATAGTGAACAAAGCTCCACTCTCGACAAACATTGTCATGAACGAATTGTAAAGGGTGGCTTGAAGAGTGCCTAGCACGCGTACGGCTTTATGGCGCATCATGAAAAGGCGCAGGCAAATGAGTGAAGTCGCCATAACGTTTAGACACACGCAGAGAATGTAGAATGCGAGGCTGTAAGTCTGGGCATGAGGTTCGGGTACGTTTCGGATTTGGGAGATGAGGAGAGGGATGGACATGGCTGTAAAACGAGTTTCAATGCACGAACGGTTATGGTCATTGATAATCCCTACCAACACGGCCCAAGTAGATGATCCCTGGGAGAACAGCGATCACTCTTCGATTCCAGATGACCGTCAATCGGTAGAGCTGATTGGAAATTAATTTGAGTACATAACATCTCAGGCTTAACGAAAGGAATGTTGCCTACTATCAAGAGATCGCCGATCCAAGGAACCAGTGTTGTGCTTCACAAAATATTCACATTTAATCTCCCGTAGACAACGGCCTTTAAACGCCCATGACTTACCACACTTGACTCATAACATTTGCCCATTCCCCGGAGTGGTTTAAAATGTACTTTCTTGCACCATCCTCCCCACTAAGATTATTGATGTACATAGTTTGGACGAATTTCACCTTCCCGATGAAGGCTATAGTCGTCAGCGGAAAGAGTGCGCCCGAGTAAAAGACAATGAGCCAGAAAAGTCGACCACGTTCTGGGCGACGAACGAGGACCTGGCTAACTTGGATGTAAAGCATGACCAAGGCGCCTGGGATCACTATCAGATACGATGAAGCAGTTGCAACCTCGGAAAGGCCTCACCATAGGACAGCGACGCCAGCATCAGCCCATCAAAATTAGCCTCGTTTCCTTTAGATATACTACTACTCGAAAGATCCATGGCGAGCCTCAGCCACTGGTTGCTGAAAGGAGCGCGAGCACCCGGAGGTCGGAAGGAGAGAGCGGTGGGTGAGGTCGAAAGGAAGGATCGAAACGAGATAATTGAGCGTGGGTGATATAGCAAATTTGCTGGGTGACATGTAGCGCCATTGGGGGTATTCGTCTGGCAGTCGGTCAACCCGTACTAAGTGCCCGATGATCATATCAAGAGAATAAGAAGGCCTCTCTCCCAAAATACATCGATATTGTACCTGTTAATCAATCCTGAAACATGAAAAAAGACACGGGGTAATCCAAATTTAGATGTCTTTTCACTCACCTGACAACCTATGTATTTTCATCCGACAGAACGAATGCACTCCAAAGGCGCTAAAAGAGTTGCAATTTGCCTTCAAATGACTAGTAAGAGGTTCTTTGGTCGGTTGTTTTCACCAAAGAATGAGAAATCCAAAATCTGAAGCAAGTCGAAAATTATTCCGAGGCTTTTCTCAGCAAAACAAGTTTCCGACATGAGTGATAGGCCTGACTTGCGGAACATTTAATACAAAAAAGTGCATAAATTCGGCGATACATGCTGCACCTCCTGCCTGCCATACATGAAAATCTTCAAACAAGATTGACATTCTTCGAGGCAAGACGTGGCGAATGCAACTGTTTTATCGTCCAATTTAGCTTTGCCTAATCCGAGGACTCGTTCGATTTACGACACAACGTATCGTAGAGTATCTAGGAAAGGCTACAGTCACTCGATTCACTGCATCAATTTTGCGTGTCGGGGACATCAATGGTAGGTGATAGGGAGTGGGGAATAATCTGTCAAAACCGGCCACCGCAAGAAGTTGTGATAACATGCCTTCATTTGGAATTGCAACAAAAATATCTTGAAAGATGGGATATAATCGAAAGGCATATTTTCGTGCGCCCACTGTCCTCTTGCCTACATATCCAAGATACTTCATAAGCTGCATGCTTTGAGATGTTGACAGCTTGACTGATGGATGCTGCAAGAGATAACAACAATCTGATGTTATTGTCGCCCGTACCGTGGCTGAACACTGCTAGGAGGAGGGAGAACCAGGTAGTCTGATCACAGTCAATCCTTTATGGAAAAGAGATGCAAGAAATAAGAATTACCCGTGTCCCTTAACGTGTATCGTATCCCGTAACAAAATTCTGTCCTCCAGAGGCAGCTCCAAGATACCAGATGTATAAGCAATAAGAGGAGCATCCGCTCGGGATGTCTATCATGTTATCGACACATTTTATACCTGCTTGACACTTCCGAATAGACTCGCGCAGAATGAGTAAAGTTCAAGTCGACATTGTTGCGGCAGCAGGCTATGAAGTCAACCAAGGACTCCCGTCTCAGGTAGACATCTGACAGGCAACGCTATTGAAAACACATGATGTCGACGCATAGTCACGTGCATGAATAAATTGTCGCGCCAGATTTGCCTGCCCGGCCCAGCCGTCAGTTGGGCGGTTAGTGGATGTAAATTCAAACACGAACTGTTGCGCATATTATTCCAAAAATATTGCAGCTAGCAGTGAGGAGAGACATTCTCGTTTCTTGTACCGGTCTAATCAAAATTCTAGAAACCACATTTCCTTGTCAGTTACAAGTTGTAATCACTGGCACATTCATCCAACATGCCGGTTTAATCCTATACAGATCTACACCTACGAACAAATACCGAGATGGCCAATATATACCAAACTGACCGGTATCATTCTTTCTGATTGTAATTTCGCAATTATACTGATACTACAGTACGCTGAATGGCATGGGATACAAGAGTTGCGCGGAGATGTAACTGTAAGCCCATCTTATCTAATATATCGCGTGGCAATCTGAGCATCGCCCGGCCTATATATAAAGGGACACACTTTAGTAGGGACCCAGGTTCCAACTTATCCAAAGTAACTTTCATCATGACAGATACAGATATCATTTTCCTAGACATTCCCACTGCGCTTTCTGTTCCTATCTCTCCCAACACATGGAGAGTCAGGTACGTCTTCCCGGTAGCCATACGTCAGTATTCGGGTACTAACTTTCCGTGTCGTGTTTTTCTGAAGTAGGCTATGCCTCAACTACAAGCAATTAAGATACCGTACGCAATGGGTGCAGTCTTCAGCCATCGAGGAAACATGCAAGACATTGGGCATACCTCCCACAGGCTTCAAGCCAGACGGAAATCTACATTACACGCTGCCAGCTATTATTGACCGTACCAACGCGGAGAGTCCGGCACACATCTCCGACTCCAGGCCAATAGTCGAGTATCTGGAAAAGACTTACCCTGGTGGGCCTCTAAGCAGCGAGCTTTTTCCGAAAAACGCTAGATCGTTCCAATCTCTTTTCATGGACTTCGTGGTGCCCAAACTTATGGTCGTCGCCCCAGATCTCGTAGTTAAAGCGCTGTATCGGTCGAAAACCATTGACGAGAAGCTTCCGTTTTTGCGCAGGATGGAAAACTTGCATGGGAAACCTTTCGAAGAGTTGGAGAAGCAGGGAGAAGAGCGCACAGCTGTGTACAGAAGTCTCGAGCAATCCTTGACTTCGCTTCACGCGGCATTTGATCAAAATGAAGGAGAATTTTTGACAGGGAACCAAGTCCTCTTCTCAGATTTGGTACTCGCAGCATGGTTAATCTGGCTCAGGTGGCTCAGTCCAGACGATATCTGGCCACGGATTGTAGCCTGGAACGATGGGAGATGGGAACAATACCTAAAGAACTTCGAACAATGGATGTCGGTGGAATAGCGGGAACACCGAAGTTGAATCTTTATCATAGATAAACCATATATAAAGACATCATCAGAACATCGTAATTCTGTGATCTATTCCTTTTGCTAGTTAATCACCAAGCTGAAAGCGGATCTACACAAATCATGTCAGTGATTGAGGGTAAAAATCTTATGTTTGAGCCTCACGTAGTGAGAGTGGCGGATCCAGAAGTAGCTTCTGTGCCTCCTTGGGCCGTCACCAAAAATTGGGACGAACTGACACCTTCGTTAGAGGTGAGGTACTGTTTTAAAAAGGCTCAGTCAAATCCTGTGATTTTCAAACAAAAAAATTCTAACCTTGAGGAAAGTGTTTATATCACCGCTGAAGCTGGTAATAATCGTGTTGCCGGTTGGAAGGAAAGAGAACACATTATTGGCTCCATTGGAACCAGAGTACAGATTCCTGTAATTACGTTAGCGTTGATAGCAAGACGCGACCATAGCGGATGTATTTACCAGGTATGCCCGGCAAGGTTGATATTACTTGCGACGGGTTTGGGAGTGCCATCAGAATTGTAGGAGGCAGAAATGGGACCAGCGTTGTAGTTGGCGAGCCAGATCATGATTTCGTTCACATTGCTGCCTCCAGCAGTGTTAGATGTGAATAAATCATAAGCGACGTCCGCGACAACTGTTCCAGAAGACGACTGAGACCACTTCCACGTAGCCTTTTTAGGAAGGTGGTAATGATTTCGCTTGAGTATTGTGGGCGCCTATCCAATATCTGCACTTACGGGAATGCTTGAAATCGCAGACAATTTCTTGTTGAGACCAGAGTTGAGTTGCAAGTTAGTGAAGCTCTTCACTCCGTTTCCGCCAACCCAGTTCCAAGGGTTCTTCCAAGCAACGGTGGTGCCGCTGAAAGAGGTCAACTGGGCGCAGTCAGAGCCAGAGCTGGCTCCTGATTTCCCCCATTGATCAAGAAGAAGGGAGTATGGGCCGACCGTGACGGTGTCCCATTGACCTATGAACGTCCAGTGAGCAATACTCATTGATTTGATTAAATGAATTCCTCACCGCAGTGAGAGGACGTGTCAATTGATTGCCTCTCCACGAGCTCTGTGGGGGCCGCGAACACGAAAGGAAGTACGAAGACGAAGGCGAGGAGCTTGGAAGAGAACATTTTGACTGGACTGGTAAAACACCGTTGGAAGTGGAGGTGTTATATCGTATTCCATTATCATCACGTGTGCGTGATTGAGCAGATAATTATCCGCAAGTTTGTCCTTGGTTTGTTGAAAAATTGCGACCATAGTGCAGCTGACAACCAGTGCAATGCAGAGAACATTGAACTACCTTTGTTTGCAACGTCTAGATTGACACTAGACGATTTTAAACGGGCCGGAAGGCAGGTAATGTGCAACAGTGCACACCACAGGATACCTGAATACGCAGGCATATGGAACGGGATGCTGTTGGCTACTTCCATATATTAATGCAAGAAGATTTATATGGTCGGATGACTTGAAGATTATTTCAGTTCTTGCATTTGGAGCGCGAAGGAAATGTTCGTCATGGCAGAAGCCTGTTAACTTTGCCTCCGAGGTTTTTCAGATCCGAACATGACTTCTTCTGCAAGCGACCGATCGCAAGCAAGAAGGTTAAAATATCGTCTATTTGCAAACAAATAAGCTGGTGTTAAAAATAAACTGTTCTTTCCGATATGGCAGCAGAAAATTACCGGATAGATTTTGTTTCTATGGGCTTCATTACCACCCGTCTGAGTTTGTCATTATGCCGGGCTTTTGAAAGCAGATAAATAGCACCCTTGATAATGTGGAATACACAAAGACACGATGTGATGTCATATGTAGCGGGAGAGAACAAGGAATCCAGCGCCCTAATGACCTTGGACATGTTTAATAGCCTTGCTTTCCCTATTTTGCACTGATGCTGACCCAACAGGTTGCATAACAGCTTTCTTCTGGTTGATGTTTCTGATTGAACTCTCCGCGGGAGTTATTTGGCCCCAGAGGTCACAGTAGCAGATGGCGCCGCCGTAGGCACTGACGCATCAACTTTTTGCTTAGCTGACCCATGTCCACCTTCGAAAACTAGATCTTTGTCCTGATGGAACCAAGCTTATGGTAACAGGTTTCAGAACATAGAGGAGCATAATACAATACCTCTAATCCAACTAATTTTCTATGTTTAGCTTCTCTAGAAAATATGTCGTGCCCGCACGAATTCATGATTGTGGGTTGGCTTTCCTCGAACCTCTTCAGATAACCCCCATTATTTTATCAGCGATACCCTAAGATAGAGACATTAGACACCCTATAGTATAGGCATTTTGAAGTATAACCCACTGGTATGTCGTTGCTCTTAATAAGGACTTGCACTAGCCGGTATCATTTCGTGTATATGTTATGTGTGGGTCGAAAGCTATCCATTGGATGATTATAAATGCGGATTGAGACATGACGCAGGATAAAAACAAAGGTCTCAGCCTAAGTCCTGACAGAAACAGAACAGAGCGAAAGGCAGTACCGCTCAGTACCGGCTGACGTACATCCGGCAACTGTTGATGATGTGATTAGTCAGCCATTTTCACGCTCAGCCGCTTCGGCAATGACGACAACCCGTGACCCAGGCTCTTCCAATTACCACACCTAATGATTATTATTTCGTTTCTTTTGCGCTTTTGCCACATTACATTCGTCACTCGTGTCATTCGTAATTCCCAATAATGAAGCTCAACGCTCGTTTGTATACGAAATCTGAAGACCCAAAGGCTATTCATTCGAGCGTCAGGCCGCAGCCAGCATTACAACATACATCAGTCTGCTCTTCAAGCGTCGTTCGGGGGACCTCGACTTACAACCGATTCTTAGCTTCTTTTCTCAGAAACTCAGATAGCATGATCAAGTTTACAGCGCCTACCACGATACATGTTTAAATAGTTCTACTGAAGTTTTGACATTCTTAAGATCTTGACACACGTGAAGGCAATCCATATGGCCGTTCTTCACGTTCGTCACCAACTGATCTTCTTCTGTGGCTAATTCCCAAAAAATCTAGGAATGTTACACAGTAAAACTTGGATATACTTCCATACTTCCAACGTCATCTTTTCTTTGCATGTGGTGCATCAACGTACTTCTGCTGGTTGGGCCGACAATAGACATGACTTTGTGAGGTATTTAGAGGCCATTGGAGACGTTCCAAAGATATTCGTCACTCAGGATGGGCTTTTTCTTCCTCTTTATCTTGCTCTCTTATCTTTTGCAATACTCCAATGCTGCTGGAGCTAATCTGACATCACTCGTAAACCTTTTCATTGGAACTGCCTCTGGTGCTGGGGGCTCCAGCGGAGGAAATTCATTTCCCGGTAAGGGTACCAATTTTCTTTTTTTATTGATACCATGACTAACTAGGATGATCGATTTTAGGAGCTGCTGTGCCACATGCTATGGCAAAGGTTGGTTTGAGGGAATTAATATCAGCAAGTATTTTCTTACGATCCCAAATCGAATCCTAGGTCGGCATAGATGTGAGCACAACACCTCGACAAGCAGGTTATATCTCGGATAACTCGTCTATTACTGGAATCTCCCTGATGCATGACGAAGGCACAGGAGGCAATACGGAAGGAGGGTATGGGATATTCCCCTTATTCCCGCTCACGAATTGCTCGTTCGCTTCTTGTCCCGTCGGAATTCAGGCTCGTGCAGCACTTCGCGCAGCCGGAAAGGATGCAGCAACTCCTGGTTATTTTACATCGACGTTTGTAAATGGAATTAAATTGGAGGCTACGTCTACAAGAAGGGCTGGCCTGATCAAGTTTACATTCCCAAATTCTACGAACGCGACAAACCATGTTGTTGTAGACCTCACAAACGATCTGCAGCGCTCTTTTCACGGTGGGTTCGTGTCCCTCACTCCAAGTGGCCGTGTTATGCTTCAGGGTACCTTCCTTCAGGTATTTCTTTCTGTTCAAATTCCATGAGTGATTTACCAATTTGTTAAAATAGAGCTATGGCACGGACAATTACACTGCGTTTGCCTGCTACGACTTCAACAATCCTTCTCAAGATAACGTACTAAGGCAATTCGGAACGTTCCAATCCAAGACGACGAGTTCGCCGACAACCATCGTTATCTCTCTGGGTAATACAAGTCTCAGCTATCCATTTACTTCCAATACATCTCCCATACAAGCAGGGGCACTTTTCGAGTTCAACTCTAGAACCGTAACTGCCCGTTTCGGCGTCTCGTTCATCAGTGCAAACCAAGCTTGCGTTAATGCCGAGCTCGAGGTGCCTGAATGGGATTGGAATGCAGTTCAAGACGCATCCCAGTCGAAGTGGGAAGATGTCTTGAGCAGAGTAGGAATTAATGTGGATGCTGAAGACCCGACCGTGGTACAACTACTATATTCTTCAGTAAGGTCGTCTTTGTTTATTCTTTGTCCTTTGGCTAATTTTTGTGTTATATAATGCAGCTCTATCGTGCCTCTTTAGTTCCAGCAAACTTGACGGATGAGAACCCATATTGGTCCTCATCATACCCATTCTATGACGCTCTTTTCTGGTACGTACAAAATTCTTGTTCTCTTTTTCATTTCTCAAACATAATACTTACATGACGTTCACTGTAGCTCGTGGGACACCTTCCGTACTGTCCACCCCCTTCTTTCCATACTCTCACCAATAGAATGGGCCGAGATTGTCAATGCCTACGTAGATGGCTGGCGGAATACAGGTCTAGTTCTCCTAGCTTTCTTGCCTATTTACACGGGGTTGATCATGCGACTTTATATTACTCATGAGACTAGGATACATACCTGAATGCCGTTCAAATACCAAAGCGTGAGTTTTGGTTAATAATTATCCCCCCAATGTCGTGTGTCCGTGTTTCTGCTGATACACATCTATAGCGGGTATGTGCAAGGCGGCTCAGACGGGATGCCCATTCTAGGAGACTTTGCCGTGAAATACGGCAGTCGCGCATCTGAGCTTGGTGTCCCCACGAATGATCTGTATCAGGCATTGGTAGATACAGCCGAAAATACGGTATGTATAGATTCCTGCCACATCTTCTCTCCGTCTTCTTGCAATATTATGGCGGTAATTAATACTCACTTTATTCGCTCGTTCCTAAAACTTCGCATTCTTTCGCGTATTGAATATCTTCGACACAGCCCCCAGATTGGTATCAAGGTAATGCGAATTTCATATTTCTCAAATGAATTGATTCTAGACTTTGCGGAATAACCTTTCAACATTTTGTGTTCTATGAAGTTGGACGTCAAAATACGGCATGGAAGACATTTAGCTATATACCCACCGATTGGAACGATCCTTCTGGCTCCACTGGCCTGCCAACGCGCGAGGCCTCTCGTGCTTTTGAGGTACGAACCAGCTCGAGTCTGCCTCGTTTATTCGTGACTTTCATGTCCTTACTCTTATGACGTGACTTTTCTAAACAGTATGCCGTTGGAGATTTCGCTGTTCGACAAGCGGCTATAGCGCTCAACAAATCCGCGGACGACATAACGAAATACACGAACCGGTCGATGAACTTCATCAATCATTGGGATTCGAGCGTATCCAGTGATGGATTCACGGGATTTGCCCAACGAAGGTATCCGGTATGTGTTGTGCATTCAATTATAATATCGCGACGTGTGCTTGACAATGTACCAACTCAATAACGAAATTTCTATTGCAGAATGGTAGCTTTGCATTCAGTCCGCCGGATGCATGCTCTCCTATTGATCCTACGCCTCATTCTTGTGCCAGAGGGACAGATAATAATGTCGGGTTCTATGAATGTAGGTCAAAAGACCGAAAACTCAGTAGGAGGTTCTCCTAACCTCTAATACTCTCTTTTCTTGTAGCTTCTTCATGGGAAATGAGTTTCTTTGCTCCGCAATCTATGTCTACGATAATTAGACTTATGGGAGGCGAAGAGACGTTCATCAATCGAACGTGAGTACCATCATCCTTATCTCCCTTCTTCAAGGAAAATACTTTACTCGACAACCCATGGATGATTTTATTGGACATTATCTTATTTGAATAGGGATCATTACTTTGCGAAAGGATATTTCCAGGCAGGAAATGAGCCATCGTTCCAAATACCATGGGTATATCACTATGCAAATCGACCTGATCTCACGGCTCTCCGCGTAAGGCAGGTTGTGTATGAAAACTTTAATACGGGTATCAGGGGGTGAGTATCTCCTTTTCTTTCGCCTTGATTCTGTCAGACTGCAGTGTAGTCAGCTGTACGAAGCTATGACCCGAATTACGTTCTCATCAACAAAAAATTGCTCCACATTTACTGACTTGTCTATTCTTTCTTTATTTTTTTGAGTGATTAGGATACCGGGCAACGATGACTCAGGTGCTATGGCTGCTCTTCTCACATTCCACCTCCTCGGGCTGTACCCGGTGCCATCCTCTCATCAGCTTCTCATATCCACCCCATTCCTTTCCTCGTATACGATCCACAATGAGCTTTTTGGGACGGATACCACTGTTACTGTTCAAGGATTTGATAAAGCAACACTAACACAGACGCCTCCTGTGGGCAGCAGGGTCTATGTACAAAAGGTGACGGTGAATGGCGTTGAAAAGAATTCGGTGTGCTGGATCGCATGGGATGATATTGTGGGAGGAGGGGAAATCGTGATCGAGGTTGGCGTTAATCCAAGTGAAGCGGGGTGTGGAGAAGGAGGCTTGCCTGCGTCTTTGGAAAGTGGAGGGTTCTGAAGTTCAACGCTGGAAAGCAACCAATACTAAATGTGTCGCTCAAATTGTAACTCAACAAATTCGAAGATCTCTAAGCCATAAACATAATGCATCTTTTGTTTTGCTTCTCTTCCGTAGTGCCTCGGACAGTCGGTGATATGTGTGGTCTTTAGCCCTCAGTACTCAGTGGCCTTATCTTCTCAGTAGCCTTATCTTTATCTTTCTCTGGTGTATGGTCAAAGAATCAAGATATTAGTGAAGGCAATTTAGCTAGCTAAATTGATTATGTACTTTTGTTCAACTGTCACTTGATCGGTTTCCTATCTGTTTCAACGACTCGATACGAGTCCATGTCACCCACGTTCATGGCCTTTCAAAGCGAACGGAACGGAGAATTGGACAAGAAGAGCCAAGAATGGAATACAATCTTCATGCGATTAAATGTCAGCTGAAACTCAGTTGGCAAGTCAGTCAAACAAGAGCCGTCAAAGAAATACAACACCGATATGCTGGGTGCCAAGTTGCAAGTTGCGGCGTAGTCTAAGTTTACTCTTATAATCAAGCGCGCGCCTGTCCAACTTCCTTGCCTTTTCCCTCCATCTTTCATCTCTCTGCTTGGTCGTACCTTTGCTGCAGTCCATAATCATGGTATGTCTTTACATTGAATTTTTTTTATGCCTGGACAGCGTGTTGACATCAAATCGGTTGTGCTACAGTCAGAAGGTACGAATTTCCAGATTTATCTATCGCATCGGATTCGGCTAACTGGCACTGGTTCTGATATTTTCTCATCTCTTGCTCGTTTTCTTCCGTCCATCACCGCCATGCGATATCTAACGGCAACGACAATGGACTTGGTTATGCTCGAGTAGCTGACTCGGAAGTCCTCTCTAGTAAGCATCGTATCTTAATGACTTGTCACGGATGTGGATTCAACGGGCATGCCTGTAGCGTACAGAGACGCCTTTTCACTCTTTGATAAAGGTATCTATTCCTTAAGTTTTTTTTATTTATCGCTCTTAAACTTTCTTATTGGTAGACGGCAATGGTACGATCTCCCTCGACGAGCTAGGGATTGTCATGCGTTCTCTAGGCCGTCACCCTACCGATCAAGAACTCCAAGACATTTTGAACGGCATTGACAAGGATCACAATGGAACCATTGATTTCTCCGAGTTTGTGGACCTAATGGGAAGGAGCGAGCTTTCCTTGGTGTCACCCACAACACCAGGAAGCAATGATGCAGGAAGCAATGATGCAGTGACTGGGGCATTGGATCTGAGCACTGAAGATCAGGAGCTTAGCGAACTGCACGCTGCGTTTAAGGAATTCGACAAAGATGGGAGTGGCAGCATTACCCTTACAGAGCTGGCGACGGTTATGACCAATTTAGGTGAACCTGTCTGCCTATCCTTATACTAGATACCTTTACCATCCTTGTCGTTCCCACTGTTTACTGCACAATCCCTTTCCTCCCTCTGCTTTCGGATTGTCACCTCAGATTGTAACTTTTGCGTGACGTTACTGACCTTTCCTTTTCGTTCCATCTAGGGGAAAAATTGACGCAAGAAGAACTTCAAATTATGATTGATGAAGCAGACTTAGACGGGGACAAGGAGATCAGTTTCGCAGGTAGGCGTTCGTTAAAATCTCGACCTATTTTTCAACACTCCCATTCTGATTGCTCTTGATACCTCCTTTGATTGTGAATGCAGAATTCAGAAGGGTTCGTTTCATAATCTTCTCCTCAGTTTCATCTTCTAAAGATTCACGTCTCTGCAGATGGTGGGCGGGATGAAATAAATTACTGGAAATTTAGGAAACAACAACAGTCTTCGTCTGTTGATCAATGCAGATGTTGTGGGCATATACTATGTAATGTACTCAATTTACGTGTAAGGATGGAAATTTGAAATAGCAATTGATATTTATATTTGGTTTCACCTGAACGTAAATCTTTCAGATACACCTTCAAAGCTTCAAGTCCCAGGTCGCAAAACAAAACCCTCCTCTTCCTGAAACATGGCATAGGATATCTTAGTCTTGCTTAGTCTCAAGCGTTGTAGCACGTGGGGGCTATTTCCGGCTTTTCGGTAATTTCGAGAGAGAATGAAGGCCTTCAATTCCAGATTTCGCCAAACTAAAACTAGGAAGGACAAGGCGAAGCACGAGAACTGGTAGGTAATCATATGGCACTCCTTTCGTCTCTTTGAAGACGTGCTAACTCTGAACATTCCAGATGTCGTTGTGTTTCTTTTTATTTTAGTAATAAATCGACAGCTTGGCTGATGGCTGAAAACGCATGGTCGCACTCTTCTGCGAGAGGAGGCGGCCTGAACACCCTTCTCCAACCATTCCCTATGCGAGGTGTCAGTCTAGTTTTCGTCAGGACTCTCCGTACTCACCACTGTGAAACTGGGTTTCTTGAATCTTCTCGACTAATACCGAAGCCCCTGCCAATTCTCTGCATTTTGGCTTGCACTCTGTAGATTGTCAGGGAAATGGTATTGTTAGTAAGGTGTGTTAGCTCTATTCTACGTATCGCAACAAATCGAGCATTTACTTTGGCTCAAATTGTCAGCCTAAAATGCCAATTGATCAGCAATTCAATTTTCATACAACCTTTTTCGCGCCAATTCGCGTTATTGGCGGTTGTTGACGATTGCTTTTCTTTCTTCTACAAAATTAGGTCAGTACCTATAGGCGCGAGTACCAAGAAAAATTTCTCGCCACTTGAACTCTCACTTCCAACTTCCCTCAAATACTTAAATTCCAACCTCTTCCCTGAACATATGGCTCATAAATCGTGGTCTTTTCGTCGCCTGGACTCTTATATTTGCTAGAATGCTGACAGGTTTCTTTGTAGCACATATGTAAACAGGTTACCACAGAACAAAAATATTAAACACTACGGTTACCAGTCAAGATAGTTGTGGCCGTGAATATTTCAATTCACACCTTTTTCTTTTCAAGGTTTCTAACTACAGGCGAATTTGAACCAGGTGTAATAACGATACGTCCTTCATGGAAATTCTGGCACCACTGAGCCTAGATGCAATTTAGTTTCTGTTAAAACGAGCGATATGTAGCTCTCTAAATACTTCTGGTAAGTAATAATTAGTTTATTATCAATTATAACGAGATGAAGACGAGATCTCCCTTAGACGCCCAAAACCTTTCTCTCGTGGAATTTCGCCCTGCCGGTCGAATGTCGAAGTATTGCAGAAAGTCGGATTATTACAGAACTCTTGATCGATCCCGATTACTTATGCGTTGTGTGGATATGTTAGTGCTCGATCGTTGACTGCCCGAGCGCCTTTATAAGCAGAACACGCCCGTATTCCCCTCTCTTCAACTTCTTCCCATCATCCAGTTCTGATTTTCAACCTTCAACCACGACACCTCTCGCACAATGCCTTCCTCCATACAAAAATCCACCAAATCAAACACTCAGAAGGTCGCCTATAAGGGCGATTCTCCCTCAGAGAGAGTAGACGGCGGGGCTCTCAATCACCCGCCCATGCGATTCTCGAAGGAGCCCATCCGCGTTAAGAAAGAGGTCTCCAAGGGAGTCAATGAAGGAAAGACGGAGCGTTCTTGTATATTCCGTGTTTAGCGTTATACGCTTACCCACCTTTCCTAATCAACGCCTAAATTAATAGTCCTCAAATTCCTCAAGAAATCCATTCCTTGCGCATCGCGCAAGACCATCAGCAAAAACTTCAACGACGAGCAAGAAGTAGAGGGCCTCAAGGTTGTTTCCACGAAGAGCGCAAGGCCTGAAGAGGATGTAATGAACATCAGGCCTATTTCCCCTCTCGCCAGGGTAGACCGCGTGGCCGCAGACGACAACGAAATCGTCGAGGTCGGACGCGCCGGTGCACCACTGCACCAAAATTACGCCGCCTCTTCTGACAAGATCGCTCAGAACGAAGTGAGGCGGGAGGACATCGCCCTCTGCAGCGATTACGCCGACCTTGAACGCCGCAAGTTCGCTGTCCTTAGGCGTGTGGAAGAAGAAAGGCTTGCAAGACAGCAAGCCACCGTGGCTCAGGCCACAACATCTACATTGTCATCATCCCAAGTTGACATCACCGCCGTGGTCAACCGCGACCACAAAGTATCCGCCCGATCTTCTCCCCCAGCTTTCTGCGAAGAGAAAATTAACCCTCACAAAGACGCTGTTCTCGAGGCGGCGAGAACACGCAAGTTCTTGCAAGCATTGGCCTTGCACACGATCATTGGGGTTCAATTCACTCCCCAACTCACACAGGAAGAAGATGCAGTGTCCGTATTTTCTGTGGGCGGCCAAAGTATGTTTATCAGGTTGCCATCCAGCCCAAAAGTCTGACCGAATCTCTCAGTGGCCGACATTGTGGACACGCCCGCCCCAGCAGACGAAGATGAACAAGAGGGTGTTGGTGACGCAACGGCCTTTACCACTCCTACCGAGCCTACTACTGTCGAGCCTCCCGCTGTTTCACCCACTGCAGAGACTCGCAGGACGCTCAGCAGGTTTAATGTCCCTGCCCTAACCTTTGCCATCAGCGAAGAAGAGGCTGTGCAGAGACTTTCTGAACATGGTTTGGGTTCAAACTTCATTTTCTTCGCTTCCAGCGCTTGACTGACGCCCGGTCCTCTCAGCATTCACACAAGGAGCCGAAAACCCCTTTTCTAACCTCTTCCGCTGCGCTCGTGGGTATAAGAGGCATCGCCCACGATTGTACACGATCATGGAAAACAAAGTGTCCGTAGGATGTGTGTCGCATCTCGAGGAATGCGAACTCTCGAACATGTCCTCGAACGTTGTGGTAGTGCAATCTGCACCAGCCAGATTAGATTAGATCATGCCGTGCAGATATGTGACCGACGCGTACATAGCCGAATAGATTCCATCCTTGGGCCACTACCGCCATCGTGCGAGGCCGCTCGACGCGCTTCCGAGCCCAGCTACGCCATCCAGCTGCATCCTGGACTGTTCCATCTGGTGACAACAGAGCGGTTTACTTCTTTTCGCTTCTTCTGGCAACACCTGTCCCAGTGTCGGCATCAAAATTGCTAGCAGAGTCCAGACCATTCTGGCCGCTTTTGGACGCGTTAAACCGCGTTCTCCGCCTGCTTCTTTCTTTTCACTCTCAGTAAACCATCACAAACAAAACCAGACACTGCAGAACCCCTGAGACCAACTTCGTACCGACCCCATTTCCCCTCATAATGCCGGCAGCTACTGCCAAGAAGCGTGCTCGTCAAAAGGCTTGCCAATTTTGCCTACAGGACGGCACTGTTCGGTCACCATCATTACGAATGAAACCAAACAACCCCCTTCCAGCTTCAAAATCGATTATGTATCCTTACCCGCTTCCGAGCCCAGTCAGGCCATGCTGGACTCTCCAACATGTTCATCGCCCCTGCTACCTCTACGGAATCCGTCGCATCGTTTATCTCCGGGTCAGAGACCTCTTCCGTCTCTGACGTATCAGACTCAGGGCCTGATCCTCGCTACGCTCGCCGTGCACAGGAGGCATTCGAGAGTCGACAGTATTCAGGCTCTGGAGACTCTCATCGAATCGCCAATGGTTGGGTGGCCAAAATTGGAGTGTAGCCGGCTTGGTTGAGAGTCCCAGTGTCAAAGGATAAACCAAGGTCTAGCATCTTTGTCGTCCTGGAGTTTGTGATCCCTGGACCGTCATCGTCAATGGGGACGTCGAGGTTCAAGTGAATGTAGCAAGTACGGTTGATACGTAAGAGGCCCGGTTGAGCGCCGTTTGATGTGCGAGCATCCTGCTGATAAATGAAAACATCGTACTTGAAACGCAATGATAAGTACTCAAACAATGATACATAAGAAGTGAAAACGAGACCGTCGAGACGCTTATGTACTAGTTGTTCACTTGCACCGTCTCCATCTGTTTCTGCTCGAACCTTTCTCTCTTCTCCGAGATATGCACTTGATGTGGACAGAACATTAACTCGAATTCGCAAAGACACCAATTTTCCTCCCTGTGCAAAAAAACGTCTCGCAAATGAGAGACCGACATATACCCCAATTCACGACGTGGCTCCGGGCCTATTCGAAGCCAAGGACGCTTTTCGTATGTACATCAATTCTATCCGAGATCGATGGATCAGAGGCTAGAGGATTAAGAACAAAATCAGGACTTACCAAGGACTTGAATAGCCTGAAATGGCATGGAAGGTTTGATAACGACGCCATAACAGAATGTGAATATAAAACATTTCTGTATCGTCCGTTACATGGATGACGAAGTGAAGAAAAGCTTGCTCGGACATGCACGATTCCAGGAAGGATGACGATAGTCCAGATGGCGCCTGATTCCAAAAGTTGTCATGAGAAGAAAGGTAATTTGATGTCTCGACGTTGACTACGGCCCAGTCAAGAGCAGAGCAGAGATCGTCGTCAATACGCCACCTACGATGGTTAATGATGGAAAGTAGATAAGAGAAGTAGTAAGCAACTCACTGGAGAAAAGGCAGAGATAGAAAGAAAGAAAGAGGCGGGCTCTTGCTCCTCTTCTTGGACCGGTACCCTTGGCTTCAATTTGCTGCATGGGGAGCAGAGTACGATGGCAAAAGCGAGCTCAAGGCGTAGTTCTTCAATGTGCTCTTTGCTGGGCTCTTTATGTTGGTAGTACTCGATGCGTAGGTAGCAAAATTGAAGCAATAAAACGACGGTAAAGACCAGTTTAACAGATCATTACACTGCCTATTGTTTCCATTACATGCAGGGTATGCACGCATCGACCTCCTTGAATGAAAGCTTTTCTCGTTCAGTGCGAAATTAGAGAACGACTGGATGGATACATTGAGAGGGGAGACGTGCGTAGCAGACGATACTGTGCATTTGGCGCAGAGAATTGTTGTGTTGCGTTCACCATGGTGGGCCGGGACTCCGAGTTTGGCGCCACGCGTGCCAACTGCAGCAAACGGGCCTTTCTCCCTACGCAAACAACGTCAGCCAAGTTTCCTCAACTGTACACACAGAAGTTAAACACGTCGTCCTACCAAACTAATGTCGTTGGATACAGAATTAAGAAGTACGACGTGATGCATTGTGATCACGATGGTATTTGCTGGATGGATGACAGGACAGTGCATTATCTTCTGGTCACGGAGAAGCCGGGGACGAAGAGGGTTGATTTGACGATTTGTAGCACGTTGTGGGGATAAGCAGCTCGCAAGGGGTTCCGCCACAATTCGGGTCACTCTCGTTATTTTCGAGTGTCGGCCTTTTTATAATGAAGGTAGACTCGAACTTCAGTGGGTTTGTCGTCTCGACTCGCAAACTCAGAATATCCATTTGTTGACGCTGATACTTACAGCCACTCACCACCCTTCAAACGGCCCAACACACGAGCATCCTATAATCACAAGTAAACGGGTATTCAAGATCAGACCAACGACGGTAGAAAGCAAGATCATTGAAAAGAGAAAGCACTTAGCCACACGCATCTCAGTGATAAACGAGCAAATGACGAACATTTGAACGGCCAGTATATCGCATCCGATGCGCTGATGCGATGTACTCGAATACTTTATCATGGTGGCCGTATAGTACTAGTCTTCTCCTTCGCTTCTTATTCTTATTGCTGGATTGTGCTCTGCCAGTTGTATGTGGCTAGTGCTTGATTCAGGACTTCAGAGTCATTGGAAGGAGAAATTTGGCACACGCACCTCAATCATAAACGAACAAACAACAGCCAGTATATCGCATCCGATGCGGATGGGCTCGAATCCTTTACTTATCACGGTTCAAACGTTCAGCGCTCAGCGGTGACTGTATAGTACTAGTCTCTTTTCTTCGCTTCTTATTCTTACTGCTCGATTGTGCGTTGCCGGGCAATAAATCCTCGCCGTGTTGTATGTGGCTGGTGAGGCAAATCCAATTTGGGGATGTTTCTGAGGCCGCCCTTTGGATTCATCCGAGTTCTTGATTTCAAAACTTGACAGCAGTATTTCAGCAGGTCAATGACGCGAATCAGAGGTGAGAGTTATATATATACGCATACTTTTCCTGGACGGTTGATCTGATATCATATCAGGCTCTCCGTCGTGTTAATGAATGCGTGGGGGTCGGCCGGTGAGCTTTTCATGTACTATTCACAGGCTACTTAGTGCATGCCGGGTTGATTTTAACGTTCACATTGATTTCACACCTCTTACAGAGTAAGTATTCTCTAAAATTCTATACACTCTTTCCGACATGCTAACAGAAGTTTATGATGTACTAGAACTCGTGCGTACACCAAAATAAAATGTGGGCCGACCTGATTATGCTATTCTTGCTGTATGCCGCGCATTTACCAGAAATACATTGTAGACATAGACGGACGATGGCAGACCCAGGTTTCAGCGGAACAGTTGTCGGAGGGATCCAAGATATCTCAGCTTTACTTCCACTCTTGGGAACGGAGCAGTGCGAGCAGCATGTAGGGTCTGCCTTGGAGAAAGGGTTTCTCTATCCCTCCGTGACTCCGATATCTATCTTTGGAAGCCTTGGAATCGTCCGAGCTGGATTCAACATCCTTGTGGCAAGCATCAGCATCCGTAAATTCAAATTCCTAGGTGCGAAAGAGCTGAAGAACGGTGGCTTCGAACCAAAGGGTGACCTGGCGCCAATGATTGCATTCGATCGAAAGCACCCAAGGAGGTTTCTAGCAGAGAGCCAACTAGAAACGATGCTGGCTGAAGAACACATCGCAAACGCAGAGAATTTGACTGTTTCTTCGGAGGCAGGAATTTTCTGGTGGAATTTCTACCTTTTTGTGCTTAGTCTCACTTTTTCACTCTCTGGTCTCCTTCCTTACATTGCAATCATTCATGGATCTGATCATCCCAAAAGCGCACCTTTCGTACCTAATGGCTGGGGTTTCCCCATTTTGCGCGTGCTGGGGTCCGCATTCTGTGTTAGTATTCCACAGTACCTATTACAGCTACGGATTCTGGTCATCCTAAAAGCAAGACTACTTTTCATAACGATTGACCAATATGCCCTGGACGACCCTTTCACGAGAATCATTTCGGCCTTCAAAAAAAAACACACAGACCTGTGGAATACCGACCTGCCGTCAGAAACATGCATATGGGAGCTAGAAAGGTGGTTCACCTCAAGTTCAAATCATAAAGAGAGAAATCCTAATGCTCAACCCGGCGTCGAAGCAAGTCCCGCTGATCTTGATCTCGCTCGCGAATTCTATGAATCCAAGTTTACCGAACATATTGGATTTATGCGGCATCCTTTTTTGGCATCCTTTCACACCGTTCTATCCTTCTTCCTTATTATCAGCATACTCGCAACTATCGTCGGATACATAGGATGTTTTTATCTCATTCAAAAGGCATCAAACAATTCGAAAGGGCCACTCGTATGGCTGGGATTAGAAATTCTTCTATCCATCGTTCGAATCCTTGTATGGGCATATAACCCACTTTGGGATGACTCAAACGGAGTACTGTTCAAGTTAAAATTGTCGCGGCTCCCTCCCCTTATCACCTGCACCAAATCTCACAAAGAAATTCTCAAAGACGGCCTTATACCTGTGACCAGAGGAGACGACTTCATCAAAGACCTTGTTGCCCACAAAGGTCCTTTCTCATTAGTCAAGTGGGACAACATCGAGCTGTATTACGTCCTCAAAGCCGATGATACAAATATTTTGAGTACGCTAGATCTTGGAAAGGACATACCCGGAATCCTCTACATCATCGTACACAACTATAAGGAGCAAACCAGCAGACTTATCTCCAGAGACCATGAGACGGGAAGCTTTTCCATACACATATGCACTCTCGAATTTGGAAATCGAAACACCACCATTGACGTTAAAGTCGACTTTGATCGTGATGCCACGGACAAAAAAACTCATGGCTTTACTGCGGATGAAAAGGCTATGCGTGAGCTCGAATTGCATTATGACAATATCATGTCCATGCTCTCAGACCCGACCAACAAAAACGACAAATTCGGCAAGACTTGGGGTATGCGACGTCCAGGTCCCATTCAGGACGTGCGCTATAGTCAACTTTTCCTTATACCTGCCGAGATGCTTAAACGGGTGTACAAAATTTGCGTTGATGTCACTTCACGAAGTTCCAGTACTTTCAAGGTCCCAGACATAGAACATGGTCGAGTGGACGAGGAGACAATAACACAGCAAGCAAGCATTCTTGTCCATGAGGCGGAGATAACGGATTTCTTACTAGATTCAAGGGATATATTTGGATCAGTCAACGGGGAAGAGGGCGAAGAGTATGATGATTCCCAGGACATCGAAGAGGAGGAACAAGACAACAATCATCAACAAGAGGGGGAAGAGTATGATGATACTCAGGACACCGAGGAGGAGGAACAAGCCAACAATCATCAACAAGAGGGGGAAGAATATGATGATACTCAGGACACCGAGGAGGAGGAACAAGCCAACAATCATCAACAAGAGGGGGAAGAGTATGATGATACTCAGGACACCGAGGAGGAGGAACAAGCCAACAATCATCAACAAGAAATTGCCAGGAAGAAACCCTATCTTTTGACACCACAAGATAAAGCACGTCTCCGGTATGGCTATTTGGAAAATCGATATTTAGAATTTTGCTTGCGTATGGAGAAATGGATCGAGGACTACATGGAACTTTACCAGAGTGAACTTCGGAATCGCCCACCTATTCCGGCAGAACTCGGAGACAGGATTGACAGTTGGATTCGCGACTCAAACACCAGGGAAGTTGACTTAGTCCTAACTCACTGCCTGTCCTTCATGGAGTACTTTTTATTCAAGATTCGGAAGCAGTTAAGCGAGTACTTGGGACAATGTTACGACACTATGGTGGAAAAAATATTGGTGGACACGTTTGGTCCAGGGCCTTTGGAAGCCGAAGAAAAACACAAACGGGACAGGCTCGTGGACAGACTGGAGGCTGCACAAGATCTACGGTCACAATTATCGACACGCAAGGATCTAGACCGGTTACAGAATCGCTGGAATCGCTGGATGTTGTGGAACAAACCGGGTCCGACATTCGAGGAATTAGACAGACCTTGGGACGAAATTGAAGGCAGTTTGAAGGACACAATGTCATGGCGACTAGCGCAGGATCGAAGTAAAATTCAAGAGATACAACCAGGTGCTGCGACCAAAGACGATGACAAGACTTTCAGACAATTCACAAACCACTGCAAAGAAAGAATTGAAGAGCTCATTTATAGGCTGAATTCGCAGCAACAAGAATTTGACGACGTCTCAAAGGAAATGATCTCAATTATTAACGACCCAGCAACAAGTGTGGCTGATTCAACAAATTCTGAAAAAGCATACTGGACCAAAGCATCGCTCAATGAACGTCTACGGATGCTGCGGCATAAAAACTTGTATTTTGTGTACTCGTCAAACCATGCGCTCGGAGGCCCGCAGAATCTGGCCAGAGCGCTGAGGAGGAGTCGACCGTTTGCATTCATAGACTTTGATCGCGTGGAAGAAGTACTGACTGCTCATGGCATTTTATCAGTGGTACAAGACCTCAAGTCTGTCACAGGAGTATTTCACCGAAAGGAATTTCTGAAAACGGAACGCAAGATGATTGGAGACGCACTGACCTCTAATGTCCAAAAGGTGTTGGCGGAAAACCTTGATGCATACTCATTCACAGGTTTCCAACTATTCATTGGCACCGGCCGGGCAGAGTATACACTCGTCTCGGATCGTGTTAACCCGTCAACCTGTACTATCACCTTCCACACACAAGTTCCCGAGCAAGACCATATTCTCGCCGTGCGGCACTGGTGTAGAAATGATCCAGAAGAAGTTCATTTTACTCTGAATGGCCATGACATTGACTTCAGTCTCCGGGTGACTGTTGACTTTGTGTATCAAGACATTCTTCTCCCTGCTCCCAAACTCTGCAATGGAAAGAACACCTTTACAATTAGCTTTCCACCACCGCCCACACCGCCACCATCATCGTCATGGATCCCTCCAAGATACTATTTAGCAGATATATGGCTGCCAGTTCCTGTTACTCGCCGACCGGAGGACATCAAGAATGAATCGTAAAAAATAACTCGACTCTCATGCTAGTCCCCGTTTAGTATCTCAAATTTTTGTACATGTATGTGGTCATCCATCGTTGTTACTATTCTCTATCATTAATTCTTACCATTTAGTATTGGCAACTCCACACCAACTGTATTTTCTATCAGGGTCTGTCTTTTGTTATTTACGAATACATTTTCTACAGACCAACAAAAACATATACCTCATTTGCTGTCACTCTGCTTTTGCTTTTCTGCTCGCTGCTCTCTAACGCATATCGCTTTCGGCGTTGTCAAAATGCTTTCTGATACACCACTATCACGCTATTCATGCGCATACTCTAGCACCTGTCCATGCGCACATTCCATGTCATCCATCACTCTATGAACATCGCGACTACTATAATCACGGCGCCTTATGCCACCCAGTCTCGGACGACCTCGCGAGTCAGTCGGTATCTTTCTTCAAGAATAAACATCATGGATCTACGAACCATCTATCCGAGTATGGGCTCTTACAAGCCCGTCTCATCTCCTCCTCTTTGGGATAGGCTTGAGGGACTTTACACAAACCAACCCCCTTTTCCGTCTCAGGTTTTTTCCGATTCACTTTTTTCACTTTCTTTTGGTTTATTCCCCTTTATTCCCCTTCTTCTTCTATGTCTTCGGCGTTTTTCTTTTTTCATCGGCTTTTTTTCTTTTTGAAGAAAAAAAAAGGTCTAATAACCCCGACTGTTTATTTCGTAGTATGTGGTTTCTAGTACCATTTACTTGATTATCGGCATGTCTGTCGTTGAAAAAAAAAAGGGTTTTGTGAGAAGTTGGAAAACACGCTGAGTACGTTTATGAGCAGTTCCTCTGGGATGATGTTGACGTCTCTGTGTTTGTTGATAACGTCCATATATCCTTGTTGAACGTTGAAACCACTGACTTGAAGGATTTAACCGTGTGAAATCCTTTCACTGACCGAAAGGATATATTCTCCAGGGAGATCTTGGGATGAGCAGTGAGACAATTCTTGACTGACGTTCAATAAACGGAAATGGGATATATTACCAGCTGAATCGACACGGGGTTGTGGCTTTGAATATTTATTTATTTATTATTTATCGTCACTCCTGGGGTTCACCTATTTACTGCTTCTGGCCCTCCTTGATGCGCACGAGCAAGGTCGAGTGCGCTGCGAGGAGGGAGTGTGTGGAGGAGAGGGTTCGTACTACCACCTGATGTCGATGTCGATGGTGGTGTTGATGTCGATGTGTTTCCGTTCTGCACCGACACCTCATATATTGAATATTTATTTATTTATCGTCACTCCTGGGGCGGGCCCACAAGTTATTTATCAATCCTGATTCCAGTTTCCAATACGATATACGTAATTTCAAGTATGACAGCAATCCCGGTCTGTCACGAAAAGAGGAAGATGTATCGGACTGGATTTGCAAATACAATGTCGTGCAGCCTTGATCGAGGTTGGAGGAATACAATTGAAGTCCGTGGTAATGAGATTGATGGAGGGAAAGGAGGAAGAGGAGGAGCAGTGGTGCTGAGTCTTATATGGCGATACTGTAGGTGGAAGAGGTGGGATATATGGAACGTTGGGGCGTACGTGAGTGAGCTGGAGTGATTAAGATAGGCATACATTGACATCGACATCTCTAGCCTTCAAGGCGACGATTTCCTGTGAGGTGGGATGATATGAATGTCTTTGCAAGGTAGAGGGTAAATGAATCGCCGCATGTACTACTCGTCGTTGTGTACCGGGAGAAAGCCATCTCCATTTCTCGTGGCGCTTTGCGAAGTTGCTTGAGTCTCTTGTGGAATGTAAATACACGAGTAAATAGTCCTGGCTCAAGCGCTCACGTTTGTTCGCGAAGGGAATCGCGTGACGTCATTCCTAATCTTAAATTTAAGCAATCAAGCATTATTTCAGGGGCAAATTGTAAGATTGGACAGAATACAATGTATTTTTTTGGTCGTATGAGTATATAATGAGTATGGGGTTTGATTACTTTAAAAATACAATACTAAGTAAGTAGAACTTCAATTTCAATTTCTTCTCTCCACCTAAGCGCGGTACGACACGGTGTTGACACGGTCCAGTACCTTCCCCCAAACACTCACAACCAACTCCTCAAGCCAACCCATAAAGCTCCGCATACGGATCCCACGCAGGGTCCAAATGGCGCTCATACTCTATATAATCAGCGACGAGCTTGCTCGTGTCTTCCCCGAACACATGCGCGAAGAAGGCGAAGACCATGTCGATCCCTGCTGAGACGCCGCTTGCGGACCAGATTGGGGCTTTAGGCTGCGTGGGTGTGGATGTGGACTGAGGAGGGTCGTAGACGACCCAGCGGGCTTTATTCACCCACTCGACGTGATCCCGCACGAGGTGCTGCGATTGTGGTGGGAGGGTCGCGATGCGCTCTGGGAAGAAGGCGAGGGCGTGTTTGTTGGATGTCATCCTCACTTTCTCCTTTGCTCCCTCTGCCTCTTTTCCGGCACCCTCAGAGCCGACGACGCTCGGCGCACACGCAACGAGCAACGAGCCCGTACACACCGTCAAGAGGTATCGGAGGGTATCCTGGCGGTACACCGCGTCGATGTACGCTATGCACGGATTGGCGATCGCCGGTACGCGTGTGCCAAAGCCGCCTGGGACGATGAGGACATCGAGCGGGGAAGGGGGCGGGGAGGCGAATGTGTGTGTGGGGAGGATGGATTGGGCGAATGGGGCTGGGTTTGGATTGGGTGGTGTGGAACTTGAGCTTGAGCTTGGAGGGACGATGGTAGAGACGGGGTCGAGGGTCTCTGCGATGATGTAGAGCTCGAGGTTGGGGTAGAACGTGCTCAGTGTGTTTAGCGCGTCCAAGGGCCCGAATACGTCGAGCGCTTGAAAGCCTGGGTAGAGGACGAGTCCGTATCGGAGAGGGACTTTGTTCGCTGGGGGTGCTGAGGGAGGTAGGGAGATGGAGTCCATATTGGCTTGATAGTAAGGTTCGTATGTCCCCGATAATATATATTTCTATCGTGACCTTGATTCCCACCGCCAATTTCGATGACTCGACTCACTTGATTTTATTGTTAGACGAGGACGAGGACCAAGGTGTTCCAAGTGTGTTCCGTACCAGAGTAATTAAGCGTCTCGTGTATCTTATTTTCCAAGTAATAAAGTAATATACAAATCAAGGCTCGTCCATTCCCACAAATGACTCGATCCCACTTGCCATTCCCTCCATAACCCCATGATGTCCCTCCTCACTCGTCTTCTCCCCCTCCTTCTCCTCCAACATAACTCTCACCGCTTCCCCAGTCGGCTCCGCAGCCTTGATCGATGACAAACTCGCAGGGGGGACGTACGCACGCACAGCACCCGCGATGGCAGATGCCAGCTCAGGCGTCGGCATACCGAGTGCTTTCGCTAGTGCCTCGATATGTGACTCGACCGTGTTCTCATGCTCCTCCGAATCTGCCCTCTTCGAGTCGGGTGAGCCGCCATAACCATATTGACCACCCTGCACCACCGGTTTACGACCCATCAACATCCCCCACCACCCGCCCACGCTCGTCTTGTACTGCGTGATACGGTACGCGTAGAACGTCCCCAGGAGCGCGGTGAGCAGCACGAGGACGTACAGGAATGTGCTGAGCCGGGTTTTGCTGCCGGGTGGTGAGACCTTGCGCATGGGGCGCCCTTTGCGTTCTGGAGGGAGGTGTTGGGATGTTTCGGATATGCTCGAGGGGGAGTTGCTTTTGGGACTGTATGCGCCGTTGATGGTGGGACTACTATTTTGTGGAGAGGTGCGTTTGCGCGTTGTTGAATTTGACATGGTAAGGCTGGCTGGTAGTGTAGTTTGAGTGGTTTTGGCTTTTGGTTTGAGTTTAAGTGACTGATTTGTGCTTTGGTATTTGCACGCTAGATTGGTTTTGCTGGTATATTATGGGAGGAGAAAAGAAAGATTGGAGTTTTATGTGCTGTCCGCCAATTGGGAGCAACCAACGTCATATGTACTATGATGTCATAGCTTTTTTCTCTCTTTTACTCGTTCGTTCGTTGAAAATACGTATCGCCTCTCTTTTGACAGAAGTATTCATTTATACTTAAAGAATTTATCAATGTCATTTTTGAAAGGCTCCGAATGAATGAACTCGGAATGATTTGTGTCACCCCACACACATACATAATCTAATCTAATCTCGAACCAACGTCATTCATCGGCAAAAAGGCTCGCAGCATATATACATAGGCCACCTATATATGACAAAATCACCCTTACGAAGAAAATATATGCACGTCACAATTCTGACAACGAGAATATCAGGGTTGTATCAGGGAATATAATCTCCATGCTGCTTTGTAAGCTCTCACCAAGCAATATATGCGACGAGCCTTTTTGCTGATGTTGGCCCCGCCCCAGACTGACCGACCGACTGACTAATTTCTCCAGCTGCGCCGCAATCGTCACCATTACAGAAATACATATAAGACTACTTGGGATCCATTCCCATCCTTACATCCACCCCGACTTTTATTCATTATTCATTGAAATCCTCTATCACCGAACAGAACGAGAACGAGAACGAGCCCAAAGACAATGTCAAACATCATCCACAACGTCAAAGACAAGCTTTCCGGCTCCGGGAGTGGTACCAAATCCAACCCCAAATCCAACCCCAGCACGAAAGACAAAGAGCCCACATACAGCATCCTCCCGCACCCTGCTGTACGTCCCCCTAATCATCATCGTAGCAATCACCCATCGTACTCATACTCATACTAACCATCACAAACATACAGAAATCAAACGACCCCGCAGACCTCCAACCAAGCACTGGTGGTGGACTGAGACATGGAGGCCCGATGGAGGCGTTCCATGCGCGAGACCCGTACGTCCCTAGTGAGGAGATCAAGAGTGGGATGCCGGCGCCTTTGGTGTGTATTTCATCTCCTTTTGTCTTTCTGGTTCTTTCTGTCTCTGTCCCTCTCTGTTTCTTACGCGCTTCTTTTCTATATACTCGGTGACTGATTCATGTCTCGTTTTACATCTTTCTAGAGCCGGGAAGAGCTCCACGCGAGACAGGCGCAGTTCCAGAGGGATGAGAATGCCCAGTAGTTTGAACGTCTCATCGCATTCATTTCGATAGGGATGAAAATAATCGCTCAGGAACGCTTGAAGTTGTAAATCGACTCTTTTGCTGTGGATAATAAATGTGTAGTGATAATGTAAATCTTATATGCTACGCTTGGTTTTTTAATACCGATCAACTTTTTCTGTTGGACCATATGAATTGTGAATATTTATAGCGGTCACAATAACCGTAACCTATCTAACTCAACTGAAGGTGGAAGAACTGACAACATGAAGAGGAAGAACAGACGGAACTTGAAAGTAAGAGCGTCAAGTTCTAGTATTCAAATTTGCTGACTTGCCCATATGGTCAGATGCAATCGATTGATTAGCGCCCGTCCCAACTTTCCGCATGGCTAGATGGCTTCCTCGTGGTTTGCAATTTACTCTTCTTTTCGTTACGTCTTATATCAAGCTCGAGGCTCCGTGCGTGCGTGTGTGCCTTTCTCTCTCATCTTCTCCCGTAGTTGTAGTTCAGCTGAATTCTCTACTCCATACTACCATCCTAACCAAAACCCAAACGTGCCCACCACCACATCACGCTCAATGCCCTCCCGATCCATGCTCGACACGAACACTTTCTCGGGATACCACCACCGCACCCACCACCGCACCTCGAACGGTGCACGAGCAGATCCAGCATGGACAGCATTGGTGGAGGGCCTAGAGGGAGCCTTAGGAAGAGATGGATGTCGTCTTGCGCGAGATGGAGTTCATCAAGAACTTTGCGGGTACAGCGCCAGAAGGAAGGGGACCAGCACGAGAACACGGTGGTCTTTGATCGGGACGCTCAGGGCTGGCCATAATTCACCTGCTCGACGACGCGCGTGTGTGGTAGATGCAAGTGCACATCCTACAGTGTTCAAGTACCACCATACTATGCCCCCATCGTCTGCTGACCGAGTATCTCGTTGCCCGCTGCCCACTGGGGCGAGTCGTCTGCGGCTGTTGAGCCGCCCTCCAAAGCTTCCTCCGATACGCATTTTTTCTGCTTCCCCCGCATCGGGGGCACGAGGGCAACCAGTGGAATCTACCACCACCACCGAGGATGAGAGTAGTGGGACCAAACTCTCAGTACACCTGAGGGTAGACGAGTATAGGCTCGTAGGGGGCCTTTTGGAATGTAACCCGAACACTCGAGAGCAGATGCACAAGTTGATGGAGGAGTGGAATGCGCGTCACCGGAAGAATGCTGAAGTAGGAACGAGAGATGACGGTGGTAGATACGATGATGATAATGCGGATGAAGAGGTGGATGACAATTGGGGTGATTTGACCCCGGATGCTAGAGATGGAAATGGGGCAGCAGTCGATGAGGACGGGTCGGACAATCTGGACGCTGAACCTTGGTTGCAGGACGGCAGAGTTCTCTTGCCATCCAACCAGTCAAGTCTGGCATCGTTGAGCAGTGTGTCAGGTTCGACGACCTGCGATTCTCTGGAGGCTTCTGACGTTAGCAGGGACGGTGGTGGTGCTTTAGGTGTGATCAAATATGAGGACGAAGAAGTCAGATGCGAGGCTGCTCATGCTCGGTGGAGTTGGGCTGCTCCCCCGATTAGTCTTCTTCGACTGGTTGATCTGAAAGTTGACTAGGACTAGGGGAAAGCTCTGGGATGGTGTGGTAGTAATTTCGGTCCCACTCGTGATAGTATATTCTTGCCCAAATCTTGTTTCTTGTATATGAATATATCATAGTTTGTTCTAAAAGTTTCAATCAGACACGAAAACCTGACTATACAGAGAGAACTTGAGCCGAGAATAAAAACACGATATCACCTCAATCTTTTGCAATCAGCCAGTAAAGCGTTGATCTCGTTCGCGATTTCGAATCCATAATCCGCTTTCTTCTCTTTCCTTTCCAACAGTTTTCGAATTGGCTCTTCCGACTCCTGCCTTCGGGACACAAACTCTGGCGTTGCCTTCTCTCCTCCTGTATCGGATGTCCTGGAGGTAAGGGAAATCTGACAAGACGTTCTGACTTGGACACCTGCTCCATAAGGTTCCTGACATCCTGGACGATATCAGTTCGTCCGGTGCCCAGGATATCGCGTACTTCTCGCACGAATGATTTTGTCTGCGCATTCTTGAGGGATTTGGCCTGGGAATCTTTGATAGTGATTCGGAGGATGTCAATATAGCCTTCCGTACGCTGTTGCTCGTTCTCTAGCATGTTGCTTAGAACGGGGGCAGTCTCCTGGCGAAAGGTAGAAAGCCGTTGCAGTGGCAGGATCTGAGAGAAAATAAAAACAAAAAAGCGGGAGCTGTCGACTAGGTAGTAGTCGCGTGCAAAAGGGTCGGAGTTTAAACGTTCCTCTGACAAGATAATCAAAAAATGACGTCACGCGACTGGGCGCGCCTAGTCAAGCGCGGTGCTCATAGTAAATAATATGACTCGGAACTACCTCTGTAAAATTGAAAATAAATGGTATCAAATTATCTTATAGCCTTGATACAACTTGCTAAGCACTGCTGGGCGTACTCCCGTATGCATTGAGTGTTCAACGTTCAACTTCAATTCCTCCGAGCGAAGTGAACACTTCCGAAGCTTTGGTTCGTACACACACGTCCATTGGAATGAATAGCTCGCCCGTCTTTCTCCCACGAATTTCTCCGTTGTGTGCGCGGTCATGGAACCGTCAAACAAACATTTTTATAAGGTCTTTATCACCGACCGCAAGCGTGTCTAATAATAAATGTACCTGCGCGTCGTGTAGGGTGTTTCAGAAGTTGTGTCACGTATATACTAAGCGCTAAGCTCCTGGCAAAACTTATCAGAACGTCCCAGGTAGTGGTTGAAGGTTCTAGGTTCCATGGCGGATTGCATTATAAAATACTTCAATGCAATTAATTAAAACAGAATTAAAATTACAACATGCTAAATTCAAACCCAAACACAGTGACTAACAAAAGAAACTTGAATCGGATGAAGATAATCGGCGGAGACCAGAATAATATCCCTTGCTTGGTATTACTATGATACACTTATCCGGGGCAGATCCGGTTAACTGTTCAAACATACACTCTTGAGGATGGCTTAGATCAGCTCATGAGCATGTATAAAAAAGGCAAGCAAATGACATCGTTCTTCATCTGGAATCATCCCACTGTTACATACTTGAGTCGTTGATCGATTCAAAGTAATTCCTTGCTGCGCAAGAACCAACCCTATTTCTTCAACCTTCCCAACTACGAACATGCAAATCGTGAACCTTCTCGCCATTACCTCCATCCTCATGACCGGCCTTGCTGCTGCTGTCCCAGGCGCCCTATCCATGCGTGAGCCCGAAGCAGATCTCGAGGATCTCTTCGAGAGGGCGACAAACCACTGCGCGAATATAGCAAAGATTAAGCGCCCAGCACGGTACGCCGCTCAAGGGTATGTGCACTTCATTCAAGTATCGCTTTGAGGCTTTTTATTTATTAGTTATACGCATGAAATTTTAGGTGCACCCCCGATCGCTCGAAAGGATGGAAAAGCTCACACAACTGTGCCAACGATGGAGGGAAAGCATACCTATGTGTGCAGAGTGGGAAATCGTTCTGCCTGACGTCGAGGTCCGAAATGAAGTCGAAGAAATACGAGAACGGGGAATGTTTTATTTGATTATGCAACTGTCGTGCTGTATCGTGGTACATAGCTGAGCTGTTAAATATAGGCTATCTTCGACTCGAGTCTCAAAGTACCGCAGCGGTTATTATCATGCGGTGTACACGTTGCACAACTCTGCGGAACATTTACAAAATGCTGAGACTGGTTCAAATTCGTACTTGAAGTTGGATGGAAGGATACAAGCAAGATAATCGTTTAGGAGGAAGACTTACATCAAAATAATTCTATTCCTTACAGAAGCACACACTGTTTTCAACGACAGACATGCCAATATATTAATGACGAAACGGTCGGGGTTATTAGAATTTTATACAAGTAGATATCATAGAAGGGAACAATAAAAAGTAGTCCCGAGCGAAAAAGAAGAAATGGCATAAGAGGGAAGTTTGAAGGATTGAATGAGGAAGTGTTTTGATATAGAGAAGGTGAACTCGATAAATCCAAGGGTGTATAGAAGTAGGGAGGCCGTACCACTGACAGTGTGATGGAACGAAGGAGAGGACTTAATAACAGAGGGACCAAGGGCAAGTTGAACCTCAAATTTCATTCATATTTTGCTGACTTGTCCACATGCTCACATGCCGGTTGATTAGCGCCCGTCCCAACCTTCCTTCCACATGGCCGGATGGCCTCCTCGTGGTAACATATACTCTTTCTTTCGTTACATCATATATCATGCTCGAGGTTCGACTAGCCAAGTCTGGCATCGTTGAGCAGTGTGTCAGGTTCGACGACCTGCGATTCTCTGGAGGCTTCTGACGTTAGCAGGGACGGTGGTGGTGCTTTACGTGTGATCAAATATGAGGACGAAGAAGTCAGATGCCAGGCTACCCGTGCTCGGTGGAGTTGGGCTGCTCCCCCGATTAGTCTTCTTCGACTGGTTGATCTGAAAGTTTACTAGGGCAATTGGAAAGCTCTGGGATGGTGTGGTCGTAATTTCGGTCCTACTCGTGATAGTATATTCTTGCCCAAATCTTGTTTCTTGTATATGAATATCATGGTTTGTTCTAAAGTTTCAATCAAACACGAAAACCTTATTATACAGAGAGAACTTGAGCCGAGAATACAAACACGATATCACCTCAATCTTTTGCAATCAGCCAGTAAAGCGTTGATCTCTTTCGCGACTTCAAATCCATAATCCGCTTTTTTCTCTTTCCTTTCCAACAGTTTTCGAATTCTCTCTTCCGACTCCTGCCCTCGGGACACAAACTCCGGCGTTGCCTTCTCTCCTCCTGTATCGGATCTACTGGAGGTAAGGGAAGCCTGGCCAAATTTGACAAGACGTTCTGACTTGGACACCTGCTCCATAAGGTTCCTGACATCCTGAACGATATCGGTTCGTCCGGTGTATAGGATATCGCGTACTTCTTGTACGAATGATTTTGTCTGCGCATTTTTGAGGGATTTGGCCTGGGAATCTTTGATAGTGATTCGGAGGGCGTCGATATAGCCTTCCGTACGCCGTCGCTCGTTCTCTAGCATGGTGCTTAGAGCGGGGGTAGTCTCCTGGCGAAAGGTAGAAAGCTGGTGGTCGAAAATAAGCAATGTATATTCAGCGAGGTCTGTAAAGGGTTATACACACCAGATCAATATTCTCTTGGCATAACCACCCAAGTCCGACTACCTGATTGACCTTTTGCTGAACCACCGTTTTTTTCTGCTCGACGGACCTGTAAATCTCGTCGAGGTCAACCTGTTCTGCGCATTCTCTGTTCCTGAGGAATAGAGCACGACTATTAGCTTCTGCCCGACGTCGAGCCACTTCAGTTAGCTGCTGTCTATGAGTCGGATTGTTGTTTGAGTGTTTAATTTTTTTTTTAATTTTAATTTCTACCCACGTCATGGACTTGATGGCTTTCTTATCACTGCCCATCCCAAGATCAACGAGCACGGCTTTGAGTCTCTTATTGACAGATTCCCTGTTCGCCAGGGTTTCGTCACTGGGAGACTTCGATCGTATCTGCTTGATATGTAAAGCATGGAGGGTCTAAGGAGAATGCATGTTGATGACGCCTGAGAAAATAATAACCTTCGAGATGTTACTTACAGCAAGAGTTTCCGCAGTGTGTGGATATTTCGATACAATCTCTTTCTTGCGCTGTGAAATTCCTTTGGAAGGAATTTCAACCTGGAAAAATAGTCAGGGCAGAATTCTAATATTTACGCCTGATGAGATAAGCACCTCTCGAAATGAGTAAGCCTCTCGCACGCGCTCGAAGTCTTTCATGGAGGCATGGACTTTCTCTCTACAGATGAGCGTAAATCAAAGTTAAAGAAAAAGTGCATGAGATTGCGTACTTACTGCATATCGTCCAGGAGAAAACCAAGTCCCTTTTCTGGTCCCATTCTATCCAATCTCGCAGCCTCCCTCATTTCCAGGATACGCAACAGGAGATCCAAGCGCTGTTTGTAGTCGAGCTCTGTTTCTAGAGTTTTCCTTTCATTGTCTATGGAGCTAGTTAACCAACAGGATAATATCTACGGATGAAAGACACTTACCGAGGTCAGTCATCTCTCTTCTGACTTCGTTGTACTCTCTCTTGACGCCATCCATGAGCCCCCGATACGCGTTTTCTCTACGAGATAGAGCTATTTGCATGGGGTCATCCAACAAATTCTTCGTATCTGGATTATCTGAAGTATTTCGGAATGTCGTGCTTGAAGGAGCTTTAATCTTGGATGTTGTTGCTCTGGGCTTTGCGTTGGCACTGTCTGCGGCTCTGGCTCTAAGGGTTTGTTGATACAATCATTAGCATCCACAATAGCCCATGGTGATTCAAAGATGCGTATAAGCATTTCCTCATGAAAGAGATATTTACCTAGAAATAGCCTCTCTAGCTTTCCAGACTTCTTGTCTTCCAACAAGTTTCATTGATATGGCAAGGAGAACGTTCTTCCAAGTGACATTTTCGCCACCATGGTTCAAAAGTCGTTCGAATGCTTCTGGCGTTATCTCCTGTGGCATGCCCAGACCATGCAGGTGCTTATACATTTTCTTAACATCTTCACTTCCAACAGTATCAATGCGAGGAGGCGTTCTATTCGAGGCGGTCGTTTTAAGGCGAACTTTGGAGCTCGAGGTGCCGAGGTTTCCCACCTTCCGCTGTGATGATGTAGGCTTTGCTGTCGCCATTGAGGTGTCTTCTTGTGTTATCAGCGTTCTTTCATGACAGATTTTCCGTAGCAGCTCTCAAAACCAGCCGTTGCAGTGGCAGGACTAGAGAAAATGAAAACAAAAAAGTGCAAGGGAAATTACCTGTTGACTAGGTAGTAGCCGCGTGCAAAAAGGGTCGGAGTTTAAACCTCCGGCATGCGTCAAAATAATCGATAAATGACGTCACGCGACTTGACGCGCCTGGTCCCTGGAAGCGGTGCTCATAGTAATACTTACATCCTTATGTGATTCGGAACCACCTCTAGAGCAAAGAAAATCAAGAAAGAAATAGTATCAAAATATCCTATGACCTTGATACAACTTGCTAAGCAAGGCTGCAGGGCGTACTTCCGTATGCATTGAGTGTTCAACTTCAATTACTCCGAGCGAAGTGAACACCTCCAAAGCTTTGATTGGTACACACACGGCGGCGTCTATTGGGATGATTAGTTCACATGTCTTTCCCCACAAATTTCTCCGTTGTGCGCGTGATCATGAAACTGGCAAACCAACTTTTTAAAGGCCTTTCATCGCCGACCACAAGCGTGTCTAATAATAAATGTACCTACGCGTCGTGTAAGGTGTTTCAGAAATTGTGTCACGTATATGCTAAGCGCTAAGCTCCTGGCAAAACTTATCAGAACGTCCAGGTAAACGATGGCTGACAGATCTAGGTTCTATGGAGGATTACTTTATAAAATACTTCAATGAATTTATTAAAACAGAATAAATTTCACGACATGCTCAGTTCAAATTCAAACCCAAACACAGTAACTAACAACAGAAACTTGAATCGAATGGAGATCATCGGCGGAGACCAGAGTAATATCCCTTGATTGGTATTACTATACACTTATCAGGGGCAGATCCGGTTACTAACCGTTACATACCTTCTCTTAAGGGTGGCTTGGATTAGCTCATGCGCATGTATAAAAAGGGCGAGCAAATAACATCGTCCTTCATCTGGAATCACCCACTGTTACATACTTGAGTCGTTGATCGATTCAAAGTAATTCCTTGCTGCGCAAGAACCAACCCTATTTCTTCGACCTTTCCCAACTACGAACATGCAAATCGTGAACCTTCTCGCCATTACCTCCATCCTCATGACCGGACTTGCTGCTGCTGTCCCAGGCGCCCTATCCATGCGTGAACCCGAAGCAGATCTCGAGGATCTCTTCGAGAGGGGAACAAACCACTGCGCGAATGTAGCAAAGGTTAAGCGCCCAGCACGGTACGCCGCTGAAGGGTATGTGCACTTCACATAAGTATCGCTTTGAGGACTTTTATTTAATAGCTATACGCATACAATTTTTAGGTGCACTCCCGATCGCTCGAAAGGATGGGCAAGCTCACACAACTGTGCCAACGATGGAGGGAAAGCATACCTATGTGTGCAGAGTGGGAAATCGTTCTGCCTGACGTCGAGGTCCGAAATGAAGTCGAAGAAATACGAGAACGGAGAATGTTTTATTTAATTATATAACTGTTATGCTGTATCGTGGTGCATAGCTGAGCTGTTAAATATAGGCTCTCTTCGACTCGAGTCTCAAAGTACCGCAGCGGTTATTATTATGCGGTGTACACGTTTCACAACTCTGCGGAACATTTACAAAATACTGAGACTGGTTCAAATTCGTACTTGAAGTTGGATGGAAGAATACAAGGAAGCAAGACGAATGCAAGTTGTTTCCTGGATTTAATTTTGTCACTTTTTTTTTGGTTAATTGTTGTATGGTGGAGCCTCGTCCCCGATAAGTTAGAACCCCCCGGCGCTGAGGTCAAGGAGAGCCTGGACACTGGAAAGCGCCTCTTAAGCGATGGTCTCGTCGCAAGCATCTTCTTGACGCCGGTGCTCTTTACTCTTTTCGTTACTACGTCTTATATCATGCTCGAGGTTACGTGTATCTCTGCTCCTCATCTTCTTCTGTAGTTGTGGACTGAAGTTCGGCTCTGGGTCCCACTTCCATCAAGCCTTGGTTTTTATCGGGAAGTTTGTGGTGCTCCAAGTTAATTCATTCGAGTGAGTTAAAGAACCTCTTGGACAGATCCATCGTCCCAGACTAAATCCAATGGTTATCATAATCTAGGGCATATGCGTCGCGAGTATAGTGGTCACGAACACGTTGACCTAATCTAATCTATCTCGATTAAAGGTGGAAGAACGAGAATGAAGGAGAGGAAGAACAGAGGGACGAAGGGCAAATTCTATTCAAATTTGCTGACTTGCCCATGTACATGGCACGATCCCGTCGGTTGATTAGCGCCCGTCCCAACCCTTCTGCATGGCCGGATGGCCTCCTCGTGGTATGTACACTCTTCTTTCGAATTTCGTTACGTCTTATATCATGTTCGAGGTTCCGTGCGTGTGTGCGGATCCTATCTCTCTCCTCCCTCCTCCCTTCTTCTTCTTCAAGTCCGTAGTTCTGTAGCTGTAGTCCTTCAGTTCGATTCTGGTCCCACTACCCTACTATCTGGCCAAAACCAAATCCTCTATAATACAGCCAGCCAGAAAATACAGCATGCTTTCCCGATCCACGCTCGACAAGAACAACTTCTCAGGATACCACTACCGCACCTCGAACAGTGCACGAGCAGATCCAGCATGGACAGCATTAGTCGAGGACCTAGAGGGAGCCGTAGGGAGAGATGGAGTTTTACGCGAGATGGAGTTCATCAAGAACTTTGTGCGTATGTACGGCGCCAGAAGACGCATGCGTGTGGTGGATGCAAGTGCACATACTACTATATCCCCACGAATCGTCTGCAGCTGTCGAGCAGCCCTCCAAAGCTTTATCTTTCTCCGAGACGCGCTTGGTCTGCTTCCCCCGCACTAGGTGCACAAGGACAGGCAATGAAATACCCTGAGGAGGAAAGCAGCGGCACCAAACTCCCAGTACACCTGAGGGTAGACGAACACAGGCTCGTAGGCGGACTTTGGAATGTAACCCAAACACTTGGGAACAGATGCCCAAGTTGATGGAGGAGTGGGAAGTGCGTCAACAGAAGAATGTAGGATCGAGAGATGGTAGATACGATGATGATGAAGGGGTGGATGACAATTGGAGCGATTTGACCCCGGATACCAGAGATGGGAGTGGGGCAGCAGTCAATGAGGCCTGAGGACGGGTCGGACAATCTGGACGCTGAACGTTTTTGAACCTCGGGCATGTGGCAAGAGGTGGCAAGCAGTGTTGGCATTGAAGGGGTTAGACACCGACGATATGTAGCAATCGACACAAGACTCAAATGCATTATGTTAACTTCGCCCATTCCTTCCCGTCGGAGCGATATTGAAAGAAATGCTTCCTACATCTGTCATCTAGATCGATGTTATCTTTTTTGCGTCTTTGTTGCCGCTTCATAAGAGGTAGATCCATTATAAGGGACGAAGACGATAGGCACGCATCACAAACGTGATGTAGTATCATGGTGTAACTCGAAACAACCACTTCTAATGGAATCCGTAGATCGGTTTGCTTGCGGATCCGAGTGGTTGATATTTATATCTCTGTCTTTTCAACTTCTTTTTCTGATGTATATCCAGACGAGCGCTTGCTTCGTATCTGGTTATTATAAGTCACTCCATGTTGAGGCGGTTATTCATCAGTTTTGTCCATTGTTATCTTGCTACCTCACCATATCTAGAAACAAATCAAAATTAACACAAAACGTGTTGTCTAATTAGTGCTGCCGCAGAATGAGGTGCAGTTGGCTTTGTAGCCGTTTTGTGGCGCTGCATCACACTTCAAAGTGTAACGCAGTGGCTTCGAAGTCACTGAAAATTTTGTTTTCACGACCACTAAAAAACAGCTTCATGAGCCATCTCTTGTGATTTGTGTTATATTTTGGCGGATTTTTTGGTCTTCATCGAGTTAAACATATGTACTTACTATTCCGTTCAAAAAAGCAGCAGAATTTTGTCCGGATAACTCTTTTTGAGAGGAGAGAATTAAATTGGGATTTTTTTCAGGCCTTTTTACATAATGTGCTATTTTTATTTTGTATCCTGGAAACGCAATGACGTATGTATGCCAAAACACAAAAAGACCAGGAAAATGCCGCTGAATGTGCTTGAAAAGTACAGAATACTAAGGTGAACTATGTAGCTACAATCAGGGCCTTTTTCCGGGACAAATTGACCCTTCAGGAGGAAAAATGAGTGATAATACTGACCGGAACAAGTTCAACAACATTATTCGGTTCATACGCACTAGACTGCGCAGTGGCTTCACAGTAAGTACTTCACCGTGCAGTGCAGCGTGTCGGAGATCTACGCAGTGCAGTCACGGTCACTGCAAAGTCACCGCACTGCGGCGGCAGCACTACTTCACCGTGCAGTGCAGCGTGTCGGAGAATATCTCGCAGTGCAGTCACGGTCACTCTCCGCAAACAAACAACGGCTCCACGGAGTGGTCTGAACTTCTAATCTGTTTCATTTTTATTCTTTTGAGCGTTGTCAGTGGCCGGATGGGAGATATATGTGAGTTATAACTTATTTCAGTCCATCTTGGAGACGCAAACAGATGGGACAGAGTACAGGTATGGGCTGAGTTGCTTGGAATCCAAACTCATCAAATAAAAATGCAAACTTGAAGTTCATGCAATGATACCTTGTCCCAGTCTATCTATACAAGGTTGGTGAGGCCGTGCCAACGAATCGAATAGCACATGGGAATGATACCACTGTGGATAGAAGCGGCGGCATAATTGTATAACAACAAAAATATTACTGGACCCCCGATTACTCGTTGATCCTTCCTCGCTGACCATCGGAAGATATCAAGAACAGAATGATAAAATCATGAGAGCCTAAATGTGTCCTATGCGTACACGAGTGAGTAGCCCCTTCAATGTTTGCGACCTTTATTTGAATTTTGGACGGGGGATATATCAACCACAATGGTTTCATTCAGTTATTTGCTACTCACTATGGACCAAACCTTTCATCTTGGCTTGACCCTTGGTGCTCTTGAGATTGGTACCTTGATCAGCTCAGTATTCTTCGGAATAACGACCGTACAGGTGTACAATTATTATAATGCCAATTTCAAGGATCCCATTTGGATCCGTCTCTTGGTAGGTCTCTCTTGGTTTCTAATCACTGCACCACTTGCTGAGATGATATATCAAAGGTAGTTACTCTGTGGTACGCTCTATCACTCGTTCAACAAGCCATAAAAACCAGACCATAGGTTTCTGATCATGGTAACATCTAGGTCGCTGGAAATGGTACACACCGTCTTCGTCTGGATCTACCTTTACGACATGACTGTAACCGAGTATGGAAACCCCGCCGCTCTTATTGATACTCCATGGACGCTCAGTATGTCTTCCGTCTTTAATGGCCTGATTGGGGGGCTTGTACAGGTGTGTAACAATCAATCTCATTGTAAAGCTGGCTGAATCGATGCTCAATTATTCCTGTTTAATACATACTAGTCGTATTTTGCGTACAGGGTCCTCATCCTCGGCAAGAACCTTATACTTCCTATCATCTCGTGGACAATTTCGGTCATTCAATTCGGTAGCTGTCTTGCTATAGCCATAATCAGCCCGCAAATGTCGAGTAATGAATTCGCGGCACGATTCACCTGGATCATTACTTTGGCCGCCGCCGCCAGTGTCAGCGTGGATATATTGAATACGACAGGTCTTTGCTACTTTCTCTACACACAGCGTTCTGAGAACAAATTCAGACGGTACGGCTTTTGGATTGATTTGAATCGTATCATCCGAAGGGCTAATTTACACGACTAGCACAAGAGCGACTATTGATAGGTTAATTGCATGGACGCTTGGTGAGCCTGCCTTTGTCCAAAATTACTGACCTTTATGAAGTATATTTTAATTTTTTAGAGACGACACTGGTCACAAGGTATGCGAACACCTCTCACAGTAGACACCGATGAGGTTGACAAGCCCCGTTTAGCATCACTGCAATCATAATGCTAGCTCTGGTGAGTTATCTCCTGCCAAAATCGCAGAAAAAAAATAAGTATAACCCTTGACTTAGTCCCTTAGCACTCCGGGAACATGTACGTCCAACAATGATCTTTTATAATGGTGTGCTAGCCTCGTTCCTGAGGGCTCAATACCCGTATGCTAGCTTTGTGGATATCAATTACTCTCTTTTATGCAAAACGTAAGTGGTCCAGAAATGCAATACTTACTAAGATACTAAATCCCTGTAACCAGTGTACTCCAATTGCTTCCTCGCTTCGTAAGTTTGTCACTCTTGGCCAACTCTTGACAAACCCAAATCTTCTCTTGCGTCCGATTTGCTTACCTGTCACGGCTAATACAATTTGTCAGCTTGAATGGACGTATTTCTCTAAGGAAGACACAAGGGTCAATGATAATGCCTTCATCTGGAATCCTGGAGGTTTCGGTTACTCAGGTAGTACTGCATTCTGTTATATCCCGTGGATTATACGTCTGTTTATTTATCAACTTATCCAGAACACTGTCGCAATGACAGATCTCTCAGGCAAAAAGGAATTTGTGCGTCTTCTACAACTTAAGAAATTTCTCTAGTTTCAATTCTAATGGCTCTTATAGGCGGACGATAACATGCCAAGGAAATACCAACATGATGATGAGACTGATGCCCCAAACAATGCGGTTTAATATATATAGGTATTAAGAGACACAGTTGTAGCCTATGTAATACAACCTGAGCAAACATGTTCCTTTGAACAGTACTCAGCATTGATATGCAGCGCGTTACCATTTAACCCAAACAATTGTGATGCCTTTTTTATCTTCGTAAATATATGACACACTTTGGAGTCTGGACACAAACATTCACAAAGATGGAATAATCATCTCGATGTGTAACTTTACTATTGAACCTGATTTATGTACCCATGGGTTGCCTGAAAGGTATTTCACACCTCATGCAAGTACAAATTAGCCAACATGAACTTGGTGCGACTATGGTGCGATATGGTGCACCAAAAATAGTCCGCCTGTGCGCGCATATTTGCCTTAAATGAGCGCCGTATATAAAGATTGGAGACATACCGTTGGAGCAGTCCGAATGATAGTGGCGGTGGTAGTGGACTGTGATAATGCGCGTATCGTGTACCTTAGAATGTTGGTGGTGGACGATGTAAAGCAATGCAGTGTAATAGCAAGTCGACGACGAAAGCAGTAAAAGAGCGATGGTGCGGGGAAACTTCAAGGCAAATGAAAGCAGCGCGTTGGTAAATCGGTTATATTTTTTATGTAAACTGCAAAAAACATCGGATTACATGACGACAACGGTTACAACGAGTGAAAACATACTATTCAAATCGCAAAACCACATTTTGTTCGACATAATTGACGGACCATAGTGACGATGCCATTTAGAGGACCTAAATGGAGAGCATCAGTAACTTATAAAGGGGAAATGACTTACCAAAAAAAGGATTAGGATAATGGCGGACCAATCCAAGTTGATAGAAAAAGAATAAAAAGCCTCAAGAGGCTTCGAGAAAACCCGAGAGACAACAAAAAAAACGAAAAATTAAACACTCCCCGGAATGTGCTGTATCACACCCCGAAGAGCGAGCGAAACAGCCATCGGCTCCTCAGATATAATGGCAGTATAAGAATGAAATAAAAGTGAAAGGGGTGGTGATGTAGATGAAATAGGGTTCGTCGATGTTGATCCGAGTCGTAGTCGAAGGAATGCTTTGTTTTTGAACTTGGATAATTGATAGTTGAATTTTGAGATTTTGAGATTTTTTTTCTTTTCGATTTTTACGTGTGGTTGTCGGAGAACAATAATGCGCAGCCAGGCGGGACTTATGAAGAGAGGAGAAAGAGAGAGAGGCCGGGTCGAGTACAGGTCGAGAGAGAGAGAATTTGAGGCGAGTTCCAAGTACAAGACGAGATACAAATCCATATGAAGAGAAGAAGAGGGAGAGACGAACCGAATGCAAGTTGTTTCCTGGATTTAAATTTGTAATTTTTGGTTAATCGTTGTATGGTGGAGCCTCGTCCGCGATAAGTGAGAAACCCCCGCCGCTAAGGAGGTCACTGGCAAGCGCCTCTTGAGCGATGGTCTCGTCGCGAGCATCTTCTTGACGCCGGTGCTCGTGACGCTCGGTTGCACGTTCGGCATTCCTTGAGGGTGGGAGTTCAGTAGCACTCTTACACGGGCAGAGATTACATTTCCATCAACATTAACCACAAGCTCATGAATGCAATAGGCTGAAGAATCAAGATGGTTTATCGCATTGATGCAGTCGACCTTCAGAAGTTGGCTTTTTTTACCATCATTTAAAATTCAGACAGAATATCACAAAGTACCGGGTCGTCAGAATCCATGTAAGCAGACCAGTGGAGGTGAATAAGGTCTGGTGGAAGTCAAGAACAAGAATAAAATTTCAGAAAGACTCGGACTTGCGCAATGCTCGTGTCTGCAATGTGCATCACCATGAGGTCACCTGACCGCTCGGCTGCTTCCAGCTGCCCTGCCCACCGTTTTGACCCAGTCGGTCGTGTCAATTGAAATTCAGTCATGGTCCTCAACGATGCACAACGCCGGGCGGTTTCTCAATTACGCGAAATTATTAACGGGGCTGATGAGGATGTTGCTGTGAGTGTCTTGGAGACCGTAGATTGGGATGTACAGGCACGTCATTCTTTCTGTGAATTATAACTTTGAAATGTTTACAATTAGGTACTAGCGAGCAGCGGAGCTCGTCTTTGGTACTTCTAACAATCACCCTCCAAGCCACACTCCGCCAACGCCAGTGACAACCTTTGATGTTGATGATTCCCTCCAAGGGACTAGAGAGGATGTGCCATCGAGGAGACATAGAGTAAGTACTGTTGTGCACAAGTCTTATTGCAAGTGCCTCATTTTATTTGTGTGCAGCCATCGCCGTCACTTTTTATTTTTGCACGGCCGCTGCTGTCTTTGATAACTTTCCCGCTTCACATCATATCCAGTGTCTTCAGGTTCATCTTCAGCATTCTCCGTATACCCATCCCACAATTCAGATTCACTGGTCTTAACTTTTACCGACCATTGCGTCCTCGTGCTGTCTCTCGAGGCGGACCTGACATATGGCTTCGAGAACTGGAGGAAGAGACGGGCGCTATCTCAATTGGACGTTCCAAACCACCTCGAGGGACAACTTCATCCCTTAACATGGACCCAGGGCAATCTTCCTTGACCTCAAGGTCCGCCGCTACAAATGGCTATACAGATGACGGAAGAAAATATTTACCGGATTTTATGACATCCACTTACGAGGATATGTTACGTACTTGCGAGAGGGAAGCAAAGATTGGCTGTGTCATCCTAGTCAGCGACGAACACGACGACGTCCCGGAATTCAAACGGTGAGCCTCAAGGACAAAATGCTATGCAGTAAAATTAATCCATTTCAGTTCCACATTAACAGATTCAGCTTTCGTCAAGACGTTATATGAAAATGACGTCGTTGTATGGGGAGGTGATGTTAGATATAGAGAAGCGTGGAACGGTGAGCTTGTACACATTTGCACCACTGTTTTGGCGCTCACACACATCAAATAGCCGCCGAAAAGCTGCAGGCAACCACCTACCCTTTCGTAGCGTTCCTTGCGCTCCAACCACGAAGAAGTCCGACCGGGTCGTCGTCATCCCGCAATAGTTCACCTCCTTCGTTAACGGTGCTATCCCGCCATCAAGGAAAGAGCACTCCTGCATCTGGCCCGACGTCCGCCCAGACTCTTGTCGACCATCTGCAACGGCAGGTGCTGCCCCGAGTCACGCCCTTCTTAAATCGTATAATCTCTGCTCAGCGCGAACGTGAGCATGACCGATACATGCGCGAAGAACAGGACCGTGCATTCCAGAATGCAGCAAGGCGCGATAAAGAGAGAATTGAGGCCAAGATAGCTCAAGAGAAAGCAGAGAAAGAGGCGAAACAGAGAGCAGAAATGGTGGCGGCTTTGGCTGAGGAAAGAAGGCTGCAAGAACTAGAGGCCATTCGCCTCAAGAAAATTGAGAGGACGAATTGGAGAAGGTGGACTAGACGGGCTGTTTGTCAGGCACAGTCCCAAGATGGTAGCCCGAAGGATCTACGTATCGCCATACGATTACCGAATGGTACCAGAGTCATCCATTCTTTCTCGCGTAACGCCACTGTAACCTCCCTGTACGCGTTCGTGGACTCGCAGCTCATTCCATCCGAATATCTGGAGTCGGACGATCCTGTTTCTCTCCCGGACCAGGATGGTGAAGGCGAAGAAGCTTTGGAAAAGCACGCCTCGAGTGATTATTGGGAGTTCCGTATTGCACTGGCTTATCCAAGGATGGAGATACCCTGGGCACCTGGAGCCAAATTGTACGATATCGACCATCTGAAGCGTGGTGGACAAGTTGTGGTTGAATCTACTATTGGTAGAAGTCAGAGTAGGGGAGACGTAGACGACGACGACGACGGATACCATACAGAGGAAAGCGAGTAGATTTTCTGCGCAATATATAGTCATCATTACTTCATATTATTATTATTGCCATACATTCAATATATACACACCTATTTGCACTCTACTGGGCTGACAATGGCGCGCACGAAAGATCGTAATGGCTCATGCGCGGCCCGGAGCGACGGTTTGTGATCACAAAGTATACGCGTCTCCTGGAGTTCTCTAACTCATAAACCACTACGACATCATCATGGCACGTTCATTTTCTTTAATAATATTGAACAATATAAATACATCTTCTATGCAAACAGGATATTGACCCACTAGCAGGAGATTCCATACCGCCTCGATACGCCATCGAGTCTGATGAAGAAGAGGACGAGATAAATCCGCTTCACCCTCAGACATCAGGCACAACGACTGCAGAAGTGAAACTATTGGGTGACATTCCAGACGGAAAGACACTCTTTATTGTTTCTGGTGACTCTGGCAAACTCTGGGCCAAGGGTGCCGAACTGGGAGAACAAACAGGATCTGTAACAGCTAATGGAGTACAGGTGAGTGAATGGCCAGTATCGAGCAAGAACAATCCTTACTGATTAAAACTTTAAGATTGGATTAATATTTAATCCAAGGTGGACCAGCTCGACTATCATCATGTCAGAAACGTTTTCTCGATTACCTCTTTTTGCCATGCATTCGTATGCAAAGACGGTCCTGGATACATTGCAACCAACGAGGTATGTACCGTAATCTTTATAATTCGAAGTTTGAGAATCTTATACTTGAGCAACAGTTTATCTCTACTTGACACCTATCCTGTACCTACCTATGCGTCGGATAAAGCCACATCTTTCTACGATTCCCCCGTACGATATCTCACAACTTCATCAGAAATAGATACCCTCGTGAGTCCCTATACTTGCCTTCTAGGAGTTTATCTGACTCTTGATAGAACAAGGAGGCTCAGCCATTTTCTCCTCCTAACCTTATTCAATCCACGGCAGCATCATTTATTTCCCTCGCGAGTGTTCGAGAAACACAGGCCACGCTTATCCTCCTTCCTTCGCCTCACATCCCACCTTCTCCTCCCAAAGAGATCTCTCCGTCTAACTTCTCGACACTCTCCCAGGACGACATCGAATGGTCGCCGAATCAAATCAGCACTGCTCAAAATCTTGCCTTCAAATTGTTAGGGGAAGAAATTAACCATTCTTGGATTACACCGGAAAAACAGAAGGTGCAAGTACCGAAAAGAAGTACAGAAATAGGAGAAGGTGGGATGTATATCTGAATAAAGTAAATGGTTGTATATTATTATGTGCGATTAAATGAATGTTCCCATTTCAAAAGGTTATCCTCGTGATATTACGCTCCAAAAAAAATGCATATTAGGTACCATTAAACTTGTAATAAATGAATGGGTATACAACAAGAAGTAAGGCAATCGAAAATTATCTGGTAGGGAAAGCGCCTGGAACAGATTGTCGTCTTCTCTCTGGATGGTGGAAGTAAGTTCCGTATCTTGACAGCCTTGACAGTGGCTGGCCGGGACTCGTAGACGTCGCAGCAGCAGCAGCAGCGTCGCTAGCTATTGACTCGGTGATAGACTGGTCGAGCCCATGTTCAGTCCCATATTCATCTTCATCGCTGTCTTCCTCATCTTCTTCTAGCCACTCTGAATCTTCGGGCAGCATGATAACACCTGAAGCGTGGTCAAAGCTCAGACGATGGCTTAACGAAGGCTGTGTGCGCGATCGGCGAGCGCTTGGCCGAGCATCTTGCCAGGGATCGATTACAGAGTGGGGATCGAGAGGTGCTGATCCGTCGAGAGCGTCGATGTCAGACGTACCTACTGCTCCACCACTATTTTCACGATTGGAATCTGGTGATTGCACGCGGCCGCCTCTGCTTCGAGCGACACTGTACCGTTTGCGTAACGTCAGAACGACAGCCTGGTCTCCGGGATCTCGATGAGGACGATTGCCGTTTCTATCACTATTTACAAGCGTCTGTCCTTTCTTCAAAGGCAGCCAGGGCTCCGGTAGTACACCGTTCAGGGCGGGATGTCCATAACGTCTCTTGCCAGTGCTATGATATGTGTTTAGCAATTCTGTAGCTCATAAAAGAACAAACCATACTTTAAAACACCACTATACCAATTAGCCATGGGTGGTTGAGACTAAATTTGCAGGTTAGCACGCTACTTTAGGAGCCGAAAGGGAAGCATACATAATCTGTCCGCTCATCCTCAGGCGCAACATAGAGCGTATCATCGTTTTGAGCGTATCTGCGTCTATTGAGGTTACTGTGTTGGGGGTTAGGTTAATCAATGAATTTATACATGTGAGATACTTTTTACCTTTGGGACCAGGTTACTGGATGGCCAGCCCTGAGTCGCAGTACATCCGCAGTCTCTTCTCCACGCTGGACTTCAAAGACCGAGCTCAAGCCGACGTATTTGCTCAGAGGGCGCAGGGACTTGTCGACATACCAAGACCATACGATGGTCCCGGCCAACAAGGGGACGAGAAGTGAGGAAAGAATGTATGACTTCCTTAGAGTGAAGATACCAATCATGAAAAGTAAGAATATTACAACGCCCCAAATGAGGCGGATGAATGTAATTGGCCAGGCTTGGCCTTGCGACTCGTATGGCTTATAGAAAACTAAGTGCCGTTAGATCCACGGGCTATTAAATACAAAGCGCAGCAAGACCCACCGAAAAGTAGTTTGTATTTATAAACGACGTATCCGACACCGAAATAAATGGCTCCGAATATGACGATAAGAGGCTGGACGACGCTGTATAGCATCGTGATGACAAACATCAAGATTGCCTGAGGATAAACTACACCGTAGTTGATCATCGGAGGAGCATTCAATTCTGCAAAATCTAATACGACAAAGTGAGAAAATAAGAACGAGAGTAAGAATATGCTAAATACCTCGTGGTGTGCGCGTATAAAACATGCGGTAAAAAAAGCGAGGGATGATGACTCCGAGATTAAGCAGTTGCAAGGGCATGATGCCCATTCCTGCGGTCAAGTTAAATACTATAGCATAATATATATGTATAGAAGCAACGCAAACCTTGAAGTATGACATATGACAAGAAGAAATGACGAGCTCGACCTGCTTGAAGTGCTTGGGCCAGCTTTTCTGGTACCTTTGCCGGAGAGTTGGCGAGGTCTTGCACAAGCTGCCAGTAGGTAGTGGCAAAAAGGAATATAAACACGACGTTGACAAGCAGGAACAGGAAGTATCTAAGTTTGTTCGATCTGAGAACCTTACCAGACGAAGAGGATAAAAAAACGTACTTCTTGAGCAGCGAGAACTCAACCCAGCTCCTTGCTCTGTATCCTTGCACATACGTCAGCCCTACAGTTTCGACGTCAGAAAACGTGTGATGAATATTCGTAAGAAGATCAAACCTTCTAGAATAAAAGGCAAAAAGGCGTTTAGAGATATTATAGCCACAGAGGGCAAGGAATTTTGCACGATTGCTCGGATTTGATCGTTCGAGTCAATGAGTTTTCCCAGCCAAGGCATGGTTTTCTTTATTTCCTCATAGCTGAGAAGCCCTGCCAGAGCCGTTATGGGAAAGAACCAGAAAAAAAACATGAGTGCCATAGTGGCGAGAACAAATGCATCACGAAATTGGATAACGCTCTGAGAAGGAGCCATATTGGACCATACAATATCACGCGGTTCCGGTGCTGGATATGTGATGATTTGAGAGGGATTAGGGGCATGGGCTACTTGAACAGCGATTTGCTAGAGAGAGAGTCAGGGGTAAAACAGATAGGATGCTCAATGAAGCTCACTGCGCTCGACATCTTCTCAAAGGTGATAAAAGCTGCACCTGTTGGCCTAAATTTTCCGAACCTCCTCTTCTTCTTGACCAATTCGTCAGCTTCCTTGAAGCGAGCCTCGAGGTACTCCAATGCATCAACTTTGGGTTTAAACCAACCGTGTCGCAGAGTAGGCCTTGGGCGATGGGGCACAACAAGTTTATTCGTGACTGGTTGTCCACCTTCAATATCTGTATCGATAAGGAGAGGTACGCCGTTACTCTCTGGATCGTATGCTTCGACTGTGCTCGGGTTTCCGACGTAGCTAACCCAGGCTTGTTCCAGTGCAAGTAAAGCTTCTGTCCTTCGATCCAATAAGGCCTTCAAGCTCCCAACCTCTCGACAAACAGTAACACTCTCTACAGCCATGCCCATATTTTCGAAGTATTCGGCCAAAGGTCGTTCCCCTTGCAAGTGTTTGGGCAGACTCGTAACCAGAACCGTACGCGCCGGGATTGAGTGGACCAACTCGAGAGAAAAGAGTTGACGTGAGCGAATAAATCGTCTGTAGTTCTTGTAGATGAAATAAAGGGCAAGGATAGTGAAAAGATACGTGAACAGCAAGTGGACAGATAGATATGTGTTGGCTTCGCTGATGAGATCCAACCAGTCGGAAGGAGCAGTATGGTTCGTTGAAGGTGGGTCAATGATACTTCTTCTAAGAACAATTGGCCAGCTCTCTTCATCTCCGGGCCAGTCATCGTCATCATCAAGGACTTTGTTGTGCTGAATTGCATTTAGGAGCGTACACCACAATAAGAATTAGCAGTACATACCTTCCAGTTTACGGGCATGAGAATGGTTATGGCAAGGATGGAGCATACAGAGAACAGATAGAAGGACATCTTGAAAAAGTTCAATAGCTAGAGAGGGAATGACGTCTTCAGCTCGAATACTCTTGGATTTGTAGGCAATATAAACCCACCACAGCCGCATCCAGGCCTACTATTTGAAGAACCGTAAATTCAGACGTCCTTATAGTGGGCATTATCCAGCCGAAGAAAGCTTGATGCGCGTGGGCTTCATGAGGCGAAAAACCTTTCAGGTTTGGTGTTAGCAACTACACCGGTCAGGGTGCACCTTAAACACGCACCTTTGAGTTTGGTTCTTGGAGCAAAAAGAAGAGGCCATCGTGTCCTGCAGTATGAGAATAGTAGAAAAGATGTAATTCCAATAGTGAACGAAATGGAAAGCTGAGTAGTAAACCAGGGACCTTCGAACTTCACTGCGCAACGGATGAAGATATGAACCAAATGGAGACAATCGCGTACGTACATGTAGGTGGAGAGCCTGGTGGAAGCTTATTGCCTCCATCGTCGCTGTCGTCTAGGTAGGAGAGAACAAAAGTGGCAAATAAGCTGCTCGCCATGTGCAGCGGTGAACAGGAGCCTGACCTGCATCATTGTGCCAATCTGGGGGAAGACGTGATGTTTGGCGATCAGACTGCTGCCAAATATCACTCACGCGCGCGCCTCTTGGCCAAGTCTGCTACAATTAGAGTTCATGTTCAAATTTCTCTCGCGTTCTATCCGACCTTTTCCTGTTCAACGCCGTTTCGCATATACTTATACGAGTCTCTCTGAGGTTGAGCAGAAAAATTCTAGGCTCTTGGATGTTGTCAGAAATCGCGTCGATGAACGCAAAGGCCTTCTAGAGAAAGCACGTTTTCATTGACTTATCATATACTACTATATTGACCAGACGCGTATCACAACACACAGATCTCCCATGACACTGCCGCCCTAGATGACAGGGTAATTCTTCGACGGTTTAAGGAACTGGAGCCTATAGAGGCCGCCTGGAACAACTGGACGAGCACAAGACAAGTCCGATTCATCCCTTTCACGCTTCCGAACTCTTCCCATAACCTATTTCATCTTAGTAGCAATTAGAAGAGGCTGTCTCTTTTCTCAATGACTCGGACGAAGCTATGCAGCAATTGGCCTTGGAAGAAGTCGAGTCCTTGACGTCCGCCCTTCAATCTTTGGCAGAAAAGACGTTCCCATCCCTCCTTATTCCTCCCTCAACAACAAAACACCTTTCTGCGCTCATGGAGTTAAAATCAGGAGTGGGAGGCTCCGAGGCCAGCTTATTTTTGGGAGATCTCCTGCGCATGTACGAACGATTCGCAGATACCACCGACTGGAGAGTGGAGATTGTCGCCAAAAATGACGCGGAAGGTAACGGCATCAAAGATGCCAGCGTCGAATTTAAAGGAGACGGTGCATACGATACATTAAGATGGGAAAGTGGTGTACACCGCGTGCAACGCGTACCGGCGACCGAAGCATCGGGTAGAACGCACACCAGTACAGTTGCTATTGTTGTATGTCTCCAAGTATCCAAATTCTATTTTCTGCGACGAACTAATGGTGTATCAGGTCCTACCTTTAGTAGAAGAGTCTGAAATGTCCCAGGATGACGATCTATTTTCCATGGATGACATCAAGCTGGAAGTCATGCGTGCTCGCGGCGCTGGTGGCCAGGTATGTACTTTCACTGGCTCCCGAAAATCAACTTTACGGTTGCTAATGTCTTCAACAGCACGTCAATAAAACAGAGTCAGCTGTTAGATTGACACATATTCCCACTGGTATCACAGTGTCAATGCAAGATGAGCGAAGTCAGCATCAGGTAAATATAGTTGTGACCATGCTTTCGCTTTTCTCTAGCTAAGGCATGGCTTACAGAACCGACGCCGTGCTTTCCAAGTGTTGAGGTCTAGACTCCTGGACTTGAAACTAACTCGAGAGATGGAAGAACGACGTACGACTAGGAGGAATTTGGTCAAGGGTGCAGATAGAAGTGAGAAAATCAGAACCTACAATTTCGCCCAGGTGCGCTTACTTGTTCCTTATCTCTTTTGTCTCTTTGTTTAATCCATCAAACATCATCGTGAGCAGGGCCGAGTAACGGACCACAGGATTGGCTTGACATTAAAAAACCTGAATTCAGTTCTAGAAGGCGACGGCTTGCATATTTTTATAAACAGCATTGCAAAGCATCACGAAGAATCCGTCATGGCTGACATGCTGGATGAAAAGTAATATACGATGTGCAACATTCCTGTAACCCGCGAAAATCAGTCGCTCCTATAATATCTACAATAATATAATAATACACTACTCCAGATTTTTTGCAGTTTCACAGTTCACATTATGGTGCAAGTTTGGTTAGGATCGATGCCTAGTTCACGCAGTTCCTCCTCGGCAGCTTCTTTTTCGTTACTTTTCAACTTCTCCCTTGATTCCAGAGGGAACCAATCTTGCATAAAATTAAGCAGTGCCCAATCCACATTAGCTATCGAGTGCAATTGAATAAGTACAGGATATGCACGTAGATCCCAATCCACTCACATCTATTCGCAATCAATACCGAAGGTGAACGACACATAGGACAATTGTCTTTTCTACGCTTCTGCATCTTGACGAGACAGCGGACACAGAAAAGGTGTCCGCAACTTAACCGAATCGGCTTGAATGCGATGCTTGTACATATTAAGCAAGAATAATCTTCAACGGATGGAATGATGGGAAGAAGGGTTTCGCCAACAGCTTGAACGAGGAGACGAGGAAAGGAGAATGGCGTCGAATGAGGTACGAGTGCGAGAAGAGACTGTGGTGGGCCGCCCACGGAAGTTGTAGACTGGAAACCTGGGTAAAAAAGAGCAGTGCGTTTGGTATGCTTCTTGAGGATTTTCCTAGTTGCTTCTGAATTGGCAAATGAGAACTAGATATCGGAAAGTAAGACACGGAAATAGATGTAGAAATTTGGGCTCGACGCACTTTCTTAACATTCAAGATGAAAAGATTGAGATTCAGGAATGACTCTAGGGCTCGCAGACTCTGTTTCTGCTTGAATTTCCTATGATCTCCTAGGCCTTTCTGGGTGACTCTCTGAGCAAAGAGTTGAAGCCGCTTCTCACTCTCTTCAACGGACCATTCTCCTCTTGAGGCCTCACCCATACTTTCAAAAACCTCAGCTTCAACATATAGCTGGAATATTTCCCTCCAGAAATACAGGTCACTCTGTATAGAATTACGAAAGCATGGTCAAGCTTTGCGAGAGACTGATCTCGGAGTCGGACTGACCTTGAGTTCTCCGGTCCTGACGCGGATTGCGCCTGCATGAGTCGTCACACTGGACGATGGGTGGAATCCCGCAGCAACTGAAGCAGGATGAGAGGAATCAGCAATGGCCCGCGAAAGGTCCGTGATGTTAGTCAGAAATTCCTCGTGCATTTTGGATAAATGTGTGGAGATGGATTCAAGAGTGGTAGATAGGATGGTAAAAAATTCCGAATCATGAATCAGAGGGATAACCACCTCGTGCATTTGAAAGGTAGGTACTGGTTGTGCGTCTGGGGACACAAGACTCAGGGTATCATCATCAGCATCCACCCTGGATATTTCATTATTTCGAGATAGACGACATGATTCGAAATGATTTATTCACCTTCCAATTTGAGGGTCCACATTCACCGCTTCCTGAACTTCCTCCTTAGGATGTCCATTTTCCACTCCAAAATGCATTTTCTGAAACGACCACAGCAGTTTCGTGTGCGCACTTAAATCAGAATCTTCATCGGTCGGGTCGTCTGAGTCTTCTGACGGTGCCAGCGACGCCGAGTCGCCCAGATGCTTTACAGGCTGTGGAAGAGGACCACTTCCGGATGGTGTGCTGATCCAGATTCGTAGGCGAGGTTCTATCTTGCCAGAAGAAGCATTAAGTTCGTAGACGACCTTTGGGTGGGAAATTGTTATTGAGCTACTGTTGGAATCATCCCTGTGCTCGGTTGGGTTATCAATTTCCGAAACCGCATCGAGGTGGTGCTCTGCCCCTTCTCCTTTAATGGGGGTGTCCGACGATGAGTCTATGAGCTCATGCAATAAATCCGGCTTTAATCCATGTGAGGAAAGCTCGCTGACTATTTGATTAATGATCTTCTTCAGCTGCAGCAGGTAGATAAGTGGGCCGAATTGCGAATACTACTGTGCTTTCCAGTTGTAGCGAGGCTTACCTGACGATATTGAATGGCGTTTTCCTGCAGCTCCGGTGGCAAACTAAGCAGTAGTTGTGTGTATGTTTTGGAAAAGTGCATAGCCAGCCGCTAGCCGCTAGAATGTGGCCTATATTCAGTAAAGAGAGTCTGGAGGATCACGGCCAGCGCATGCGACATAAAAGTAGTACACAAGAGGTTATTCAGAGAGAACGAACAAACTCAGGAACAGTGCCATATAATTGTCACAATTTCCTTTTCTAGAAGTATTGCGCGAAAATTGCCTTTCTAATTTCGCAACTCAGGGTTAATATAGCAGACTTGTGTTAAGAAAATAGCTCAATGTATTGAGTGTATATAAGATAGACAAAGATAGAGCATCGGTTACTAAAGTCCGTCAGTAGAACGAGTGGATATAATATGGATTGGGAAATCTAATTCATCCCAATTCCTTTTGTTTTTCCGTACATAAATTAAACGTTTACTCGACCAAACTATCAGAGACGTTTAGCAAATGGATTGAACAAACTACAGAAGAGAACTCACGAAGGCTCCTTGTCAAGCTTGACATGGATAGAGGCGTGGTTGGCAACACCTTGAATACGATGGTAGGCATTCAAGTTCTTGTGCAACGTGATCTGGAAAACCGAGGCACCGCCTTGTCTGTTAAAGCGCAGAGCATTTTCGTCAATACTAGGTAAACCGAAATGAGTCGCAGAGTAACATACCGACTAGTGATTGTGCTGTACGCCAGGAAAAATGCCCAGACTCGGAACCAGCGCTCACCGTACTTGGCAAGCACTTTCTCCTTGTTGCTGAGCCAGTTTTTGTACCATTGGAAAAGAGTAGCAGAGTAGTGAACACCAAGAACATCAACGTTCTTTACCTCGAAACCAGCACCCTCAAGCTATAAAAGGCTCAGTCACCTTGATCATTACTAAGAGGTAACCAATGACCGCGTACCTTGTTGATGACCCATCCAAGGGAACAAGAAGCATCAGCACCAGGGAAAACGTATTTGTTCATGAAAAGACCCCTAAAAGACGATTAGGTGAAACACAAAATACGGTCGCGGAAACGTACCAGACGAGATCTTCGTATTGCCAACTGGGACGGATACCAGCAACCTGGAAAACCAAGATACCATCATCCTCCAACAGATCATATACCTCCGACAAGAATTGCGAGTAGCGACGAACACCGACATGCTAAGATGGGAGAAGTAAATAAAATAAAATAATCATGATGTTACAATACATACCTCAGCCATTTCCAAGCTAACAATCTTGTCGTACTTGGTACCCTTGGGGATGTCACGATAATCACAGCAGAGAATGCGAGCCTTGTCAGCGGGAACCTAGAAAGAAACAGTGAGAATTAGACCAGCACACATGGATTCTAGAGGGAAGGGCTTACTCCATTGTTTGCAATCCTTTCTGTGCCGAACTTAGTCTGGTTCTTCGCGAGAGTCACACCGGTAGCGTCGCAGCCAAAGTTTTTGGCAGCGTAGGTAACCAGGGTTCCCCAGCCACAGCCAATGTCGAGCAACCTGGTAACAACCATGAGATACGTTGGAGAAAGAAAAACAAAATCAGTACCTGTCAGTAGGCTTAAGGTCCAACTTGCTGCAAACGACTGCGAGCTTGTTGTCTTGCAACTGTTCCAGAGATTCTTCGACGTCGGGGTTGAGGATAATGCCGGAAGTATAGATCATGCGGGGTCCAAGGAACCTGTGAATACAGTATGAATACAAGCTCCAAGGCGCGCAAAATATGAACATTGAAGGCCACGAACCATTCGTAAAAGTCATCACCCCCTATAATAGTAAGTTAGAATTATGATAGGTGGGCCACGGAAGCAAATGTACGTACGGTCATAATGCCCCCGAACTTGTTCTTCGTCTTGACTTTGAGAGTGTGAGATGACTTCGGGGAGGAAGACGGTGAACACATATTTGAATAGCTCGTAGGTGAAGTTCATCTTGGCCCAGTCATGGCGCTGCTCCATAATGTCGAGGACGTCACCTGGGAAATTGAATGAGTCTGCCGCGTAACAAGAGAGTCAGGGGTAGAATAGGGAAACACACCCTTGAAGTCGATTTTGCTATCGAAATACGCGTCATGGAAGACTTGCATGGGGATCTTCTCCTTTCCTTTGTACAGTTGCTTCAATTCAGCGTCCTTGATGTCGATGTATTCCTCAATATCCTTGCCAGGTAGAACGACCTTCTCGTTCCTACGACCACCGTAAATGCTGTTGAAATACCAGTAACCAACAGCTGTAGGAGCGCCGGTGAGAGCGAAGACGAAGAGGTAGGTCTTGAACCCTCCATATTTTACAATAGGGAGGAAGCTCTTGACGACATAGGGAACGACGACGAGGAGAGCAGCAAGATGGTAATTGCTGAATGCACCATTTCCTTCAGCAAGACCCACCAAAGGCGCGTTTTTGATAGCGGGGTAGTTGGTGACCCGCACAGAAGAGGAGGACATGTTGGTCTGAAAGATAGAATTGCTTGACAGCGCGACGAATTCAAATAACCGGCTGGGCTTTGGGCCTATTTGGCTGCAAGTCCGTTACCTCAACCTCAGGTTAGCGCGCTTTTTTTGGGCCCCTAACCGTATTTACATTTCATCGCATAGAAATACACGGTTTATACACGTAACAACATTTAAAGTGGCCTGTCTTGCGAATAAAATACGTTCACATTTGCAGAGTCGCACTAGAATAGGCGTAACGAGCCACGTGTGACACGTCGGAAATTGCCGAACTCTTCTGTTCTGGGTCAGAGGTGGTTACTTCCCCAACGACTGCCCGACAAAACTCATCAAGGTGAGCATTTTCCCCCAGATTCAGACCCCAACTCCCCCTGCGTTGCGTTCGCATGAAGATTTCCATCCTGAAGGACCCACGTTTCCGCAAATTATCAGCTTTTTCTGGGTGGATGGGTCATGGTCGTGTTGGATGACGCCGGTGGTTTAGGGCTTGTGAGAATATCTCGCTGACGGTTTTCCTTCCCTCTTTGCCGTGTATTTTATAGATGGTGCGTCCGTCACTCCAATCTGGTAGATATATCTTTACTAATATTATTATTTATGAGTTTAGAAGCTCGAGATCGACTCCTTCTCCGGGTACCGTATCTATCCCAGCAAGGGCAAGCTCTTTGTCCGTGGCGACAGCAAAGTACGCCTACCGCATATAATATCAAGACCCAATTTATAAACCTGCTTTTCCAGGTCTTCCGCTTCGCCAGCTCAAAAAATGCCTCCCTCTTCTTGCAGCGCAAGAACCCCCGCAAAATTGCCTGGACTGTAGTTTACCGCAGAATGCACAAGAAGGGTATCACTGAGGAAGTTGCCAAGAAGCGTTCGCGCAAGACCGTTAAGCACCAGCGTGGTATCGTCGGTGCTGACCTTGCCACCATCGCCGCCAGGCGTAACCAGACTGCCGCCATCCGCACACAACAACGATTGGCTGCTATTACCAAGGCAAAGACCGAGAAGAAGGAGAAGGAGACCAAGAAGGAAAAGGCCAAGGTGAGTTGTCGAAACTGATGCTGCTTCTTCCATTTTATTAACAGAAATATCAGCCTGCTCGCCCAGCAGCTGCCTCCGGTCCTAAGGTCTCGAAGCAGCAGATGAAGGGTGGAAAGGGTGGACGATGAGCTGTTGTTTAGATTTGTATAACCCCTCCATGCATATGCATTACCATTCTATGATCAGGGCATGACTTCAGCATTATCCTCTAAGCGTTGTCTCTGTATATCTTTGTCGGCTAATTTGTATCTGCCTTTTATGTTCTCATGCAATTTCAATACTCATTCTGTTCCGCACTTCACTGGTATCAGACATATTGTTTCTTGAAGTGATATGAGATACCATGCACAAATCGCGGGCTTACATAGGTGGAATCGTGCGTCCGGATTTCTGAATTAGAAACCCCGGACTGGGTATAGAACTCTGCAGACTCAACGTATTTTTCGGAGGAAGAGAACAAACTAGTGTATGTAATTGAAATGTTCGCGTTGTACGTTCCATGCCGTCATCCCCCTAATTTTCGCCACCTCACACCTGAAATCATTGATACCCTCCAATTGTCCATTGATTTCCGAAAGGCGAAGAAATAAGAATAAGAGGGTCAATAAACGCAAGGCATAGATAAAACAACACAGCGAAGACAGAAGGCAGGTATTAAATTCAATCAAGTGTATAAAGGCGAAAGGAGGTGGAGAGCTCTCAGTTCTTCGTGGCTCTCACGATCGAGACAATAATGATGACGAGGATAACGACGATGGCCACACCGATGATGATGCGCATCTGGGCGAGAGGAGACGACGTTTCAGTGAGATGAAGCAGGCAAAGCAAATGCGAGTCTGGAACTAACCTTCATATCTTTCCACCTAATGTAACGTTGATTATCACTTAACAAACATAAATGAGATAGCAAAAGTATGCTTGCTTACCACATGTTCTAGGAGCAGGGCATGAGGATAAGAGCAAGATTCGAATATTAATATTATTAAACATACCTTGCGCACACGATTCGCACCACGGCGGAAACCTTGTGCTGAGACGGCGAGTGTATCTAACCGCACCACCGGTGAGGATATAAGAAATGCAAACGGGCGTCTTTAGCCCGCGTAATAAAACCACGCACCCGTCTTGTCCTGTAGTGAATCCAACCGTTCCCCCCGTTCTGCGACTTTCGTGATGTTTTCCCTCATAATGCCAACAGTGTCGTCAATTTGGGCTTGAATAGCGGCCGTTTTGGCATTTCCTTGGCTGGGACCAGCAGCAGGAGCACCGGAAGAGCCGCCATTTCGAGGGAGATATGGGTCGTAAGGTTCAGACCTAATGTACGTTCGTTTAGTAATAAGTTGAAGGAGCGTTGAAGAGACAGTGAGAGACAGACATTATAAAGGCGTATCGAGCTTTTGAGACATATTATCAGGGAAATCCAGATATACATTGAATTTCCGGCATACTCACTGTTTCAAGAAGGGACGGAAGTGGTCGAAGTCGTTGGCAGAGTCGTGCAGAGTCGTTGGCAAGCCGCTATGATCATGACATTGCTCGTATTTGGTTACGGAGCCGTGACCAATGTGACCGCAGTAAGCGGCTATCACGTCCCCCCTTGTCTGGAGCGCAGCTATCATGAGCTATGTATGTTTCGCAAACCAGTGATAGCTTGGTGATAGTAGTATGTAGTACAAACGGCGCCAGGTACACGTATAGCCTTCGGCAGGAGAAATTACAAATAAAACTGGAAACCAACGGGCGCCAACATATCGAGCCGGGTATAATACGCGAAGTAGTAATGGAATAGTAACTGTAAGGTGTACAATCGTGAAAACAAGAAGTGGTGGAATAGAGACAACATTATTAACATTAAACGAAATGAATAAATCAAAATCAAATTTATGAGAAAAAAAGTCCTTCACTTGTACAACTAAATCGGAAATCATCATCGCAAAATTCTTGTTCTTACTCTTCCTCTCCTTCGTCCTCTTCTTGTATAGGATGGGGTCCGGAACGAGCTGCGGGCAGCTGTCTTCTCCCTGGTCGTGAGTCCGAGGAGTCGTAGCCAGCATCACTAGGGAGAGGTGATGATCTTCCCGCAGGTGAATGTCCGGTCTTTTGGCGGATTCCGCCTGTGGGAGCACTGGAGTTGGATGAATTCAGTCCCCGGTTCGCCCGTTTCGAGCTTCGATGACCCCTAGGTGCTGGCGACAGTGTAACAGGCTTTGGCTCAATCTGCATATTGTGAGACAAAGGTGTTGAGGTGGAACCCAAAGAAGAGGATGTCGAGACAGATGTCCCCATCTGCCCCAATCCACCAGCAAACGCTGGAGTGTCATCATCTTCGTCTACCCAGTCACTTTCATCGCCAGCACCAGTTGTCGGCTTCCCAGAGAATACGTCCCTGATAGATATAGGTTCATTAGGAGGCGAGATAGCAAGAACCTCAATTGGCAGTTGAGTAGTGCGCGACGACCATCCAGGCGGTTCGATTCCCCAAGACTTTTTCCAGCTTGACCTTCCGAGCGTTCCTCCTCCATATGCAGGACTAGCAAACGGCCCTTGACGCTTCTGGGCGACAAATGTGGTATTACCACCACTACTGCCAGGCCTCCGCGTTCCATCATCGAATGACCTCTTTGATCGACTTTTCAAAGGAGACGAAGTCCTCGGTGCGCCTTCATTCTCCGATGGCTCGTAGAATGAAGTCGGACGCGAAGACGGAGGTGAATGCAAAGAAGATGTCGCTGAATTCGACCGTCCATGGGGTAGTCGTGACACTGGGTTTATTTGGCGCACGACGCGTGTAGATGACCCAGAGCCCCCGCGACGATGATACTTTTGCATCGGTGATGCGGTGCGCAAATGATTGGAACCCGCCGAGCTTTGCGATGGCGACTTCCTATGTCCAGGTCTCATCGAAATGCTTTTGATAGACGATGGTCTCGAAGAATGGTCACCTCGTTCCGAGTTAGGAGTGTGACTTCCGAACGAAGGTCGAGCTGGGATTTGAGGTGAGTCGAGAACAATCATCTGAACAGATGTTATAGATGAACGACGTGAATTAACAGAGCTGGACCGTCGAGATGACATTGATGGTCTTTGATTCCGATGGCCTGCCCGAGATCCGTACTTCGCATTTGAACCACTTCCTCGTCTTCCTGTACTAGGCACAGCACGAGGAGTGGAAGTGGAATTATCCCTTTGGGCAGCAGTGTTAGCTTCCTTCCTTTTCCCCTTTCTATCTTCATTGAACCATAGTCGGAAAGTAGTCAATAAATTGGCTCGATTTCTTGGACCTGGAGCTTTAGCAACCGGGGTTGTATCAGAGAAATTGGGGGTGCTATGGGAATGCAACATTTCTCCTCGCACGTTGACAGTAGAAACAGCGGGAGCTATGGAATGGCTTGGCTGGCTGATTGATTCTCTGCCTTCGGCCAGAACCCACGGGGAACCAATCTGAGCTGCACCATGACTTTGCTCATTCGGGGGTGGTGTCGAAGGTGTGGTAAAATCTTTGGAGGCTTTCATAGGCGGTGATTTAGTAAGTTTGGAGGAACCACCACTGCCATGGGACGACCTCGGCTCATCGCCGCTAGCCCCTCGACGATCTGTATCCCTTGACCGTTCCCTATCACGCTCTTTATCTTCCTTGACCGCTTCCGAAGACTTCTTGCGAACCAGTCCGGCCGCCTCCAGTGCCGTTGTTGCACGCTGCATGATACTTACACTCCCTGACCTCGCTTTTCGACCTTTTGATCCGGTATCTTTGTCTTTTACGCTTCCACTTGGTGTTGAAGGGTGCGATCGCGAATCACCTGCAATTGTTGAGGAAGAAGGAGACAAGAGAGGCGATCTTGTAGGCGAAACAGGATGAGGGGGTGTGGATGGCCGAGTGGGAACGGTCGGGGTCGGCGGTACAAGAGCAAATTGCGGGGCACGTATATGCATGTGTACTACTTCGCCGGAGTCAGTCTGTGTTGCGGTGGATGCCTTTCCCTTTTCCTTGCTGCTCGACTTTTTGGATGGCACTTCATCGAGCATAATATCAATGGATGAGTTATCTACTTCAAGAGGCGAAGCAACTATTCCCGCTGAATCAATATCATCGATCAGATGTTTCTCTTCTTTCTTCCGAAGTAGCCACCATAGAGATCCTGAAGCATCACAAGCGTTTGAGAGAACTGAATGTACGATCTGGGCGGTATCAAATCCAAGTAAGGCAAGAGAATTTAATAGGCGGCGTTCGGGAGCGGTCGAAAAGATAACAGGCGTCTGTGTAGTCAACAAAGCCATGAAATTCAAATCTTGGGCGGAAGGGATGGGTAATGGGGTTGGTGTCTTTTCTAAAGTCGGGGAAGCGGATTCGGATAGAATAGAAGACACAGAACGACGTTTAGTTCTCGCGGGTGTCCGAACAGGATGGGAGGGAGGTGCCTTTGAAGTATTTGAGCTAGACCACATCAGAGGAGAAGGTGAGATATGCTTTATAATATCGTCCTGTTCTTCGAACACTGTTTCTGGTTGTCTGTCGCCTGGTTGTGCGAGCCGCAATGACAACGAGTCCAAGTCCGAAACGGGGTGTTTACGTATTGTGGAACTGCTCGGGTATCGATTTATAGAGTCATGGGCAAGGTGGTTGTCGCTACTTTCGAAAGGATCGTGCACCGATTCATCAGGCGTCGTAGAAATAGAAGACGCTAGTTCGGGTTGTTTGATGAATGGCGACGACGAGTCTTGAATGGATGGTTCGGAAGAGTCTGGGGCAGTGCTTTCCGAATTCCTTCTGGGATAGTCTTCTGGGGTAATAGGTCGAGCAGAAGGAAAAGGTGGTCGAGCAGACGAAGGAGATTCCGGCTCATATGTAAAATTCCTGGATGTAAACCAGGGATGTGCTAGAATCTGTGGTATAGTAATACGCTTCGCGACGTCCTTGACTAGTATACTTTTGATGAGATCGCGAGATTCTGGAAAACGGTCAGCTGTGACAAATAACGAAGGACGATTACACTCACCCATAGATAACCACATTGGATCCTCAAAATCCCCTTGGATAATTTTATCACGCATTACATCGTCGTCGTCGTCGTCAAAGGGTAAAGTCCCTGTTAGCAGGCAGTATAAAATGACACCTAAAGACCAGATATCAACCTCTGGTATGAAGATGTGAGTACGCCGATGGCAAGCTATGACTCAAAGACGACAGACCAGGACCCTGGTATCTTTTTCCCTGCAACATTTCCGGGGAAGCATATCCTGTTGTCCCACAAAAAGTTTCCATTAAGTTTCCACGTTCAAATTCCCTGGTAAATCCAAAATCCCCCAGTTTTACCCTGCACCGTTCGTCGAGAAGGACGTTCTCGAGCTTTAGATCACGGTGTACAATATTGTTATCGTGGAGATATGCTACTGCTAGGCATAATTGCCCAAACAGTACTCGTGTTTCTTCCTCTGACAATCGGCCTTTTTCCACTAGATAATCGAAAAGTTCTCCACCGCAGCATAATTCGGTGACTATCCAGATATGAGATTCGGTTGCGATGACCTCGTACATCTGAGTGATGTGGGGATGGTGTAGCTGTCGGTGGTGATGAATTTCGCGGGTCAATGAAGCAGACATGGCCTTGGGGATCTGCTTAATAGCAACGCGTGTAGAGGTTAACCTATGGGTGCCGATCCTGACCTTTCCATAGGCACCTTGAAGCGATTGCGTTGAGAACCACAAACCACAGAAAAAAGGTAACCCTCACCTTCTCCGATAACCTTGCCCAAGGTGTAATTCCCCACCACCCGCATCTTAGAGGACGAAAGCTCCTTCCCCAGTTCATTATAGGCATTAGCTAGCTGCGCTTTGTGGTTCTGACTGAGTGAAGCGGTTTGTTTGTGACCGAGTGTCGGAGGCATAGCAGCATGTACAAGAAGATTAAAATAAGAAAAAAGAGAGGAAGAGGTACAATGACCAATATAAAGATGTGTAGTAAGTAGTGTAAGAGAGTCAAGCCGGTAAGCGTTACAAACTGTTACGGATCGCAAGAGCCACCAATGTTTTGAATTGATAACAACACACGTGGCCAGAAATCAACTTGTTATACACAGCAAGGGTATCTATTTCTCTGCACATTCATACAACTACTATCATACATTATAATAACGATGCCAGGTTACCAACTCGCTAGTAACGCCTGGCTACACTCCTAAAATAAATAAAAAAGTCAACAAAACTAGATGTCAACCTATAGAGGAACGGACTTACCCTCAACCTAGGAAGGTTATATTCCCGCGCAACATTAACAATTGTCCGAAGTTTCCTCCTGGCGTCAGCTTTGTTCATTGTGAACTGATAAGCACCGGAACATTTGCAATATTTCGAGACATTGTCCGACTGTATCTGTTGGCATTTCGTGCACCTTAAGTCCTGCTGTGCGAAAGACCTTTCAAGTGTGCGTGCCATTTCAATCAATACGAACTCAATAGCAGTTCGATCGTACTCTCCCCCGCAGTTGTTGCATAACCACTTGGGGTTGACCTCCATGTTGTTCGGGAGTAATTCTGGATCTCGACAGAAATCGAAGTCCCGTAGCACATCACAATGTTTACAAGGCACATTGGATAATTTGAGAGGTTCGCATGGGTTACGGAAAACGGCCTCCGTTGCAAATTCTCGGACACCTATTAATTCCAAAAGGTTTCGTTTCAAGAGCCCGATTTCAACTTGGTAATCTTTCGCTAGACTGAAAATGGCGCATGTAAATTTGACGAACTCCAGAGGAGGGTTATCGAGATGGAGATACGAGCCAGGGAGGGTGGGGAAAGTAAACACTTCCATGTCTGTTGCCCCTTTCATGGCAGTATGATATCGTTGCCTGATGCTGTCAAGAGTCTTCAAAAGTTTTCTGGTCAGTCGCCGAGATATAAATTCCAGCGTAGCTTCCATTTCATTTTCCTTAGCTGTGTCCCGTTGCGTGCTGTCTGGTTCTCCGTTCTGCAAAGGGCGTAGAGGAACTCTGGCCACCAAATTTAATTTCTGTCGAATTTTGAAGAGCTCAACGATAAAGTACTGTATGACAGCTGCAAAATCGTCCTGAACGCCTGACGGTAAGAATTGCTGAATATTCCATCGCATCTCCATGCTCAACTCGTCTGGGGGCTCAACAGCTAAGGGATCTTGGCAAACAATACCACCCATATTAGCAGGATCCATAAACACTAGGAAGTCGTAGAAGCGCTCAGTATGCAGATATATGTGTTGGAAAAGTTCGTGGTTAGTGATGGCGCTGGTGATGTATGTTGCGTAGGCATGCGCAGTTCCAGGTGGTTTAGAAGTCGACAGTAGTATTGAACCGAAATCTGCATGAACAACATGTGATCCAAGTCTTTTGAATTCTGCCAAAAGTTGGATAAAGGTTTTTCGCATGAGTCCGTGGACAAAACGATGGATGCCTGGGTCATATAGTTGCGAGGATGAGGAGCTAATCCACCTCCAGAAGTGATCAATGGCAAGAGTCGCAGGACTGTTTGAATTTTCTTGTATTTTGTCCAAAAGCCAAGTCTTGACCATGCTTTTCAGAACCGCAAATGTCTGCGCAGATAATTGCGATTCACCCAATGAGATATCGCGCTGAGCTTCGCCTGCAGAGTATTCATTAATGGTGTGGGATACAGAGTCAAAAGCTGTCGCTCCTCCACTCCCTTCGAGTTCGTTCACAAGCACTGACTGCAGTACGGAGTTCACTGCAAGATTCCGCACGGTGACCTCCAAGCAAACATTCGAAAATACGCCTGAAGCCTGAAAGTCTGTCTTAGGCAGAGGTTCTGTTTGCCGTCTGTCGTTTTCGATCCCACCTAAATCGGGCCAATCACCTGCGGACCACCACAGAACCATGTCCTGCTGGGCTAGACGCCTTGCGAAACTGATATCTGCTAATAGAAGAGGCTGGTCACCTTCTACGTGTCCTATTGGTACATCATAATAGTCGGCAAGCGCCATCATTCGTTCTAACCAATTCCCAAGAGACAAATATCGACTAAGCATCTTCTGACCGACATGCGATTGCCAAGGGAAAACGTCCAGGGAATGTGCAGCTTTGGCCTGAGACATAGATAAAATGGGGAACTTGGATAGTTTTGGGGTTAGGCGTTCGAAATAGAACTGATCCTTGCTGGATGAAATGACAACAGTAAACGATTTGTCTTCTAGCACCCCAAGTTCTCTCGATACAGCCTTCAAGGCTGTAATGTCTGAGGAGTGATATGTATGCGAAAATGCAATAGTCTCGGGGTAGGCGATAGGGGGACTGGATGGGTATCTTTGCTTTTTCTTCTGCAGTAGATTGCTATAAAGCTCCGATAAACGGGAAACGGGCTGTCGACGACTAGCAGGATCAACCAAAAATATTTTGCTGACACCCGTAGGGAGAAAGAGCGCGAAAAGATGCAAACTGCCATTGGCAGCACAGGCATGATACAAGAAAAGATATTTTCCTGATTTGCCGCCGTTAAGATATGGGTTTCGGGAAGAAGATGTACACCTATCCAGCTGGTTGAGGTCGAAACCGACTTGCTGCGCTCTATTTAACGTCATCGTAGGATCATCCAACGCGCAAGTCTTTCCAAGACGAAGAAGACCCCGTAGAACGAGAGGAACCTAGATATTTACTATTAATTTCAATGGCATTCTCACTGGTTCGAAATTATCACACCTGAAGCTCATAAACAGCGTCGACGTTAGGATCGTTTGTGATGTCAATGAAGTGCTCCTGGATATCCTGGTATATGTCTTCTTTAACTATGATTTTGTACAAATTTGTACACGGAACATCTCGCGGCAAATTTCGTGTCACCTTAGCATATGAATAGTATTCTTTGAGAAAGAATTCTTCAGTTGGCTTTTTGAAGTGGAGATAAAATTCGCGAGATATCCGCAAAGGAACTGAGACCAATTCCGAGTCGATTGATAACCACAGGATGAACCGGCCGGGTATTTTGCTCTCTCTGATCTGTACGATGTCCCACCTGTGACTAGTACGTGGCCGTGCAACTTTAAACATCGATGGCATAGCCGTTGAAGGGCCACCCCAGCGAGCCTGGTTTCTTTTCCTCCATCTCGGTCGCATAGCTCGAATCCACCCTGAATAGTCTTTGGCTGGGTCAGGGAGGGGTTCATCGTTGATTACTGGTTCCGGGGTTACTTCACGGACAAAGGATTTTTCGGTTACGACAATGCGCTTGCGATTGACCTTCTTCGAAGCCATACCAGTGTCTTCGATATCAACCAGTTCCGGTTGAGTTTCTTCATCAGCGTCGCCTTTCGCTTTAAAGAAATCCGTGACTCTATTTTGTTTGAACTTATCGACAGCCCCAGCAACGCGTCGATGGAGCCAGTCTGGATGACGAACGCGCGGGACTGGGTTAGACACTTTTTGCATCGCTGCTGGAATAGTGATTAACTTTTGAATGACAGAGCCCAGTCGCTCGATGTAGTAATCCCAGTCTAGAATGGACCGAAGTTCAAAGTTGACGAGACTGTTATCTTTCAACCACCTGCGTAGATAAACTCTCTTTACACTCTCTTCGGCAGAAAATATAGCGACAGGCACAGCACGCTCCGTCACCGGAGCCCCGATTGGCTTCGAGGAAATAATGAATTTGCAAGCGAGGCCCTTGTCCTTGACCATCTGGTCTCCTAAAAATTCAGCGAGCCTTTTTGCGGTACTGATCGACGTTGACTTTTGACCTCCGTATTCCGCCAGGGTCCGTGACATGCTTCTATTCTCGGCAATGAGCTCTACCAGCTCTTCGTCACTGAGATTTTCTGCTTTACTGTAAAGGACGTCCAACCACTGATCTGCAACTTCGGCGACGGCGCTGTAACATTCTTGGGTTGTCGTACCTAGCAAGAATTTTTCGAAAATTTGGGACTGGAATATTTTAATGAGCTGCAACTCTCCGCGACGCTTTACTTCGAAACCTTTGAGTTCAGCTAACGAGCCATCGTCATTGAAGACGGCGTATCGTTTCTTGAGAAGTTTGTCCTCTTCTTTTGAAGATGGGAGAATCATGGCCTTGTATGGTCCATCCAGCTCGAAGAAAATAGAGTTTTCGCTGTGCACGATGTATTCTCCAGTTTCGGGGTCGAGATCGTGATATTGATGATTGGTAAACTTATCGTAAACAAGATGGTTTAACATCGTGCAAGGATACGAAAATCCAATCGATTTTCCGTTGCTCAGCTTGAACTTGAAGTTCTCCGGGAAGACTCCAGGTAACATGCACCAGATACCATCTGTATCCAATTCTAACGGTCGACCAATTTGCTCGACTAGTGCACGAGCCATTTGGATAATTGTTGCCCCGGTTAAGCAGGTGATACCCGCCATTTCCATTGAATGCCATCTGGCGCCTTTCCTCATTACGTATCCATAGAACGAGTTGAGAATGCACTTGTGTGCAAGCTGGAGGGAGTCGTAGAGGACGATCATCTTCTTGGCTTCATCAACCTCTGCGATAGACCGGCTTTCGCTGTTATATGTGTCGAGATTCTTTTTCCATGTCTTGTGAAGACCTTTGTATTCATATCGTCGATCCCTAAACCTTCGGACAGTGTCGACATAGAATGGATTTTCTTTCTGGCAAACAATTGATTCTCGCGTCTCCACTTTGGTGTCCTTGGTTTTCTTGTAGACCTTACGAGAGTAATCGCCGAGACGTTTGTGTAATAAGGCTGTTTGTTCGGCTTCTGATAGGTCTGGAAAGCGACGTTGAGGACCACCGGGTCTCTTCGAGGGGAAACTCTCTTGGTTCAGAGCGTGTTTTATCATATTGAATTCGTCACGATGCGCGGGGAAGAATTCTCCTCTCCATGCCCACTCTAATCGTCGATCACAAGTCTTCCCAGGTCGGTTGTAGTCACAAACGGCGCATACGGATTCGTCGACCATGGAATCGGGTTGAAGACGGTTTGACAACATGATATTAGGGTACATGGCAGCCACGTCCAAGTGATAAATAAGTGGTTTGTCGAGCCTTTTTGGGTTGTCGCGCATGACCTCCAAGGCAGCAGTAATTTCTGCCTTGACTTCATCGTAATTGGTAACTTGGTCGAGGGATGTTTTAGACTCTTCCGTTATGCAAAATTTTAGAGCAGCGTCCAAGTCATCAATAAGCTTTGTACGAAGCAATGTCAGCCTTGTAATATAGGAAAAGGACTATAACGCACTTGTTGAACGGCTGAAGGCACAATCTTGAATTCTGTTGCTATATCACTTCTGAACACCCCAGCCTCCAAAGCTTCAACATGTCCTCCAACGTAGGTTTCGGATGCTAAAAGGTGCCCATCATACATGTTTCCATGCGCCTCTTCGTGCCTATTCGGCATGATGATATGACCTCTATAAGCTTCCACCTATACAATTCCCTTGCGTAAACGAGCATGTCACCGAAACAAATTTTCATTCTCACCATCAAAAGAGTTTCACAAAGGGTACCGCTTCCTTTTCTCAACACTTCGTCTGGATTGAGGGGGATGATGTTACACAGCGAAAAGATGAAAGGATGCACGTATTTCATGTACAGATAATAAGTCGCTACTGCATCGGAGACTGAATATTGCGCGAGTACTTGAGGTTGTTCCATTGCATATCTTGTATGGCTTATTAGCGGGGGAGAACACTGCGACCTTTGTAAAGACTTACGGCGTCATCAATTCGGGATCGAGTTCGATGGGGTTGTAGCCCAATTTTGCAGTAGTGACTGCTTTCAAACCTTGACTTCCTTGCGGAAGATACGAATCGCGCTTCACCCAGCGAAAACAGTCCATGTGAGCACAGGTCCTGCTTTTATACTCGTCCTCTGAATCTTTAGCGAACCCCGTTTCCAGAAACATGTCGATGCCGTTAATTTGTGATCTCGCGTCGAGAAATGGAAAATCGAAAAAGTCTCCGTTAAATGTAGCAATGACAGTAGGCTTAACGTCTTGTATGTGGGAGAAGAATCGTCTAATTGTAGCAGCCTATGAAGTAGTCAGTAACATACTCATTTTTGGAGAATACACGCGCGCACCTCATTAGGTTCGTTAAAAATTATGAAGGGACCTTCATACCCGTCTTTCGGGGTATACTCAAAATCCTCGATATCCTCGCTAACAATTTCGCGGTTTGTGATCAAATAACCCTGACCGTCCACCATGTATGAAATCATCATGACTTGGTCAGTAGCTTGGTCCGGGAATTTGAGGGGAGCTTTTGTGGTTTCGATATCGAAGGCCATGACGACTGGATCGGCACGTTTAACTCGTTCGACTATTTGATTGAGCGCTGGTTGGCCTTCCGTGAATGTCACGGCATACCACAGCCCCACTCTGAATTCATTGTCGATAGCTACTCGCAAGTAGTAAGGAACATCATATTCTCGTACATCAATGATGCACTCTCGAGGATCCTGGTCTCGTTGTAAGGTAGGCTTTCCTGCACGAGTTCCAAATCCTGCTTCAGATTCGAATTCGAATTCGACATCCATGCTAGCGTCGGTAGTTGCACGGATGACTTCTGCATATGCATCAACAGCATCACGTTTTGCACTATTAGCCAAAGCCAAAGGAGCAATATCGCGTCGAACGGTCAAAAGATCTGAAATATTCCTGAAACACAATTGGAGGTAGAGTCGACGATGTCCCATTAGATGGTTGGGCAGCTTAAGATCTTCCTTCTTGTCTCGAGTGATGCGACAAATGAGGCCTTCGTATTTCTTGTTCAGCCATTCTTCAATCATAGTTTCCGTACCTGCCTGTTATGATACGACATAGGAACAAATTGTGTAATGTTCAAGTAGAAGTGTATTTACCTTGCAGGCGATGCAGAAGTAAGGCTCGTATTGGAATGTACATTTAAACATTCCACCATCATCTTGAATGAAGTAAAGATCCACAGCAGATTTACCAGATGACCAATCCGGATCTTTTACGAGGGTCTTCCATTCGGTTAATATTATTAATGCTTTACAGTGACTAAATCCAACGACTCACCGGATGCATATTTATTAGCCAACCGTCCCTCCTTGACCCTTGCTCTATTCTGACAAAACCAAGCTTCTCATCTATCTCGTCATTCTGTGCTGTCCTCTCGAACTTCTCAGCTAGTTGGGTGCCGTCATCTTCGCGAACGGGTGCTGGTTCCCCGGGTTTGTTGGCCTTGCCACCTCTACCACGTCCTCCACGCCAGGAACTGCCTCCACGAAATCCAGCGCGAAATGATCCTCTGCTACGTCCACGCGATGATGCCAATCCAAAAGTTCCTTGGCCTTTTGCCATCTCAAAAGTAAGTTGGTGGAGAAAACACCAGTGATGGGTGCTTTCAAATGAAAAGCATTTGTCACACAACGCGTCCCGTCACAAATGTATGAACCAGAGTCGCGTGTGTAGTGACACCCTTAAAAATTACATCTATAGTTAATCAATTTCAATGAGCATACATTAGGTAGCCGCTTATCAATATATGTCCTTCTTTAAGTGCTAAGACTACAGGCAATAAAGTACATCATGGTTCAAGACAAAGAAAAGAAAAAACGTAAGGAGGTCATGATCACAAGGATCTGATTAAATAACAAAACGAGGAAAATAACAAGTAGAAATGGGCTCGAAAAGAAATATAATCAATATTCGTCTTCTTCCTTCACTGTAAATCCTTCGCCCCACCGAGCAGTATTGCCGATACTGATCCCCAAATCCATTTGAGCATCCATGCTAGGACGAGGCTTGAAACTTTCTCTACGTGCTCTGGTAGCTTTCTTGATGACAACGGGCCCTGAAGCGTTCTGAGCTTTGGAGCCATATCCCGCAACATTAACTTGAGCATAAGACTGGCCCGCAGAGGTACTCCTACCAGAGGAATACGTGTTGACACCAGTAACGCCAGCACTGTAAATGACACTGCTAGGTACTCTTCCGTGACCTAACGCGTGGTGCTGAGTGCCAGGCTTGGGCATGACCATCGACATAGTTGCAGGACGAGATCCTCCTCCAGTCGAGATTTTGCTCGGGATCTTCGTCGGAGATGAAGCCCTTGCCCCACCATTCACATTGCCGCCACGATGAGTTCCCAAAGGCGCCCGCACAGCCGTTCCGAAGTTAGGTGTACCTGATGACGATGAAATTTCTCCGAGACGCTGCCTCTTGTTAGGCACTGAACGAGATGACATTTGCGAGCTAGTTCGAACTGCCGGAGTCACGACACCAGTCCTCGTCCCCGGAACATAAGAATTGTTTGAATTCACTGGAGTGGTTGAACGCGGAGGAACCGAGCCTGCTCGAGGTTGCTTCCGTTTGTTCTCCTGATCAGTTGCAGTGACGGTTTGCATAAGAATGTGCAAGAAACTTTCTCCATGAACAAGGAAGGGTAGCCCAGCTTCCTCTTCCCATGATGGTATTGATACTAACAAGTCTTGCTCCAACTGCATCATATCATGAGATATCCAGCAATAGTGTGCATGGATTAAAGACTTACTCGAGGCTTCTCTTTCGAAACTCGTTTCCGCATCTTCTCTTCGCGTAGTAAGCGGCCAGGATCGCGTGAACCGCGTCCCGTGAGGCGCGATTGGTCTGATGCAGCCAAAGCTAACTCCTTTTCTTCTTCGCATATCTCAAAGTACTTTTTAATCGCAGAAAGAAGGGGAGCCTTGGCTCTTCGCTCATCCTTGAGGCGCTTGATTTCCTCTTCATGGATCGTCAGTAGTTCTTCCGTGTACTCGTCTGAAAGTAAAATTTAGAATGCTGGTTACAGGAAAGAATGTTCAAACTTACCATCTGCAAATGGAGCGAAGTCTGCGCGTTCCTCTTCTCCAATGAGCAAATCGTCCCAAAGCCGTACAATTTCTTCTCTTGCACTCTCGACAAACGTGCTCATACGCTCTTGTTTGAGTTCCAGCATCCTTTCCAATTCTTCTTCGTACTCTTGGACCGTTTCATCAGTACTTCCGCGATGATTTTCCACGAAGGCATCCATGTCACTTTCCGCGACCCCGAGTCGTTTCCAAAGACTCTCAAGTTGATCATACATCGCTTGAATGTGAGACTCGCGTCTTTGTTTAACATCTTCAAGCGATGCATGCAAATTAGCCGCCCAGGTGAGAAGCCCGGGTGTAGGTTCAACGCCATCAAGTCCGATGGGCACTGACTGATTGGAAGGCAGATTTTCAGAATCTACTTCTTCCATCCGCGCAACAAACCTTGATAGGATCTGTTGATACTCGAATTCCAAGGAAACGGTGGTGTCGTCGTGGAAAACAATGGTGGAAGAGCTCACACGAGACGCGGGCGTTGGGGTAGATGAGATAAAAGGGTCGTCCAATGATGAGATGTTGGAGGCAGCTGGGACGGATTGGGAGAATGGACCTATAGTTGAGAGTTGTAATGCATCAGCATCGAGTGTCGGGTGCGATATTCCTAACTCGGTGTACAGCCAGTCGATTTGAATAAATGTTGATGAGAGTAAGTTCAACCTCTTGTGCTATACCATCAGGTTGGCGCCTTTCAGCAATGTGCAATATAGACTCCTAGAAAGGAAACATACCACTTCTCCTTTTCCTCGAACAAGCTCTTTCTCTAGTTTTTTGAACCGTTCTGGGGTTACGTCTTGGTTAGCGGCTGCATCTGTCTCGTTGTTTGTATGTATTGTTCCAAAAACATCAGGATCGAAGAAGTCGGGGCCGAGGGTTCGCGCAAGAGTATGAAGGCGATTGGTTAAGGTATTCAACTGCTCCAATTTCGCGTGGTAAACCTATTGAAGTTCGTTGTTAAGAGTTCAATCAAATGCACGGAGTAGTCGCGGCACATACTTGTCGCAGCTTTTCTTGATACTCAGCCACTAGATCATAGCGCTTTGGGAGTGACTGTTCCTTTCTCAATTCTCCCAGGCTGCTTCCTGTAGATTTAATGTTCCCCCCTAGTGCTTTCGTATATCTAACGCACTCCTTCTCCAGTTCTTCGCACTTTTGCAACCAGTGTTCGACTTCTTGCCTTCTACGGTCGATTTGGAGTTCCACACTTTGTACCAGCTGTTTTTGCAGTCCTTTAAGTTCTTCTTCTAACGCTGATGGAGGCAAGCCAAGCTGTGCATGTAGCGTTGGAAGTAATTGGGTTTGTGTCTGTAAGTGGCTATGAAGGGAATTTAGCAAGGCGGTCAACATCGTGGCCGTCGACGAAGACGGCAACGGCGATTCCATGGAAGACAAAATCGTTTGGTGTCGCAGTATCAGAACAAAGAGTATAAGAATAAAGTAACCAGTCTGAATTACCAAATTCAAGAATCAACTAAGCCGGTCGCGTCTCTTTCAACATCATATGACCGTGTCCGTTTAGTCGGAGCGATCTGGAACTTGCACTACAACTTCTCTATTTATGGTTCGAAAACCAACTCGATATGAATACATTCCTGGTTTCATTTCTTGGGTACGAAAACTTTTGCGAGGAACTGGGCACCCTCATCTCAATTCATCCACCCCCATTCATATATATCCAAGACACAGAAGCTTTGCCGACGACTTTATCAGTGATCGACGCGCTTTTACGCGACTTATCCACCAAGCCACCGTCAGTATCACCATCGAAAGTATGCCACGTCCAAGTTGACGGTGTATCTTGCTTTACGCCGAAACTACTCTACGAAGCGATCATCAACACGCTCGTAGGCTGGGAGCCGAAGTGGGACGAAGGATGCGTGAATTGGACACCGGAGAATGATGTACGATGGAACGATAATCTTGAAACATTCTTACACGGTCTTCGTGCTGCCCACGCTCACCTTGGGAAACAAACCACGACAACGACCAATGGGAAGGGTAAAGGGAAGGAAGTGGTGCATGACGACATCAGGCTTATCATCGTTGTCGAGCGCGTCGAAAGACTGAAGGAAAACCTACCTGAACATTTAGTGCCACTGACCCGTCTTGCGGAACTGGTCCGTCGAATTTCTTTTTGACTCTTAATAAGATGCCTACTCACTTGTGTGTAGGCCAGACTCGACTTGGCAATCATTTTTGTGTCACAAGTCGGATGGGAGGATATTCGACCACCGTTAGGAGCATCGCCTGATCCTTATTACATTGACGTCCAAGCACCTACGAGGGAAGGTTAGTACTACTATACACTTGACTTTGTGTCAACTAATGGGCCCTAGATGTTGTGAATAGCCTTGTGTCCAAATTTTCAGCCCTTTCAAGCGTCGGAAATTCGAATTTAAATCCCTACCACCCAGCTCTCTCGTCGCTCTACACTCACTTCGCAACCACGCTTTGCAACGTTTGCTTCCCATTCACTCAGAACCCTCAAGAATTGCAGTATATTGCAGCTGCGCGATGGCCCGGTTTCTGTAAACCTCTAATTGACGAACACAAACAGAAGGCTCGTAATTCGCGCATAAACAAGGACGATGATGATGATTCTGACATCGATATGAATGATCACGAAGAAGATACGGATATTCCGTTTCTGCCACCCAATGAAGATGTCCGCATCCGTCTCACAAAATTCTTTACCCCAACTTTGACTCTTGGTTTGGAGGCCCTTCTTCCCCGGCTCACAAATGCATTCGATTGGGCTGTCGCGAATGAACCAGTAGAGAATGCTTTGACATTACCTCGAGGTCATGATTTATCATTGTCATTTGTAGCTACTAAAGATGAAGCAGGCATGAAGTCCTTGCCACGGATGTCCAAGTTCGTCTTACTGGCCTCCTTTCTGGCATCGACGAACCCGCCCAATTCAGATATGCGCGTTTTTGGCAGGGGTTTAGACGAGAAGAAACGGAAGAGGAGAGCAAGGAAAGCTACGGCTCGAGGCGGCGGTCCAGCGAAGGTACATTCTTGATAGAATATGTGCGCTATCTGAGACTTATATCTTCCTTTTCGCAGATCCCACAAAGACTTTTAGGCCCTACCCATTTTTCTTTGGATAGGATGGTTGCTATCCTCGGCGCACTTTTAGAAGAGAACGACGCCGAACCGAGATTGTCTTCGCGACAATTCATGATCCCTGGTGAATATACTGACACGGAGATTGGCAAAGCTGGTGTATTCTCTTCTGCAAGTTGTCTATCTGCTTTGTTTGTTCAATACTTAGCTGACGCACTTGTGATATTCAAGGTCATCGAGTTGACGTCCATGCGTCTCCTGCACCGAACAACGGCCGCAGACAGGTTGGATGGCCCTCCTCAATTTAAATGCGCGATTTCTTATGATATGGCGTTGGCTCTGGCAAAACAATTGGATGTCGCGCTGAATGATCTTCTATGGGATCCAGTATAGCTTTACTTCATACCGTGTAGAACGATATATATATCATGATTTACTAAACCATTACCTGCAGCCATTCTATCAAGGCTGCGGAGAGGCGGAGTCGTTCATGTATATATGCCCACATTTTTATATTTAGTGCAACTGTAAGCTGTACGTACGTATGCGGCTTGAAATTCCCACTGCCTTGAGGCTGAGCCACAACTTGTGTGTGCATCCTCCTTCAGTGCCACTGCATATAAAGTCCGCTGGATCGACTCTTTCTTGCACTGCTAGCCGTCATTCACAGTCACCGACTGATCTCAAGGCCTGACTCTTTGTCTTTCATTATCATTCCAAGATCCTCTTGGATCTAGGATACGGCACCTTCGATGCCTTTCAAAACCTTAGTACAACGACGCTGCGAGCAATGCGAAAATTGCTTTGGACACGTTGAGAGCATTCACTGCACCAAAGCCGTCAAAAATTGCAACAATCACCATGTACCAGAGCTCTTGACCTGTGCGAAATGTAAAGAAGTTCGATATTGTGTAGGTTATCCGTCTCATTTGTCCTTTTACAATTTGGAAATGCTGTACTCATGAACATTAGTCGAGGAAATGTCAAAGGGCACAATGGAAAGAACACAAAGAACCATGTACTACACATACGAGGATTTTATTGGCATTAGATCTTCTAGGCCCAAGAGTCAAAGATGTTTTCAAAGCATTCGCAAAATATAGCAAAGGAATAGCCGGTCAATTGGAGGTACCAGCCTTGAGCGCCCTAAAATTATATCTAGGGAAACATCGAGTTAGTAAGTAGCTTTCATCAACTCAATCCTCTAGCGATCGAGTCTTGACCATATTATAGATACAAATGTCTTTGTCGTCAAGGTTAAAGCAAAGGAGACAATTCTGAAAAAAACGGCAAAGGTCACGAAAGGAGTCATATCCTTCCGTCTCGTTTCAGCGGAATGCATGACTATGGACGAGATGCATGCCTTTATGGATTGGCGATCAGGACCTTTCTCTGGGCCAGAAGTCACTGAGCGTACTATGGCGCATCGTCCAGGACTACTACGAATTTTCGTGCTGGATGTGAGCGGCTTGCTTCCGATCCCGCTTGACGGGTATACACTGCCGACTGACATATCCAACTGGCCGCCCACATATCATAGGAGGTACGATTTCAGGTGGCGAGAGCATCTCTTTGAGTTATTTGGACAACCACTCCATGGAAAGCAGAATGTTTCCGACAACGAAGATAGTGATGACGATGATGATGAGGACAATGGCGTTGGGTATTTTGAATATCCTGCTGATATAGACGTAGTACCACCTAAACATCCTACGAGTACAAGCAAGATTGAAGTCGTGGATGATGATGTAGAGGCGGTTGAGAGTGTACGAGTACAAGAAGGCAGTCCTGCTGTTTAGATATCTGTTTAGGTATTTCTGTATTAACATGTAAATTAGTGTAGAGTATGCACAAGTATGGTTTCGAGCGTAGTGCGGCCGAGTTATGATAAATAAGATAAAGGATATTTACAGCCAGGATTCTTGCCAAATAACTCAGGTTTCTCAGGCCTTCTTGGGAAAACTCAACCTTCACCATGACCACCATCTACCAAAGTTGAAACGCGTTTATCCTGCTTTTGGCATCAGGACGGTTCAGCTCCTCAGAAAGTTAAAGGTACGATACGCGTCAATAAAACATATTTGAATCTCATCAGAGTCCTTTCAAAATCCTAAGAAAGGCGCGACAGCGACCTCGGTACTCATCTCTTGATTCACGACCATAATTGCATACAATTAGCTCCTGGCGGGCAGATCCTATCCTCGAATACCTAATCTTACAAAGGCGTTTGCTAACAAAACGCGTCTGAATTTCGGTTTCTTCTGCTCGAGTTGTTTAAATGGCTTCAAGACCAACACCTTCAGAGTCTTCTACGCGTCTTTCCCATTCCACACGTCGTTCTTCAACACTTGGGCTGTCCATGAGTATTTCGAAACCCAGGACAAGCTCAAATGCTTCGCTGGTCAGTGGAAGTACGACCGTTCGTCACAGCAGCAAGAATGGCACACCCTCTAGGTCTCCAAATGCAACGCCTATGCCTATAACCTCTTCAAATGCCAAAAGACTTTCCACTTCGATACCCTCCTTTGCTGCAACCACCAAACGCGCCTCGGCACCACCTCAGAACTTTCCTCGACTCGATCCAGAAAACTCGACCCCCTCGAGTGTATCGAGAGCACGAGCACCCCTGGTTGTGCAAAAAGGCAACGAGTTGCCAAAAAAGATCACTGCTTCACCTTCTGTGGCAGGTTCGATGAGGATGACTCGTACAACATCGCTCTATATGTCTTCACCTTCCGCCCAAGTTCCAAAACCCGTCATGCAAGACGATGCATTCTCCTCGCCACGTCCCAGAGCACGCATTACGTCCATGACACCACCTCGTAGAGCAACAGCAGTTCCATTGTTTCCTAGCTCCCTTTCTAAATCGCCTTCTTCCGCGTCTCTTCTCTCTCCTTCTATCAATCTTACGTCCCCCAGCCCCCAAAGCAAATCAAAATTACAATCTATCGACCTTGGATCCCCTCTTTCTACGCCTCCAAAGTTCCCCCTCGGAAATAGGGTTAACAACGTACAAGTGCAGGAACTGTCCACACCGTCTAAAGGTTCTCCAAAGGCGACGCCGAGGAAGACGCTGAGAATGATGAGCAAAGGAGAATCTGATACATGGTCCTTGCCAAACGATATTCTCAGACAGATGCATCACAGTGTGTCGATGGATGATACCCTGACCTATGGGAAAGTTTTGAGCAGTGGTACAGGCACAGCGGTAGCTACCGATGATGGTCTCGGTAATGCATTCTGGGAAGGAGATGATATGTCATTGGAAATGATTACGGACGTAGATGACGGGGACGTTGACGAAGAGGTATGTCTTGAGAAATTCTAATATTACCGACAATACACTAAGGTTATCTTTAGATGGACACAGCACTTCAAAATATCCTACAGATGCATACCCGAAAGATTCTTCATTATAAACGACTGTTGGAACGTGCACAAGCTTCCACCGCGGCACAGCTGCATGCGCTACAAGCTCAGGTTCGCGTCTTGCGCGAGTCTGCACCTGCCACAAACGTCACGACCCATACCCATCAGCTGCTTAATTTAGATGACGTTGGTCTGTGTATCTGTGGAGGAAAGAAGAGGAAGGGATATTGGAGTGGTTATCGTGATGATGAGGAATACGAAGACGATGCTGATTTGGCGAGGTCTTTGAGGGGCGATGGAAGTGGCCAGTTCAGCGAGAAAGAGGTGAGAAAGGCGCTTAGGGGGCTGGGAAGAGAAGAGAGGATGAGACTGTAAGTCCAACTTTTCACTGAACTTGATCTCATGCTTATATATATCCTTCGTCCCCTCGAATAGAATTGCTATCATTCTAGATTGTGCGCTTATTCTTTCGTCTTTACTGCTAATACAATTGAATCCGGCTGACTTTGCTGCTTTCCAGCTTGTCTTCCTGGGGATATTCGCCTGCAGATTTTGCTTCTAGAAAAATACGCGAAATCGACGTTCGATGTCCTTGGTACACTTGCGCCAGATCTGGCCTTCCGTATTCTTAAGCACCTTTCCGTTAAAGAACTACTCGCTATAGAGCCGGTAAGCAATTGAACAGATGCATTTGTCGTTTTTATTTCTTTGTAAAGAATTTTTTCATGCAGGTCTCCAAGAAATGGCAAGCAATTGTCCACCATCCAGCTTTATGGCAGTATCACTGTTTCAGAATAACGGAACATGACCCATCCCCCGTCCAGCCGCCTTCTAAAATTGAAGGATGGTACGTAGACTTACTTTGGCGTTCCCTCCCTTCGCTCAATTGACACATATTTCTCATACTAAAGGGAGCCTCTTTATAAATCCTTGCACCATCGCGAATCCAACTTCCGCAACGCCCTTCCCCAGACTATCAAGTTCTTGAACGGACATACAAACTTCTGTACCACTTTGCTGTTGCGTGGCAAGAGGTTGATCAGCGGAAGTTATGATGAGACGATTCGGTTTTGGGATATTGAGACGGGTGAGATGAAGAAGTGTCTGCAGGTGAAGAAGCCTGTTAGTTGTGTGGATTTTTTGGCCGAAGAGGGTGCGTTGTACTTTTGTCTGATTGTGTGCATGTATTCTAACTTGCTTTGGTTTTCTTGACGTTTGGTTAGAGGTCTTCGTCGTGGGCTTCCACGATGTTGGGTAAATGGATATTCTGCGATATTCAGAGTTAACAGAAATAATTGCTTACCATGATGTGTAGACGCGTTCATCTCTTCTCGTCAGTGACGTTCACACCCCTCCAACAACTTGCTGGCCACTTGAACGGTATTCGCGCCGTTGCGCTCTCGTCGAAGAACCTCGTCTCGGCAGGAGCCGATAAAGCGCTTGTATGCTGGGACTGGCGAGCAGGAACTAAGATCGTCCGATTCGGACAGCAGACAACGATCAATATCGGTGTGCAGCTTATCGCTGGCGATGCTAGCGAAGGCGGAAATAACAATGAAGGTGAGAGGGTGGTCGGTGTCACTATCGATGGCATCGTCAGAGTTTTCTCTATCAGTAGGTCAATATCCTGTGAATGTGCAATTTCGTATTTATTGTGATGATTTCTCAGAGCGTCGAGAGATGATTTCGCAATTCAAGTTGTCAGAGCTTGGTGGTGGAGATCCCGTATTGAATTCCAAGTTGTTTAATGTTGGAACTGCACCAAATAATATGTTACAGTAAGTGTTATTTCATAAGAATCGCGTTACAGGAAAATGGTGCTGATGTAATTGATAGATGGTTTGCCGCGAAAGGCACGCAAATGACTGTATGCCTCCTTGATTTTTATTATTACTTGCGATGATTTTTTCTCATTTTTAGCTTTCAGTGCGCCACGAAATCCGTCATTCTCCATCTCCAATGGAACGAGGGCGAAGACACTCCCATTGCCGCAGGGTCGATTACAGCAACTTCACCGGTTGCTCTGAACAGCAGCCAAATTGCATTCAAAGGACGCCCAGGATCCGTGCTCAGTCGTTCCATTACCACATCCTCGGGTATGTCATCCACACCACAGCGCCGCATCTCATTGCAGCCAAGCAGCGTCGCGTCTTCGTCTAACTTGAACAAATCATCGCGTTTGAGTATCAGTGGTGGGCCTAGGACACCTATGACACCTTTGAGTCCCTCTCCGAGGAATGGAACACCTTCCCAAGGTTTTCCCATTCGATACGGACGTGCTGCAATATTGACCGCACCCCCCAAACTCGTGGCGATTGTAGAGACGCCAGACATGGCTGTTGGTGCTGTTGACCCAAGGAAGAGGAGAGTGGTTACTGCTACAAGGTTTAGCTCGAGAGCTGGTGCTGATAGAAGGGTATGTTTTACTCTTTTCTTTCCGGATGACTCTTTTACTCACCCCATCTTTGGCATACACACAGATCTTCATGTCGACTCATCAGGACAAAGAACAACCGCACATCCAGGGGAAGGTGGTCGAAGAAGACGACGATCTTAATTATGTCGCACAGATGGCAGGACCGTCAGCGCCGCCTACACCGTCTGTTGACATCGACAACAACGTGGAGCCATTGACGGGTGCTTGGGGCGCGTTATCGGAAGTAAGCCTTGGATCACTTGCTGGAGTGAAAGGATTACTTGGGCAGCTTCCACCTAAATTCTCGGGCCTCGCAACGCCTGAGAAGAACCCCATGTCAATGCAGCTGAGCCATGAAGAGGTGGTTGTTGGGTGTGCGGACGGAACAATCTAGTAAATCATCTTTTCAACCTATTTCCAGTTTCTCATGTTTTTTTTTTTTGCGCAGCGTCATGAATTTTGTGGGGTATCAGTACCAGCTTGAGAAGAATCGCGAGGGTGAATACAACGAAGATAATGATGAAGAAGATGAGGATTTTGATAACTAGTACTTGGTTAGGATGGACTAATTATAATAAAGTATTGGATTCTTTTAATACATACATGAGTAACAACAAGTCTAAAACAAACAAGCAAGTATTCAAAGTCAAATTTATTTGTTAAATTCGAAATCTACATCTGATAGATGAGAAAGCAAGTATCCAGCAAACAGAAAGACTTCGAAAAGAGAGGAAATCCCCTGACCACACAAGCCAGTAGTGTAATAGCAAGGTCATCATGTCCAAGAGGTGCAAGCAGAGCCCAAGGATCTCAGGTGGCAAAAATAAGATAACCTTATATAGGTCCAAATAATCCAATGGACTCATAATAGCAGTTAAACTATTAAGAACAAATACTACACTTGTTTTTGTTTTTGTTTGTGGAGCTACAAGGTTGCTACAAGGTGTAATTACTAATGATTCGATCCAAGAATAGAATTTAGTAAGAATTGATAAGATCAAACTGATTATCACACTGAGTTGATCTCGTAGGGAATTGACTACGAGAAATAGCTACAATATACATCAGCAAGATAACACATTGCTAGGCGGTACTTGGTGGAGTTGGCGGAGTTGGGGATACTTGGGGATGTAGCCAGATCAAGAATCTTTGGCCAAGCGGCCCAAGTCCGCCAACTCATCCATTGAAATTGAAATTCTTTACTGCGAATTTTACTAGCCTCACAGATACTACGATACTAAAACTACTCCATAGCGAAATTTGGCAGTTGTCCGTTCACCCTAATGTCATTACAGCTGTTTGCAAAAAGGTTGACACCCGCATCACGCTGGGAAACAAATAAAGTACTCGCCCCTAGATTAGGGTTCCCCCCGGTTTCAGTCATCTCTGTCCTGTTCTGTGATATTCTTTCTCATTTTATCAGCTTTAGTCTGTCAGTTTATACTATATATCACCAACAGCTGCTAGCCTTTAAGAAATAAGAAAGAATTGGGTTAAAATGACAAGAGTGTGTACTTTTGGAGTGTTTTACAGGGATTTTAAGTGGTCTAAGGTAAAATAGGCTTATTTAGTAATGCTACTGGGAGAAAACTACTTCCAGGTTACATTGGCATTATACAATGAAGGTTCAATGGTATTTCTTGGAGCATGATGACATTACTACAGAGGAAAAGTTGCCCGGCGACCTGTGTGCAGGTGGAAATACGGGAAACCCTAATCTAGGGTGGGTCCATAATGGGCACTTCATTTATTTCCCCGTGTGACGCGAGTGTCAACCTTTTTGCAAACAGCTGTAAAGGTCACCCACAAAGAGGTAATAAAAGACAAAATTTCGTACAAGTCATTTCAAACTCCGACCACATGATGTTTTGATCAGCATCAATTGAACAATTTTTGTGCTAACCTGGCTTTCCATCTTTCCACCACCACTGTTTGACCGTCGTCATTCTTCACCATCACATTAAGTTCTTCCATAATACTTCTGGAAACATTCTAACGCTCTTTTTCACTCACATACATGATGATTACCCCTGGCTTGGATAATCAAGATTCAACTAATCAGGGCTCGTTGGATCAAGAAGCGCTCAGTGGATGGTTATTATTGGTGAGCTGCGATGGTTTTATGGGTTCTGACGCCAGCTCATGAGATATATCCAGGCATAAATATTTTGTCGCGTGTAGTGCTTTGTTTATGATGTTGGAAAGATAGGGTAAACGGGTAGGAGGTGATCATGTTGGAATAACAAACCATCCGTATACATTACAGCGGCTATGGTTGCTTCGAGCCCGGACTTATGTTTTCAGTATGTTTCACATATGTTTTAATTTGTTTATATTTTCTTGGCAATTCCGAACCATTCTCATATATAATTTCATACTTGATAGAATGCTCCCCTCAGTCCGTTTACATGTACTGAGGTGAGCAACAATATTTACCTTATTATAAAAACATTACTTACATATATTTGTAGCTTACTTTCAATAGGTATTTACCACTACAAAATATACAGTCCGTTTACACGTACTGAGCTTACTTTCAATAGGTTATGGGCCCTGAGACCCGTTGCTAAGTCAACATCAACATTCATAACCTGCAGTGCTTCCTACTCGTGCTACGTGTCCTACTACCTTGCCAGTAATGACTACCTCTATTAAACTGGGTGACGACTTCATGAAGATTCCCAAGCTAGATGAAGCTGGGAAGAACTGGGTCATCTACAAAGATCGTTTTCTCTGGTCTATCGATGCTCGTGGTTTCGCCTATCATGTTGATGGGACGGAAAGAGCTCCTGCGGATCCCATCAGCAACAGAATTGTTCAGCAAGGACAGCTTCGTGCACTTGATGAAGATGAAGTTGCACTGGATACCAAATGGAGGAAAGAGCTAAAAATATGGAACCAAGGAGAAGCAATTGTTAAACAACAAATTGCGGCAACAATTTCGGACTCACTTTTTATGAAGATTCGCAGTCAGCCAACAGCACATGACATCTGGCGAGCCCTAGCACGAGAGTTCAAGAACAAATCCAGGATGGTTTCTGTTGATCTTCGACGGAGACTCCAGATGGAGTGGTGCCCCGAAAGAGGCGACGTCCGAGCCCATTTCATGAAACTTAGGACTATGCGAGAAGACCTCGCAGCCATGGGACAACCACCTTCTGATGACGAATTCTACACCATCATTATGGGCTCACTACCCCAATCCTACAATCCCTATCTATCTGCCATCAATGCCACATCTAGTGTGATGGGTGCTACTCTCTCACCTGACGAACTCATGCAGATGCTTACGGAGGAGTATGAGCGCCGTATTTTGAACTCGAGAGGGGGAAAGAAAGAGGAAAATGTGGCCTTTTATGCCAACGACAACTACGGCTGTGGCAACAATGGTGGTAAAGGTGGCAAGTGAGGCTCGAAAAGAAATGTGGAATGCTTCAATTGCAAAAAGAAGGGCCACTATAGAAGCGAGTGTTGGGCTGAGGGTGGCCCAAAGGCAGGACAGGATCCCAAGGACAAAGAGAAGGATGGAAAGGACAAGGAAGGGAAGGACAACAAGGGCAAGAAGAAGGTTGAGGCAGCAGCCAGTGCTCGCGTAGATGACGACGACAAAGCATGGATGGCAGAGCTAGTCTCGGATGGTGAAGAGCTCACCACACTGCCCATGGACAGTTTTGTACCCATGTTCAGACCCGAAACCCCCAGTACCGTGACATCCGAAACTGGAGAATCCAGCATTTTTGAGAAACTGAACAACAACGATAGCGATACAAATGATGAGAGTGTGTGGGATGATGCCTGGGACAGCGAGGACAGCATGCCAGGTCTTGTCGACATCTCGGATGAGTCAGATTCCGAGAATGAGGAGCCCAAAGACAAAGGGTCTGAAGGCGGCACAATTGAAGGGGAGTTCTACAGCGAAAGAGAGCACGACATACCTATGTCCACGGAGAACATCTCTGACTCTGCCCATGCCTTCACCACATCCTTCGCAGCAGCCACCCTCCAAGACCAAACCCAAGGTTCTCTTGTTGACATCGAGCTCTATGATTCAGGAGCATCACGACACATGTCGGGCTACCGCCATCACTTCATTAACTTCGTCAACATCCCACCCAAAGCTATAACGGCTGCAGACAGACGTTCTTTTAGTGCTACTGGCAAGGGAGACATGTGGGTTGAGCTACCTAATGGGACGGAGAAGACCAAAGTACTTCTTTGTGACGTCCTCTATGCACCCTCAATGGGTATCACCCTCGTTTCCATCAGCAGAATCGTCTCCTCAGGATCAGCAGTCTTCTTTGTTGGGACTTCATGCAAAATCTATAACAAAAAGAAAGTTAATATAGGCAAAATTGAGGTGGAAAAAGGTCTTTACCGTGTATATGCTGCACGTCCGGAGACGGCAGGGTTCTCGAGCCGAGTAAAAGAGTATTTGACAATCAATGAGTTACATCATCGTCTGGGGCACGTGGCACACAACACAGCAAGGAAGCTGGTTGAGAAGGGAATGATCACGGGTGTGGAGCTTGACAAGGCCAGTGTGCCATCCTTTTGCGAATCATGCGAGTGGGGAAAAGGTCATAGGAAACCTATAAGGCGAGAACAAGAGGGTGGACGAGCGGAGGCAGTGGGGGACGAGATCCATTCGGATTTGTGGGGACTAGCTTCGGTTTTCACCATTAACGGAAAGGAGTATTTCGTGTCCTTCACAGACGACCACAGCCGTTACACTATCATCTATCTCCTACGCAAGAAAGATCATGTCTTCGAAAATTATCTGGAGCTTGAAGCCTACCTCAAAACGCAGCACAACGTGGTCATTAAAAAGCTACACACAGACCGAAGAGGAGAATACATGAGCGTGGAATTCTCAGATCACCTCAAGAAGCAAGGCACCATACGAAGACTTACTGTTTATGACACACCAGAGTATAATGGCCTCGCTGAACACCTTAACCGCACTCTGATGGAGAAAGTACGTGCTATGCTGCATGAGAGTGGTCTCCCAAAATTTATCTGGGGCGAAGCACTGAACCACGCAGTCTATATAAAGAACTGTACGTGGACGCGAGCCCTCCCTGATAAAACTCCATACGAAATTCTTCACAGCACCAAGCCCGACATGTTGCACACGCACCCATGGGGATGCAAGGTCTGGGTTCACGATAAAGGTGGATCAAAGCTGGACGGAAGAGCAAAGGAAGGTCGTTGGGTTGGATTTGATGAAGAAAGTCACGGACACCGCATATATTGGGCAGAAAAGCGATCAGTCACTGTTGAAAGAAGTGTCACATTTGTTCCCGAAGTGGATGTCATAGTGGAGAACGTACCACTCGAAGGGGAGGATAATAGTGAGAAATTGGATGAGCGCGACGAGGATGTCGAGCGCCCTGTCTCCCCTAAGCCCAGCTACAACGAAGCCAAAGCCAAAGCCAAAGCCAAAGATGAATCAGGCCCACAATGCAGCTCAAGAGTTTGTACTGAAAGTACATATATCAGACAAATCCGCGAAGGAGTCGGAAGCGCAAGTAACTTACCTGCTTCAGACACATTTCCACGTGGGATACAGCTTGCACCTGTTCATGAAACAGTTGGCGAAGATGGGTTGCTAGCGGATGCTTGGGAAATAGTTGATGGGATGGAATTTGCAATGGCGGCAGTGATGGACGTGGCGGAAAGATTAAATCTGACATATGACGAGGCAAAGAAGAGGTCGGACTGGCCAAGATGGGAAGCAGCTATCAAGGCTGAATTGAAATCGTTGGAAGATAATGGCACTTGGAAGATTGTTGAACGGCCAGCAGGCGTCAACATTGTTGGATCGAAATGGTTTTGCATATTAAGAAAAATGCAGCAGGCAAAATCGACAAGTACAAAGCTTGTCTCGTCGTGCAGGGATTCACGCAGATCCACAGCATCGACTACGACAAAACATTCGCACCTGTCGCACGCCTCTCCACGTTCCGGTACCTGATTGCCTTAGCCAACCACAATGGATGGTCAATCCAAGCTATCAACTTCGACAGCGCCTTCCTCAATTCGCCCTTAGACGACGAAGTCATCTATATGGAGCAGCCTCAAGGGTTCGGCATCGGAAATCTACCACGCGGATTCATCTTTCGACTTTACAAAGCATTGTACGGGCTGAAGCAAGGTGCTCGCAACTGGTACAACACCTTGAAGGAGGCATTGGAGGCGTTGGGATTTTTCTGCCTGGAAGCGGACCCGGGAGTATTTGTGAAGGTAGTGGATGGGGACATTGTGATTATAGCCGTGCACGTTGACGATTGCCTTTTAACGGGCAGTTCAGACAACCTAATGAAGGAATTCAAGGTTGAGATCAACAAGAAGTACAAGCTTACTGACCAAGGCAAATGTTCCTGGCTCCTTGGTGTAAAAATCAAGCGTGACCACCTCAACAAAACCATATCCCTCTCTCAGCAAGCCTACATCGACTTGATCTTGACACGTTTCAATTTCGATGACCTGAAGCCCTCGTCAATCCCTATCGATCCCAATCAGCCCCTGTCTCGTTCGCAATGCCCCACTACCCTAGCCGACATTGCACGAATGAAAAACATACCATATCGTGAAGCTGTAGGCTCACTGATGTACGCATCAACGGGAACACGTCCAGACATCACCTTCGCGACCAATACCGTGGCACAGTTTGTCAATAATCCGGCCTGGATCCATTGGGAGGCTGTAAAGTGAATTTTTTGTTATCTAAAAGATACCAGGGACCTTAAATTGGTGTATGGAGGAGATAAAATGAACCTCACTGGCTATGTGGATGCAGATGGCGCCTCACAGGAGCATAGACGAGCCATATCTGGCTATGTTTTCATGGTAGATGGAGGAGCAATCTCATGGATGTCGAAGAAACAGGAATTGGTGACATTGTCAACAGCAGAAGCCGAATACGTGGCGGCTACCCATGCCACGAAAGAAGCGATGTGGCTGTGCCGATTGGTAAGCGAAATTTTCGCACCCCTAAACATCAAGTTATTTGAGCCCACCACACTTCACGGCGACAACCAATCCGCAATCGCGCTCGCTCACGGTGGTCATTATCATGCTCGCACCAAACACATCAATATTCGGTACCATTTTATTCACTACATCATTGAAAATGGCTCCATCAAATTTATTTACTGCCCAACCGACGAGCAAACCGCCGACACACTCACTAAGGCCCTGCCGAGCACTAAGGCAAAACATTTTGCGGATGCGATGGGATTGCGTATGGTTTGAAGGGGAGTGTTGGAATAACAAACCGTCCATATACATTACAGCGGCTATGGTTGCTTCGAGCCCGGACTTATGTTTTCAGTATGTTTCACATATGTTTTAATTTGTTTATATTTTCTTGGCAATTCCGAACCATTCTTATATATAATTTCATACTTGATAGAATGCTCCCCTCAGTCCGTTTACACGTACTGAGGTGAGCAACAATATTTACCTTATTATAAAAACATTACTTACATATATTTGTAGCTTACTTTCAATAGGTATTTACCACTACAAAATATACAGTCCGTTTACACGTACTGAGCTTACTTTCAATAGATCAAAGATTTGGTGTGTAAATATGAGAAAGTTGTTTTTTTGGACTTGAAAATTTGAAATCTACTAAAATAACACGTGCCCTGTTCTGCGTATGATTAGTGGAAAAGGTATGATGTCGGTGGCCGGGAGTGAACGTTCGACGCCATTTATGAAGTAAGCATTCAAGTTATCATGGAAGGTCGTGGAAGACAGCTGTTCCTTAGTCAATACATTACTTAGTGTAATGTATTGTATGTAGTCGATAGTATCCAGAATGTTATTGTATACACGTCAATCAATAAAAATGGTTTTAATTCATCATACTAGAAAATCTTCCAAGTGTTGGACAATATCTGAGTATTGGCTGATTTTAATGTACTTGGGGTGATTTGGCATCGTTGGCGGCAGTCTAGGATCCGGCCTCTTTTTTTGGCCAAGTCAAAATATTTGGTGTGTTTGGCATCGTTGGCACTACTTGGCGTACTCATTGACCTTGAGCAAGCGTGCCTACAAACCTGTGATCTTCCTGATGTATATATGTTATTTAGAATGTCCTAGTCCAGAAATATTAAGAATAAAACTAAAACAGTAAGGTTTGGAATTTGAGAAATAAGATAATTAAGGAAAGAATGTTAATTTTAAAACGGATCAAAAAGAAGCAGAAGTATTGAAAGGAAATCATGACATTATCCCCTCCTCGAGGTCAAAGTGTTGTAGTCTTTGGATTTTGGCAGCTGAATTTGACAACCCCAAGAAGAAGTTTGAAGTTGGGGAAGAGTATAAGAAGAAGGTTTAAAAATGGTTCTTTAGAAGGAGAAGATGAATGAGGAGGATTATAATGAGAAGAAGATGAAATTAAAGGGAGTGAATTAAAGGAAAAGATTTTGGGTTGGGCACACTGATCAGAATCAAAATGTTGTGGGTGTTGAAGAGAAGGATTATGGTAATGAAACACTTCAAGCTGAGGATAGAGAGAACACGGAACATCAGAGAAAGAAATCCAGAATTCTTTGCTGTCAGGCTTGTCTTTCCAGCACATAGACTAGTTGATATGTATCTAACAATAATGTAGTAACCAAGGTGACATAATAGGCATAGTTTACGGGCTAAATATGGCAGGCCCAGAATAACATTAATTCCATACTATACAGATGAGCCCAGACCCATACAAAATAGCATAGGCTACGTGCCAGCGGGTTTAGCTGGCATATATGGCAGGAGGTCCAGGAATTCCACAACCTAATATATTATGAGCTCAGAATGTCTGTACTTGATATAATGTGTGTTCGGTATTTCTGGACTACAATGAATTTTAATTATAAAGCATATCCTAGTCTTATTTGTGCATTCAGATAGACAAATAAAGAACTAATAGTCCTGTTTCTTTGCAGTATGGTGAAGCAATCCCACACAAAATAATTTACTGATGTCTGGCATTCCCAAGATCTTTTAATTAAGCCTTAATGACTAATAACTATCAAACATAGATGCTTTAATAAACACATATTACAGCTTTCCATGTGTAGTATTCTTTGGTAAAAAGTGCTTGGGATTGCCAGACTATAAGTATCTGGGATTACCAGATTGGAAATATCTGCTATTGGTATTACCAGATGTGTGATCTCTCGGTATTACCAGACATAATATATTTGTATTATCAAACAGTGTTCAGTATGACTCAACAAAGAGTGGTTTGTGTTACTACAGATATATGGTGTCTCGGCATTATCAGATATGTGATATCTTGGCATTACCAGAAATATGTTGCCCAGTCTGGCATTCCTGGACATGTACATGCAATGTCTGGTATTACCAAAAATTCAAAATGTTTGATTTCACAGATATATATGATATACTCAGGATGAACAGTGTTCATTACTAGACATGTGATGGTTTGGTATTACCAGACATAGTTGCATGATTGGTACAACTGAACACAAAGTATTTGGTATAATTGAACACAGTTTTTATATTAGCAAATGGACTAGGGTCTGTTATTACCAAATGACAGAGTAAGACTTGCAGATAACTAATGAATCTTTTGGGGCATACCCAAGCTCATACTCATGTATATCTGTATCCATTGACCTGCTTATTTTCTGTACTAGATGTCTCTGCCACTCTGTCAGGTCAACAAATCAATTACCACAATAGGCATTAATGTCAGCAGTCAGATGGACACAAATTTTGGTGGGTATGCACATAAGTAGGTAGATAGTTAGGCAGTTAAGTATGAGCAGCTGGGTAGCCAAATAATTAAGTGCATAGATAGGTACTTCTGCTACTTTAAAAAGAATATAATATTGAAAGACTATGGAAATTTATCAAGTTATCCAAAGACAATCACATGCAACCTACAGTGTTTGCACACTTATTTATACACACTACAGCAATGGACCATGGTCATATTCAAGTAACATCAAGATACCCAAAAATGCGATAGCATTGTATTGAGTGACACAAGCATAATCATCTACTACATTAAACCTGATGATTTCATTACTTGAATGGATAGTCAGTATCATATCTTAAGGGCACTTATATCTTCTAGGTTTCTTAATGTATTTCAATGTCTTGGCTCTGGATATACTACACCCTTAACACAATATATTTTACAGGATCTACATCCTTATTCATATGCAATTTCCATGTTCTCAATGGTCACATCCAAGTAACATCAAGATATACAAACAAATGAAAGAGATCTAGTAAATACAGGATGAGTATATAATCTTGTATAAAGTGTGAGTATCTAAGCTAATTAAAACAATTTACATCAAGAATAAACACACCCAAGTATTGATAAGAATCTCAGAAGAAGTAGATAATTACTGCTTTATGAGTGTATAATGTGTGCATCCATCCCATAACTGATACTTTTGGGCCTTTTTTGTGTCTTATAAATTATGATAAATCTATTAGAATCTATATCAGCTGTTTATTTGGTAAAAAAGCGCCCAGAATGTAGTAAATCACAGACTTGGTTCGCTTTTTGGACTCATTTATAAATAGGTCACATTATTTTTGAACATTATCCAGATGCACTTTTCTGCATCCACCTTTTCTCTTTGTATTTATGTATTTTTAAAGGTCTTATAATTCATTATAAATCACTAGGACCTATATCCACCTTTTTTTTTGGCAAAAAAGCGCCCACAACACAAGAAATCAGACAATGTAACCTTTTAGGAAATTAATCATGTGACATATTTCACAGCCACACATTTGATAAGATATGATAAGATAATTATTATCTAGATAAGATTTATTAGCATAGCCACAACTAGATTAGATATATAAGCATAGCCACAAGTTAGATAAGATATTTAATAACATAGCCACAAGTTAGATAAGATATTAAAAGCATAGCATAGCCACACATCAGATTAGATATGGTTTACATTGTCACACTTCTTCTAAAAATGTTTTATTTTAAATAGTGAAATGTTTTGAAATATGCTAAAATGTTTTCAAATGTAAAACATTTTTAAAAGGCAGAAATGTTTTGAAGGAAATGTTTTGGTAAGAATGTTTCTAAAAAACATTATTGTAAGACCTCTTGGGTCTATTATGCAACAGACATTAATTGACCTAAGAGACTAGATTACTGGTTCACTGAAGTGGCCAGATAGGCCGGAATAGACCTTTTGTAGGGCCATCTGGCATTCTCTACAATAATTACGGGTGCAGAAAAAAACATATTGGTTTGATATTTGTCGGGCAGTGCGCAATTATGTCAGCATTTGTCAAAACGTCGGGATTCCTATTCCGTTGGGTCGTTTTTTGGTCGTTTTCATTCTAGCGTTGCCAGTTTGTTTCCTTTGGGCATCAAACAACTTTATTATATTTAAAATTAATGTAACAATATATTGCGCCCTTTAGCGCCTGTATTCAAATGGTTTAATGGATGGATTGAAGCTATTGAACTTGGATGACGAGTTATAAAAATAAACATCTCAACTATAAATAACGCAGTGCTATAAATAATTTGCCTGTTTATATCATTACTCCAAGCAGCCATGTGATTCGGGCATAGATTTGGGCTTAGTACTCAGAAAAACTCAATATTTTATAAAAATTGGGCATAAATCAATGGCACATATATTGAGCATAGTAGTACGAGTAAACATAATAGACATCATAGAAGGTCAAATTCATATTCAAATCTTCGTGAAAACAGCCAGGCAATCCTCCAGAGCATCAGCCCACTGACGACGAAGCTTTGAAGACTTCTGCACCCGAAGTCCCCAGTAATAAAGGCCAACCATGATAGAAACTATCCTATTGCTTCCAGATATTTTCAACGTAGTGAAATTGCCATCTAACGAAGGAGATATCTGTCCTCCCTCTGTGATCCTCCATTCGGGTTGCAACGACACCCACCATGCTAAAAACTCTTTTTTGAATGCAGTGGGATTCGGCACAGCATCTTCAACAGCGTATGAGAATTTTCGCCTTCACTTGATCCACTCACCAATGCTCGCAGGTCTGCCACTGGATCCTATAAATGGTTTTGTATCTTCATGATTGCAACGAACTTCAAAGGCTGACCAGGTATCGACTAGTTCGGCCCAACGAGATCCTAGAGCAGGCCGTGCGTCGTGGAAGCTGCCAAGTACGGAAGCATACCAGGGAGGTTGCGAAATCACCAAGGGAGTACTACGCCGATTGGACACTTGACCCTGATTGCGAGCCTTCTTTGTCCTAGGCAGCGATGGGGTAACGGTTAGTGGTTTGTCAGCTTTGCGCTTCTTTGTCCTTTTTGGCAAATCAACGGTAGGGTAAGATTGTCGAGTAACTTGACAATTTGGTTTTGGCAAGATGACAACGTCGGTCTGTGCTGAAGGAGAGTCACTGGTAACACTGATGGTAGGGGCAATGTCAGCTTCGGTTGTAGATGCAGTGGGAGTGATTGTAGCGTTGGTATGATCAGAAGCGGGTGCAAGATCCGGAGAGGGATCCATTGCAACTTCAAGACTGGTGCCAGGTGCAATGTTGTCCTTTGCCCCGGATGTAGTAGGTGCCACCTTATTGACAACTGACTCCTGTAACTCGGACTCGTTAAACATAGGTGTATCAGGAGTGATGGGCGTAGTGCAATTTTTGGCAGGTTTGTCAGGGGCTTTGCTTGACGCTGAAATCACGGGCGCTACCATCAGCAATGTGGCTGCCATGACTGGTGTTGGAGACCTGGGACTAGGACCTCGATCAATGGGAGCATCAGCAGATCAAACAGGTGTGTGGGAGGAGGGCAAAACAGGAGGGCTGCACCCACGCAGAGAAACAGGAGTGCTGCATCCGCGGAAAGAAAACAATGGGCTTGGTGACAGATGAAAAGTCAATACATTCAGAGAAGCAATCTCCGCCTCTTCAGATATTACTGGACCAACTTGAGGTGTGTGTAGCGAGGCGTGTGGTGAGGGTGACGCTACCACAGTTTGTGCGGAAGCGATCAAATCCAATGCAACAGGAGGAATGACTGTGTTGACAGTTACTGCTGTAGTGATATGAGGTCCCACTTCCAAGTCATGGGTTGGAATAGGCAAGGGGAAATGGTCCTCAATGGAGTTGACTTCGCATTTGTCCTTATCAAACTCCATCGACAGGAGACCTTCAAGACCGTCTTCAGGTGCTAACGCACACACACGGCACTCCTCCGGTGCTATAAGCAGAAATTTAGGGTAAGTCATGGCAATGAAACAGCAATAGGAATGGGGTGGTTGAGGCGAGGCAATGCAGTCAATTAGAATGAGCTATGTTTATGTTGTGCCAATGATAAACACTTTTTTTGCAATCATATTTTTGGTATCCCAAGAAAACATTGAAGAAATGGTACTCACGAAAGGATTTACGCAAAAAAGAACCAAAGATAGGAATTATGTACTTCTTGTATCGAGCTCGTTCTGCTCTCCCGAAATTCATTTTGATGTCACCGACCGTTTTTCCAGAGTGTACGCTAGAGGTCAAAATGCATAAGTAAAAAACGGATCCAAGAAAACAAAAGGAAGAACACACATACCTTATCATGTTAAGTCGACCATTCTGGGCTGGTTCTGGCCCGCCAGCAAGAAGAGTAATATTCCAACCAGTAAGGTCACGAATTGAGTCGAGTATTGGGTGTATAAAGGGGACTAGAGCTTCGATGCATCTGTGGAAAGGATGGTAAGCTTCCTGAGAAAGAAATATTTGACATAAAAATTGAAACAAACCTTTGACGGTCTTTGGGATCGGTTGACGGCTGTTCATTTTGCTTGGAATCCCATTTTGCCATATGGGTGGCGTGTTCAGCTTTGGCTAATTGTTCCCAGCGGTTTTGCTCTTCTTTAGTAAGTGCATTGAACATCTCACAGGCAACACGATCCCTCAACGCTGCCAAATTCTTGCGGTCGGTTCCTTCAGCCAAGACTCTCTGTTGAACATGTTCACTGATTTCGTGTTGTTTTGTTTTCCTCCATACATTGCATGCCGTCTTCTGCCTTGGTCGAGAAACAGATTTTCCAGATATTTTCTGCCCAAGGGAGGCAAACAGATTGCCGGCGCCCAAATCTTTGCTAAACGGATTATTCTTCATGTGTAAGTAATTAAGCCTTCGTTTGATTTGCTGATTCCAAATTAGTGACACGTCACAAACAATCACAACGTCAAGACTTACCCCTTTCTTGCGCACAATCAATTGGCGCTGGTGATTCAAGCTCTCGACTTTCTCTTCATATTCTTCTGGCGACATCGTCTCCGGGTCCAGTTCTTGATATTCTCTATCAGGAGAATCGTCATCGACAGCAGCAAAAAATTCAGATGTCAGTTCTTCGTCACTCAGCAACTAGACAGGGAAACACTTGAAGTAACGGCGTTAGATGTCAGGGACTATATCCTTGACATATCCACCTTGGACAGCCTCACTATATGCCTCGTGTTGTGCCAGAAGGAACTTGCTGCGTAACCCACGAAAAGATCCGGGGTTAACCATGGACAAGCGGACGAGATAGAGGCAGCGTGTTGAGAAGGAGAAGGAGGTGAGTTGGACAGTGGTTAGCTGAGAATGCGTAGAAGAGCCACGAAAATAGGAAGAAGGGAAGTTGGGATAAGATACATGCACTATGAGAGGGAAAGAAATCTGGATCCAAGGTGAGTTACAAGTCAAATGTCATGTAGTCGGCATATCATAATCTGACCGATATCCCTAGTTTATTTTGCTTTATGTCCAGAATGGAAGCCTTCCGGCACCAGGGAAGGGGGTTCATGAAGGAAAATGGCGACCCATTACCTCAGAAAAGCTAGGTTTTTACACTGTGCCATGTTTCAGCTGTGCAGGGAATTAACGAAGCGGACAGATCTTGACCACAATTGCCAGAGCCTAGGGACTTGGGAACGAAGAAACACACTGATGTAGCCTGCAGGCTAACGAAATGCTCAGGTAATCACACCCACCAACCGACTGAATTCCCCAGTATTTGGCTCGCAGCAATTGGGCTCATCGTTGCCCATCTGGTATGCGCATAAGGCCGATTTAAATGGACTGGAAATGTTCACTATAGTGGCCAGGTACCTTCCTTCCCCCCTCATTTTATTTTCTAACATTTTCTCTACTATGGTTATGTTTAAGTCAAATATCTATCCAGAGACACCCCCTCCCGATGAAGATGAACCCTCAATGCCCCCTTCAGTTCCATCTGTGAATCTCCCTTTGGAACATGCAGAAACACCAACCCAGGCCACCGTCTCATTGGCCGGTACCACACCTGGTAACACTATTTACCCCCTCCCGGGCCCCTCATCATTTTTCTGTTCTTTTTCTTACTTGTGTACTGACTTTTTTTACAGTTACTGTTCGTAGTGGAAAAAATGGACCCGGAGCTGGTGGAGATCATAAGTCTCCTTCCAACTCATTCTATCATTCACCATTCACACCAATTTCTTTCTAGCATTTGGGAGCCGCACTCTTCATGCCTGACAACCTACTGGTCCATCTCCCAACATATCCAACATCGAGCCACCGCACCTGGATGAGATGATTGAGCTGCTCATAGCGTCTGGGACCACCTTCTATATTGTTACACATGGCCGCTCTGTGGGTATCTTTACCAGCCACTGCAGTCATATTTTTATATGATATATTGGTAGTTGCCAAACTATGAGCATGCATCCAGAATGGTACCTACCTGGGCTGGCAGTTGCCAGACTTATATGTTTCACTGCCTATGTGCTTGACTGGTCATGTGCTGTAACTGGTTGTTACTGATTGCATCAAAATACAAAAGCATGACTTTTTGCTTGCCTCTATTTACACATTCAGGGTCCACTGCCACAATTTTATGGCCTCAAATACAAACAAATAATAAATAAGTTATGATTAGCCATTAACACACCCAAATACCAAACAACTTAGGACTTGAGTGATGTCACAACCAAATACCTTAATAAGGCAAGTGAACTTTGGACTTTGAAGTTTTAGCGTAAAGGCCCATCAACACATAATGATAGCAACTAAGACATGACCAAATAAGATCAAATCTATTTTTAGAAACATATTTATTTTTAGTTCGTTCTATTTTTAGAATACTTTACATATTTGGTTAGATCAAGCTTAAAATGGTATAGTACATATTTTTTTTGATGATTTTAAAAATTATATTTAGCATGCTATGAATATTTTTATTTTTTATTTTGATTTGTATCTGGCTTTCCACGAATATTTTGCGTTTTGTGGCTGAACTGTTGATGCTTATGTAATAAAAAATATTTAGCATAGCTTTTGAAATTTTCTCTACAACTTTGATTTTTGGTAGCTGTGCACCAAATCACATGACTATCACATGCTAACAGCCATCTACAGGACGTCAAACTGGCAACTGCCAGGCTGGGTAGATTCCATTCTGGATGCATGCTTATCGTTTGGCAGCTACCATATATGAAGACGTCAACTGACTGCTACAAGTGTCTTTACTAACTGGTAAGTTTAAACATTTTTATCCTGTTACTTTATCTAACAATATGATATCGTGCACTCGCAAAGGCTCCTCGCCTCCGCCTCTATCGCTGGCGTCCGATATAACAGGCATCATTCCGCTGGGTCGTGGATCAAAGCACTTGAATCTTACTCAAGTTCATACGAAGCAGACAGCATTCACATTTCTGGCCAAGCGGTAGGCAGCACTCCAGGAACGACTCCCATTGCCCAACGAGATTCCCAACCCCATGTAAGCGAAGGTCCCAATTCCCCAAGTAAGTGAGTGATTGTTCTTTCCCGCTTCTTTTATTTATGTATTTCTCCAGCTCCTATGTGCAGATCACAACCTCAGGCCATCGGTGCTGCTGGCAATACAAGGACTTTTGGACCCACTCAGCTACAGCACCAACGCCAAGTATCTGAAGCCCTGTCACCCGGTATGTGTTCAACCTAGCATTTCTTTATTTTTTCTTATGTTTTTTCAGCCCCTGTTCACAGGACAGTTCCACTGGTGCCTCTGGAGATTGCAAGAGAGCGTGCGGCCCGTCGTGCCACTGAAAGAGGTAAGTTTATTTTATTTTTCTCAAAACCCTGGTTCTGGCTAACGACTCTTTCGTAGCTTTGGAGCGCATGCCAAACGGTAAGTCCTACGTTTTGCCAGGTTCCGTGCTCCTGGCTAATGCGAACATTGACATTTCAGGTGTAAACCCCCACAAACACGTGCCATTGTCTCCATTTGATCCTAGTGCGTTTCTTCCCCAAGATTGGGTCTCTGGCCATTCATTTCAATCTTCAGGGTTCTACACCTTTCCATCGTCTCTGGACCCTGTGCCTGCACAAGAAATGGAGTGTAAGTCTCTTATTTTTAATGCTTACCATGGCCGCTGACAGCGCATATAGTTTTCAGCAAACCAGCCTCTTTGGCTGTGGCAATTTCTCATGGTGGTAAGCCTTCCCTTGCTTGTTTATTTCCCATAGCTGACAACATAATCAGTTAGGGCCAGCATGCAGGACTTCCCCATACCCCGTCCTCTGGAAACTGCCGACTATCTCGGTACATCTTTATTTATTTCTGTTCCGTGATTGAAACTCATTGACTTCTTAGCCACAACCACTTCTTCGGGCTCTTTGACCCTGGGATCTCCTTTCCATGCAGGTATGTCCTCCATTTGTCCTTCCTGTTTTGTATCCTAAATGTTTCGTTCAGCATCTCAGGGTCGAACCCCACTTCGCACCTATCAAACTGCAGAACTCATGGCATGGCTTGCAGGGACCCTGACCAATAATGACCTACTGATTCAGCATGAGAACCCATCCCCCGACGTAATCACCGTCCAAGGCTCAGACTCGGAAGATGAAGGACCCCTCACTTTCTTCCCCAGACATACAGCTGCTCGTGTTTCTGAGCATCTATCCTATAGCGATCTTCCCCCTCCCTACTCCCCTTCCTCCATCAGGATCATCAATGATGAGGAAGGATACCCGCTTTTTGACTTCAGTCAAGCCTCTCCTGAAGCCAACGCGCAACTCGATAGGCTCCTCGCCGATCCCCGTGCGGTCTGCCACTGTCGTTCTTCGTAGATACATTTTTGGGTTGTAGATCTTAGTTGTTCATATCCTCCCCCTGGTCAGTGTTGTTTTTTTGTTGGTAGAAAATTGTGGAAATATGATTTTTTGGGGTTAGCACTCCCTTTAAGTGTGCATACATTTATACGAAAATTAAGATTCTTCTAAGAGTACAGAGTGAATGGTAAAATAAAATATTCTCAGTAGTAGCCGATTTCGCAATATGAATGCCTTTCTAGACGCTTGTATATCTAATGTGATGGGTTTTAGCAAGAGGATCAAAAATATGAAGTGCATCTTTGCTTACCTCCCCGCCTAATTATCATAAATATTGTGAGAGCAGTGTACTCAGTTTCAAAGAATGGATGTATAGTATGCATAAAGTGTTGTTCTTTCTGCATCGAACACTTTTGAATTTAGTTACCTAGATTTTGGATTTTACTATTACCAACTTTGTGATTTGAATGGATCGATAGGTATTTCTTTGCAAATCATTTTCCCACAATATACCTTTCAATGTGTTATTTTAACGGCGAACCTGACTACGTCAATGTTCAAATTTTGATCAAAAATAGGCTTATATTAATTACCATTTGTGTTACGACTTGGTTACAATTAGTACAGTTGGATTGGAGATACAACTTACAACTAATTATTCTAATCATCTCATACAATACCTTACTATCTCTACCGTGTCCATACATTCTATAGGATTACATGAGAGTGAGTAGCTACTATGTATGTACCACAATACAATCTGAGTCACTGGATTTTAGAAGATCAACTTCATTCAATCTTGTTATCATCATCATCATGCTGTTATCTTTGTATTTATCGGAGGTTGTATTGTAATGAGAGGTTCAAAGCTTACTTTGTGAGTAGATCCTCTTCCAAAGATCAATGTATATAGTTAAAACCAGATCTGATTCCTCTAAAACCAATCTATATTCTCAAAATAACCCCAAGTCTGAATTCAAGGGCTAAGAATAGTACATTGGAAACACTACACAATCTTGACCCTCGTACTTGCAGTATTTGCACTTCGGATGTATGATATTAAATTTTACTATTGCTAGCTACACAAAATATGTGTAATTTGTTGTATTGAATCATTGAAGACGTACTCACCGATAATGTGATTTGCAAAATGGATGGCCAAATTCAGTGGGGAAGTCATTTCAAACTCCGACCACCTAATGCGGTTGAGCTAGTTCGATGCCAACGTTCAACTTCCTTCTTCCACCCATCATGTATCAACTATGGTCCTCCCAGTTATCATTGACTGATCTTACCCAGCCCCTCCCCTCTTGGTAGGGATGTGAGCAGTGACTCGAATATGACAACGACAACAACTGTGATGATAACAACAAGGACCGCGACGATAACAACAAGACATGGACGACAAGGACCTCTTACGACAACGGCAACAACGGCCTCACGGTTGACTCCTCATACCATCGTGCTCTTGAAATTGTTTACTGCTACTTGTTGACCTAGCCGGTGTCAGGGCAACACTAAGATCAGTGTGACAAGGCCACCAACAAAGACAAAGCAAGAGGGAAACAGAGAGAGAGAGAGAGAGAGATGAAAAGAGAGAGAGACACTCAATGGTTCTAAGAGATCACACCAATGATAGTGGATATCCTAAGAGATTGAAGCTGGGGCTACAGCTACATACATGTCCAGTATATATACCCTACAGCTATTCTAGAAGATTCCTCCATGACATCATAGAAAGGAATGATGAATAAGGCAATGACATCATAAAGAAAGTAAAAGAATGATGTAGAATGATGTAGAATAGATGAGGCTATGCTCATGGGAAATTAAAGTGATAAGTATCTAATCAAATGGTAATCAAGAGATAATCAAGAGATAATCAAAGATATGAAACAGATAAGATATCTACACATCTACAAAAGGGAAAAATGCGAAATAAATATAGAAAAATAAGGAAAAATAGGGGAAACCCTGACAGCCGGGACATGAACACTTCAAACACGATTGGCCCATCTGGGTTAGGAAATCAATACCACATGTCGATGCAGGAGGTTATGCATAGGTGCACGGGTGTACTACGTGGTGGGATTCCGATATGTTACTAGACATCGGATCCAATATATCTGACCAGACTTTCTGATATTAGACCAGCTGTGGCAAGAGCGGTTGTCGATCTTCGAGCCCAGAAGAAATGACAATCTTTTAGTGGAACTTGTCCCTGCCAACATGTTCATAGGCGTGCGTGGAACATTTATTCCCTAGGTACCTGCTAACGCAGCCAGAAAATGGCCCAAGTCTCTTTGTTCAACCGACAGGCGCACGGTGAGTTGAGGATATCTTCTGTTCTAACCAATGGTGTTAACATGTACTTCATTAGGACCAACCCCTTTCAAGATAGCAACCACATGTGTGATTTATGGCAGCTTACAGGTTCTATTTGAGAAGGTAGGTGGCGTCACCCACAGGGGCATGGTGAGGTGGGACATTTCTCATTCATAGACTCATACTGACGTACCCCCAAGTTCATTGGGACAAATACTGTGACAGCAGCCAGGACGATATACCTCTCCATCCAACCTCATCTGTCGACAAGCACTGCTCTAGACGGCGACTGGGATTGTTTGCGTCTTCTTCCAACCTCATCCAACTAACAGGCAAGCGGTGGGTTGAAGACATCGTTTGCTCCATACTCATGCTAACATGCCCTCAAGTTCATTAGGACGAACACTGTGACAGTGGCCAGGACGATATGCCTCTTCATCCAACCTCATCCGACAAGCACTACGGCTCACTGTGTCAACTGCAAGAGGGATCACGCTGTGAACTCGCGTAAATGCAAGTTCTGGATCAACCGCTTCGATCGTGCTTGGATCGATGGCAAATATGCAGAGGTACATCGCTTGCGACAGAATCTCTGTGATCGTACTAACCCCCTCCCCGTAGCTTAATGCGCAATGGCCTAGGCAAGGAGATTAGTATTTACTCACATAATGTAGCTAAGAAGTACAATTACCTACATGTGTTACTCGAGACGTTAATCGATACAGTTGATGTTATCTTTGTGCAAGAACCGCCTTGGCAGATAATAAGACAAGCGCCCTCCTCAACTAGTAAGGAAGGTGATAACATCGTTGGCGCGCCTATGCATCCTGCTTGGTTGTATATAGTGCGCCCCCCGGAAAACGAGGAGATTCCTCCTTGGGTCATGGCATATGTTTCCAAACGACTCGAGAGGCTCCACCCTTCTATGAGGCAAGATCTTATTGATCATCGCGACATCTTTGTTCTCTCGCTGTTTCAAGGCAACGAGACTTATAACTTCATGAACGTCTATTCAGATGACAGAAGTACAGCGATCCGGTATTTACAGGACCACGTCGACGAACTTCCCCCATTCCAATATATGGGTGGGGACTTTAACACACACTCGAGGATATGGGACCCCAACGTCACGTATCATCGGTGGGATGTTATTGTGCTACTAGACGTAGCTGCCGAACTAGACCTAGAATGGACGGAACTGTCCAATCCAGGCCCTACATTTATATCCAACAACCCAGACCTTCGGCCATCGGTCATAGATCTGGTATTTCACGGGATTTCTGAGTCAGCGAGAAGTCGCATCACTCGTGCACCGGAACATCAGGGGCAAACAGATCATATTCCGTTGATAGCTTCTGTCAAATTAGGGGATGACATCGAAGATGTGATCCACTTTACAATCGCAAAGGGCTCTGGAAGACCGAGCTGCCCGGGAAAGTTGCTGCCATAGAGGTGGAACGTCTCAAAACCAGGGATGATGTTGAGCGGGCTGCGCAAGCGCTAGCTGATTTCTTCACCGCTGCATGAGACTCCCATGCAAAGGAGACCCGAATCACAAAACACTCTAAGCCATGGTGGAATGACAAGTGCACAAACTCACTAGCTGCCTATTGTATGAATAAAACCGACGAAAGGTGGAAAGCATTCAGAAAAGTCATGAAAGACATCAAACGCAAATTCTTTGAGAGTTGAATCTCGGAGATTGCCTATACTAACAGACACCCGTGGGACCTAATGGAATGGGTCAAACAGCGTAAACTACCCACATGTGAAGCCATGCAATACCAAGGACGGCCCTGCCATGGAATGAACTCCCTATGGGACGCCCTCCACAACACCTACAACTCGGCCTCCGGCCGAGTTGTAGACCTTGCAGTCCTAGACCCCCTCCCAACCCTTCAGGAGCGGGACTGGCCCCCGTTCTCCAAATTAGAACTGGATGAGGCGCTTGCGCCTTGCTCAAGTCTTTCATCCCCCGGCCCAGACCATGTGTCTTGGCCAATCCTCAAAGAAGTTGTGAAGCAGCTTGCTGCTTCACAACTTCTTATCAACCTAGCCAACGCCTGCATTCGTGTAGGTTATTGGCCTAGGCACTTTAAGGAGTCCACTTCAGTAATCATACCGAAGCCGGGCAAACCTACATATTCTAACCCTAAGGCATTCCGGCCCATTGTGCTGTTGAACACCACAGGGAAACTTATTGAGAAGATGATATCAAATCGCCTTCAATACAACATGATCAAGTTCGACCTTGTTCACCCTAATCAAGTCGGAGGAGTGCAACAGCGCTCAACCGAAGACACAGGGCTGTACCTTACCCATCTGATTCACACTGGGTGGACTAAGGGACTCAAGACCAGCATTGTCGCTTTCGACATAGCCCAGTTCTTCCCATCTCTCAACCATGACATGCTCAAGGCAATACTCAGGAAGCAGGGGTTCTTGCCACTTGTGGTGTGGTTCTTCTCCTCCTCCCTTGTTGACCAATACACCTCTTATAGGTGGAATTTGTTTACATCCGACCCTAGGCAGGCGGACGTCGGTGTGGGACAGGGCTCCGCCCTATCCCCCATCCTCTCAGCACTATACATCGCCCTGGTGATGAAGCTATATCATATGGAAGAGATATCTCATAAGACATCACTTCTATCCTACGTGGACGACGGCACTTGTATTGCCCAGGCCAAAACTCTCCAGGAGAACACGGTAACCCTTGTGGCTGCCTACACAGTCCTCCTTTGACTCTTCACCGCCATCGGACTCATCCTTGAACATAACAAGTCCGAATATGCATGTTTCGACCGGTCACATGACTATGACCCGCCACCCTTCGACCTCGGATACACCCCATACATGGGGGATACTCCTCTTCGCCCCAAGCACGTTTGGCGCTATTTGGGCTTCTACTTCGACCGCAAGCTCACCTTCAAGGAGCATGTGCGGTTCTATTCTACCAAGTCTCTATCATCGGTGAAAGCTATGAAGATGCTTGGAAGTTCAACTTGTGGTCTCCACCCCAAGGAGAAGCGACTATTATACCGAGCGTGTGTCTTACTGATCGCAACGTACGGATATCGTCTGTGGTACTTCGAGGGCTCCGGATCTAAGGGAGCCCTCAAAGACTTGCGCAAAATGCAGCATAAAGCGGCACTTTGGATCACAGGTGCGTTCCGCACCTCTCCCACAGGCGGGATTGAGGCCCGCAAGGGCCTCATCCCCATCCACCTTCATCTGAAGAAACTTCGTGGTTGGTCTAACTACCGAGCCGCCACACTCTCAGACACCCATCCGTTTAGGTCACTCCTCTCTGAGGAACATCACAAGCGGGCTGACGTTCACCTGTTAGCAATCTCAAGGCTCACTCCTGCTCAGAAAGCAAAGGTAGGAGGAGCCCTCATGGAGATAGACCGCCATCTCCCTGAACTCACAGAGTCTTTCTCGCCTATCACAACAGAGGCCTGACCTGGAAATAGGTTGTTGGATCTATTCGATGACTGATTCACATTTGAACCATGCCCCACTGATGACGAGTCAGCAGAGGTGGTTTGCGTTGGTCTTAATCAGATGCTTCAGGAAGCACAGGACCAAGAAACAATGGTGTATTGTGCGGTTGACGCTTCGGTGCTGAACGACGTACAACGACAGGCGGTTTTGACTGCCTTATTATACTGGGGATATGAGCGGATCCACACCATATTACATCCAGCCGGACGAGTGACTGCTCCCGACGCAGAACTCTTTGCCATTCGTTCAGCGATTGTCCTTGCCACCCAGCAGGATAATTGTGAGAGAATTGTCATATTCACTGACTCAATAGCTTCGGCCAAACGAGCGCTAGACCCTACACTCCATAGTGGCCAAGGACACTCTTTGGCCATTTGTTGAGCCCTTCAACCGTGGCTAGAAGAAGATGCCACATGCAAAGTTGACTTCATTCAGGTTCCATCGAAACTGAAATGGAGGATACACCCACCTGTTGCTGGCAGACACATGCATGACCTCCCTTAAGTTGCTAGTTATAAAGTATGCATCCACAGGGGAAACTTCCCAACTGCCCAAGGCCATGCATCAAGGTGACCGACAGTGACTAGAGGGCCGTAGTCATGTGAAAGTCATGTGATCTGGTGCACAGCCACCAAAAATCAAAGTTGTAGAGAAAAATTCAAAAGTTATGCTAAATATTTTTAATTACATAATCATCAACAGTTCAGCCACAAAACACAAAATGTCTGCAGAAAGCCGGATACAAATCAAAATAAAAGATTGAAATATTTATAGCAAGCCAAAAATAAATCCTAAAATTATCAAAAAAATGTGCTATACCATTTTAGGCTTGAACTATCCAAATATGTAAAGTGCTCTAAAAATAGATCCGAGTTATAAATAGATTCGTTCTAAAAATAGATTTGATCTTATTTGGTCATATCTTAGTCCCACCCATCATGCATTGAGAGGACTTTATCGCAAAATCTCAAAGTCCAAAGTCCTTTTGCCTTATTGGGTTGTTTGGATGTGATGTCGCTCAAAGGCTTTGTTTGTTTTGTAGCAGGCCTGCCTCTGCCTGCTGACATCATTATTTGTTTGTATTTGAGGCCATATAAACAAATGAGTGGAGCCCAAACATGTAAATAGAGGCAAGCAAAAAGTCATGTGCAAGGATTTTGATCCCATCAATAGCAGACACATGACTATCACATGATAAGTCACAAATGGTCACAATAGGCCAGCCAGAAGGCTTGATGCATCCTTGGGCAGTTGGGAAATTGCCCTTGTGGATGCATACTTTATAACTAGCAACTATGGATCACTCATACATAAATCTGACAGCACTGGTTGATACACCAAGAAGCCAATGACATTAGTTGGGCTCAAGTTGAACCTGTCGGGGATAACCCGGCTACTTCCTTAGACAGTGTACGAAAGGTCGTCACTAAAACAGTACAGGAGGATTGGAAGACTCTTCTGAGACCCCAATTACCGAGGGTACAACTTTCTGCCACTCAAAAATCGAGCCAGGGATTTACTCGAGCCGACGTATCTTCAAGAAGGTACTTGGCTCTGTGAAGTGAAAGACGAACACATACCGTACGTCGCGAGGATGATGAGATGCATCTTCAATCACACTCCAATTGTTGCTTATTACGAGTGCTTCAACATTCAAGAAACTCATGCATGCGAATGTGGCCACCACCTGCAGACGCGCGCACACATATTGCAAGTGTGTACCAAACATACACGCGAGCGAGACGGTCGGTCACCGGAACTTCTGGTGCATCTGACCAAATTCCTGCACGACAACGATTCGGCATTTGCGTTCAGGCGACCTGCAGGGGTCAGATAAGCAGGTTGGGCTCGGGCTTGGCCTGCGGGACACACTCTGCCTGGACTTCGGACTCTTTGCCATTACAATGGCACACGCTCTAGTACTCCAACTTGTGGGATTTGTCCTGACCCTGCGGGGGCGTTGGGGGCCCTTTAGTGGGTACCTTTGCTTGTGGGCTATGGCCCGACCCTTCAGCGGCGCACGGGCTGAGCGGAAGCAGCGATGCGACTTGGAACGTGAGGGGACTGCGGACTGGGTGGGTGGTGGACTGTGGGCTGGGCCGATGCCCGGCCACAATGCCTACTCGCTTGCGATGGCGCAAGCGCCGTCAAACCAGTAACATTCCGACCGCCTAACGGTAAGGTGCTTGCTGCGGGGTTGAGTGTGTATGTACAATTTGTACTTTGTATATACTCCGAAACAAAACCCAATCAATGTGATTAGTTCTTTCGTGGGAGGGATACGCGATACACGTCGTTAATTATGTTTTCTCTCTAAAGATATGCTCTCTAATGCAACAGAACGTTTCCTAGGATCGAAGATCACAAGTGTTTGAGTAGCTTACGCACAAAGTGAAGTTCCTCGGAAAGTGTAAACGTAGGTTTAATGTGTTTCCACAAAATGTAGTGTGTAGGTAGTTCGCCACTTAGGCTGGATACTTAATCCAAAGTCTTTTAATCACTTAGAAAGGGGACTCAATCCTAAACGGGCCACTTAGGCGTCACTTAGACTATTTGCCACTTAGGCAGGGAACTTATCCCTAGGAACGGGCCACTTAGGCGTCACTTAGACAATTCTTGCCACTTAGGCGGGTATTAAGCTTTATGTCACTTAAGACAGAGGAAACTTTATCCCAATATGTTTATTTAGGTTCCTCGAGAACTCTACAAGTTAACTCAAGTCGCTCAACTAACGCCAAGATGCTCAAATGACACGGTAGGTAGTCTGTTCAATAAAACCAACTCTCGCGGAGATTTATTAGGTACCAAAGGTCGATCCTAGGAGTTTGCAACTCAACATCAGGAAGATGACACGCGGCTCGGCACAGTTTGGCTTCCTTTTTGAGCTTGGGGCTCTTGCCAAACAAATACAACTTGGCCAAGCTGGCCGACTCACCTCCCGAGCTCTCAACTCCTGCACCTCTTCTCAACTCTCGCAACTCTTCCCAACCACCGCTAGACAACTGGACCATCATGGTTGTTCTGCTGCTATTTCCTATCATCATCACTGTTTCTTTCATCTTCGGCTTCAAGTTTCTATTCAAAACTACCTTTTTCTATGACTCACATGCAAGTCTCCACCGTTTCTTTCATCCTCGATTTTCTTCCGTTTGGCTTGGAACTATTTAAGGCCACCCTCAATCAATACAGTAAGTTTTTAACCTTTCTTTTCATTACTACTACTATCATCAAATGCTCTGAGTGCTGATACTATGTTGCCTCTGCCTTCTAGCAGCTCTAGCAAGCTGCTCAAGTCGTCATCATCATCAAAAAGCACTCGCAAACATCAAACACCCTCAAAGCGCAATCCGTTCAGTGCACAAATCAAAAAGGAATCACGCAGCTCTCATCGCAAGCGCCATAGTCTCAAATTTGCGATCAAACCCGAGCCCGAGTCCTCTCCCACTAAAAGACAAGTTGGCATTCACATACAAGGAGGTTCTGGTAAAGGAAAAGGGAAGGAGGGTCGCTGCCAGTGAGTTTATTATATTTGTCATATTCTCATTCTCACTGAAATGGTTTTAAGATCGTTGAGCCCATCTGCCAGTGACAACTTCCATGATGTGCAACACCCACTCTTCTCTTTGGCAACCGTTGGAGGATCAGCTCCTGTGCCTCAGGCTGCTACTCTTGGACCAGCCACATCACAAGTCTTTGGGCACCCACAGTCTCAAGATCCCAGTGAATCACCCAGCAATGCCACAGCTCGGATGGATGAACTTCGTGAGTTATTTTCTTATTTCTTTTAGCTACAACATTGAAGTTTCTTTTTAGTCAACCATGTTCCCTCTCCCAATGCTGCAGCTGCCACAAACCCTGCTGTTGCTCTACCACCTGGCCAACAGGCTGAGAATCTACTGGGCAATGAGCTCATCCTTGACCTTGCATATACCGGATCCTGTCGTGTTATCTCAGAGATGCATAACCGCCTCACTTACTGCTGCGAAGATGTGGCCCGCGAATTTCAGCGACGTCAAACCAACCTTCGTGATCAGCTGGATGAGTTGAAGGAGAGGCACGACAATGTCTGCTATTGTCTGGAGGTAACTAGAGAACAGTATGAGGATCTGAAGAACCGCTTGGCTGAGCTCGTTAACCATGAGTAATATTATCAGTCAGTAATGTAACTTTCATCGAATATACTATCTTTCTTGAACAAAAAGGTGCCTCGTAAGAGTTATAAGTCGACTGTTCATCGAAAATTTTGCTTTAAAAACAAATTTCATTGGCATGATGGTCAGCGTATTTATTTACATAAAAAGCTTCAAAAACATCTAATGTAAAAGTATGGTGAAAATCGTAAGGCATAAACTGTGAACCATCATGAGCTGGCAGCAGCAAAGCTCCTCGTAAAAAGGTATCTAAATGAAGAACTGTTGTCGAGCGGTGCCGTGCTGATCCTGTTCCTTCGATATCGGGCTTTACTTTCCACATTCCAGTGACCTTATCAGGTGCTGACCCAATTGTCTTGAACCACTCCACAAGAGCACAAGGATAGTCGACACCACGGAAGGTGAATGAAAAGAACAACTTCACTCGGACGACACGCAAAGCTTTCATTCCTTGTTTTGAGCTGTCATTCATGACAAATGCGCAGTCCTGACGTGGTCCAGTGTTTCTCCAGGAGCGTGTGCAGCGTATCCTCTCTTGTTTCATCCCCTGAATGCCAGATTCATCACTTGGGGCAAAGAATGTGGCTACCGCAGAATTAAAAACGGATATCTTGCAGCGTGAGGGATTTGGGCAGTCATCGAGACTAACATTGGCTGATGAAAGTGTCGGATGCAACTGATCGTACAGAAAACGGCGTGTAAGATTAAGGAGGCCGGGGGTTGAGCAGTATCGAGATAAACCTTCCCAGTCACGAGGTACTTTACGAGCTAAAGAAGAAGAAAAAATTGATACACAGTGGTGATTATTCTTGTTAAATATAACATACCTCGAGTTCGTGCAAGTATAACATTTCCCTCTACATATTTATCTGTTGGTTCTTCTACTGGGTCCACATCAGGATCGTTGTCATCACAGCCCTTCAGTAATACAGGTTGTGGGGATAGATCATAGGTACGTGAGACAAGACCTTCTTCCACAAATTGGACACGTGATGCCATAAGTTTCTCCGTTCGTTGAATTGTGAGGAGCATTTGACCAAGTGCTTCGTAGTGGTTTGACCGGCGCCAGGGCTGTTTCACAGCTGTGATGTGTCTAGACTCTGTAATAGATGAACAGAGCCCACCAGGTGCGCTGAATTCGAAGATTTGAGTTACATAATGAACAAGTGCATGTTGACGAGGTAGTGAAAATCCTTCAGGGCGGACACCTGTGGTGCGGAAGATTTCGCGGTATGTATGAAAGCGTTTTATGGTATTTTCTAATTTTGAGATAGTAGCTGCATTGATATCTTGTCAACGAGCAATATAACATGCATCCAAAAATGCAGAAATGCATTGAACCATCTCATCTGGTACATGACCTGCAATTGCGGGCAGGTAAACCTACATGTAACGTATAAGGATTGGACCAACTATACAAAAATAATAACATAATTGACTAACCTTCATGAGGGCCTTACTATCATCACCCGTCCACTGCTTAAAGCGTCGTCCATGATAGAAATGACGAAGACCAGGAAATAGTGGCGAGGCATTGATTCTACAGTCAGACGTTAGCTACATCCTGCCCGAGCATCTAAAAGACCATACCTTCGATCTATGTCATCGAGAATTTCATTCGCTCTTGCCTCGCCATGTTCTAACCATAAATAATCTCCAACCCATCCCACAAGATGATCCTTGAAGGTGCCCTTGATGAGTTGGTGCAGCAGGTCCGGGGATAACATTTCATGTATATCCGCACGAGGGAAGTGATAGGTAAATGGCTAAACCAGACTGATTAGTCGGATACCTATAAGCCAACACTAACGAGAAGACATACTGTAATATCATCGTCAATGCCATACTCATCCCACAGGATCTTTGAGTTTACAATGTGCGCCAGCTCTTGTGTGTGTTGTTTTGAGCGTTTGCCTGCTGGACCATCAAGGTTACTGGACATAGCCGTGCACCTAAAACCGAAGTGTTAAAAACGAAAGACGGGATAAAAATTAAACCACTTACTTTGGGCACCAGTCTTGAACGACACCAGAAAGGTATACTTGCTCGGGGTAATCAGCAATATATGCCACGAGATCAAAGATGGCACAACGGTAATGTCCATCGGGGCATAGACGGACAACAGGAGTTTTCATGCCAGGCTTCAGAACACGTAGGATGGCTTCAAGCGTTGAGTGATATAGTTGGCACTTGAATTTTCGAAATGCTGTGTCATTATCGTATTTGCGATCACCTAAGTCACAATGAATCATTAATAAAAGTAAAAGAAAGTACAACTGAGCAGGCATACCTTTTGGTATAGCCAAAAATGCGATAGGTATTACCGCATTTCGATGTGCACGGCGCAACGAGTTGTGTACATTGCCAATGGATAGATAAAGTGGGTGGTATTCTACATTACCAGTAGCAACCGAGACAGTCATCTTATCACTGCCTAATATAATTGGGCAGTACATTGCACCCTCCGTCGACTGATCATCATCATAAATCTGGGACTACATTTTGTAAGCATATTATGTAGGAATGAATACTCTTTAAAACTCACACTATGCCGCCATACATAATTTCCTGACATAAAATCCGACCATTGCCGTTCACCATTTTTGTCCAAGCTAACATATGGGGCATAATCGAACTGGTCTTTGAAGTCGGGATTTGCAAGGAGCTCAGTAATGACAGTGTCGACATCTCGATACCAGACTTCATGAACATCCTTCTGCCAGCTCGGGGCGTTTGCTGTAATTTCACCAGAATAACTGGCTGCCATGCACTTCCATGGGACATCGCCATGTTTTGTTGCATCAATTGTGGCGTACATCTGGTCATGCAATCCAAAAGGGCCCAAGCCACCGTATTCTTCGAGTGATCTTGTCCATAAGCCCATCAGTTTGTCAATGTTGCCGCCAGCCATTTCAACTTTTCGGTATAGAAAGTCGGCTGTCTCAAATTCAAGTTCCGTTGCATATGGAGCCCAGGGATTAATGTCCAATGATGGACGTGGTGGCGGTGGTGTTCCAGGAGGGAGAGGTACTCCATTAATATCGCAGGGAGAACCTGTGGTAGAGTACATGAGCTTCGCTATGATGCAACCGAAAATAAAGTAAAGTTCAATGTACCTGTTAAATATGGGTGGTACATCTTTGAGGGCTTTTTTGGAGCCAGCCTTGTCTGGTATATTCATGTATCAATCCTGGCAATTTGGCCTTTTGGTGATACATCATACAGGGCAGTTGCCCACACCGGCAATATGCCCCAAGTGTGCCATAGGCAGAGAGCAGTTGGTCTTGCCAAATATTAATAAACAATGCTGTTTTTTTATGTTTTCGGACAGTAATTATATGTTGCAGGCGTAGTGGTTATGTTTTTTGTTGTGATATGTCAGATATATGTTCTATATATATATTATGTTTTTTTGATGCCGTTTGCGCACCCAAAAAGGGATGGGACGGGATGGATTGGAAAACATACATTTGGATGACGTGTTATTTATAGACAGACACAGGAAACAGTGTCCTCGAAGTGCCCGAAGCTGTAATTGGGCTCCTGCGCTTCGTTGGGCATTGTTCGGGGCGCTAAAAAAGCGTAGATATAATGTAAGGATATGTTTTGATTTTTGGGGGCGCTTTGCGCCATCAAAAGGGGACGGTATGGGATGGATCGCAAAACATAAAACTGGATGACGTGTTATTTTTAGGATTCCTTGATCATTTCTGGTGTTGCGCTATTTTTATTCATGATATGATCATTTTGGGGCTATATTTAATTTTATGTACACATGTTCTACCTAGATTAGATTAGATATTCCAAAAAGCAACTCACTTTTTGGGTAGTAATTCCCAATTTGGTATTTACTACTATTTTCGGATATTCGTCACACAATATGGAATGTTTTAAAAAAAAACATATTTCATTTTATTTTAGCAAATTTACAAAATATCTATTTATGAATATATGGACAAGGGGAAGCACGCAAGAACGAGAGACGATGGCTCTCGTCGTCGTGCTGGCCTGGTCGTGCGCGTCGTCGTGTTCACCTGGTCGTGCTGGTGCTGGCCTGGTCGCGCTCGCCCGGTCGTGCTCGTACTGGTGCTCGTGCTCATCCGGTCGTGCTCGTGCTCGCCTGTGTTCAGCCTCTTGCTGGCACACACACGCTCGTGCCTACTCGCTGGCACTTACCCACTCGCTCGGGCCTACGCGCTCGCTGGCACACGCACTCGAGCTTACATGCTAGCACCCACCCACTCGCTGGCGCCTCTGGTGCCTACGTGCTGGCGTTTACATGCTTGGTGGTGCTTATCCAGTGAAGCCCACGCGCCGTGCTCGCTCGAGCCTACGTGCTGGCGCCTACCGACTCGCTCGTGCCTAAGCGCTCGCTGGCACCCACTCACTGGCGCCCCTGCTGCCAACATGCTTGGTACCCAGCGTACCCTTCTGGTTGCGACCTGCTTGCTGTCCCTCTCCATCTCGCCATCGCTGCCACGTTCATCTTCGTCGTCGTCGTCTGGCAGTTGTCGTTGCCGTTGCTGTTGCTATGGTCGTTGTGGTTGTCGTTGTCGTTGCTGTGGTTGTGGTTGTGGTTGTGGTTGTCGTCCGTGGTGGTGGTGGTGGTGGAGAGAGAGGAGTGGGTTCGTGGTGGTTGTGATGGAAGTTGACAAGGAACAAAATCAACCAGTGATGTGGTTGATTTGTTCCAAATCCGGTGTTTCCCATGCCGGCCCGGCCTATAACCGGATCGATCTCATCGTCGTGCACGACGATGAGAGGGCTTACTGGCGTCTATTGAGAAAAGTAACTATTAGATTATGTTTTAGTAGTGTAATAAATGTATTTTGAGAGGAAAAAAATGAAACATAGAAGAAATGACACAAAATATCGTCGTCGGTATGAACATGACTATTGCTCTTATCGACTTTCGATGTATAATTTACACATCGACGGTTATTGTATTGTACTTCAGCCTGAGGGTCAATTTTTTCTCACATTCTTACTCTTTACATATTTTAAAGTCGATGTATTTATTTAACAGTGTACATTTTATGGTCTTTCATGTAGAAATAAAATTTATTTTATGCAGAGCATGCACGAAATCACCACGCAAGGCCTGTACATACATACATCCTAATGTTTTCATACGAAAAAGCTTAAATGTTTTGTTTTTATCTACTTACATAGTATAATATATGCTTTTATAGCATATAGCGTATTTATTTTTGTCAAAAATACTCGTATTCTACTGTCATTGTCGTGCACGACGATGAACTCGACCCGCGGTCAACACCGGGCCGGCGTGGGAAACGCCAGATTTGGACAGAAATCAACCATCACGGTTGATTTCTTCCTTGTCAACTCCCATCACCACCACTACCAACGACCTTCACCACCACCAACGACCGACCACACCTCACCACCACCACCAGCATTGCTGGCAACAACAACAACAACAACAACAACAATGACAACAATGACAACGTCGATGACCACGACGACAACGACAAGAACAATGTCGACTTCGACGAGGGCAACCACGGCAACAACGACAACAACGAGGGCAAAGAGGGCAACGTCGACGTCCACGACAAGAGCAACGACGAGGGCAACGAGTGCAACGACGACGTCCACGATGAGGGCAACCAGGGCGACAACGACAACGGCGACAACAAGTCCAACGACGACGACGCAAGGACGTGGACTAACAACACGATTGACGACCAGACGGCGACACGGCGAGGACAAGGTCGGCCAGACGATGACACGACAAGGACGACGCCAGACGACGAGGCAACGACCACGAAGGCGTGGGTTGGGATCAGCGAGGGGGATGGTATGCGGGGAGGCACGAGGGAGACGGGAGGTACGAGCGAGCGAGAAGATGAGAACTATCGTGTTCTTGTGTTCTCCTTCACCTTCGTCCCCCTTGACTGGTGTCTCCTACTGGTATATTAGTTAGTATTATCTTATGTACAGTAGTGTATGAAATAAGATAAATTTTGGTATAATTTTATTATGTTTTAAAGACGGTGTGCCCAAAAAGGTAGTAAATGCCAAATTGGGAATTACTACCCAAAAAATGAGTTGCTTTTTGGAATATCTAATCTAATCTAGGTAGAACATGTGTACATAAAATTAAATATAGCCCCAAAATGATCATATCATGAATAAAAATAGCGCAACACCAGAAATGATCAAGGAATCCTAAAAATAACATGTTATCCAGTTTTATGTTTTGCGATCCATCCCATACCGTCCCCTTTGATGGCGCAAAGCGCCCCCAAAAATCAAAACATATCCTTACATTATATCTACGCTTTTTTAGCGCCCCGAACAATGCCCAACAAAGTGCAGGAGCCCAATTACAGCTTCGGGCACTTCGGGGACACTGTTTCCTGTGTCCGTCTATAAATAACACGTCATCCAAATGTATGTTTTCCAATCCATCCCATCCCATCCCTTTTTGGGTGTGCAAACGGCATCAAAAAAACATAATATATATATAGAACATATATCTGACATATCGCAACAAAAAAAATAACCACTACACCTGCAACATATAATTACTGTCCGAAAACATAAAAAAACAGCATTGTTTATTAATGTTTGGCAAGGCCAACTGCTCTCCGCCTATGGCACACTTGGGGCATATTGCCAGTGTGGGCAACTGCCCTGTATGATGTATCACCAAAAGGCCAAATTGCCAGGATTGATACATCAGGTTACCTGCAAAGGGTGTTTGGAGCTGCAGGAGCAGCTACAGGTGAAGGTGAGTGAGGTGGTGGTGAATGGTGTGGTGGTGATTCTGCAGAAAAATCAAGCTCATGGTCGCTAGACTCTGGACTGAGAGAATGTGGTTTTGGCCATGGAGGTGTGACTTGGTTTGCATTTACATGCATGCTGCGCATATGGTATGTAAGGCCTTTTTGAGATGCAAAGGTTCTTGAGCATCGTGAATCAAGACACCTGATATAAGCCATGATAATCGCAGCAAAAAGTGATTCAAGGTTGTGGTAGGTCAGGAAAACCTGACGTGCGCGAACCTAAAGTGTTATATCCTGTGACACTTGTCACACCCAAAAAAGACAAGCTTACTGCAACGCAGGCACTGAGACCAGACCTACATATGTCTGCAAGCAGAGGGATTACAAACGAGGTTTTTTTATATTATATGTATCTTGAAAAATGCTGACTTTGTCATTGTCTAAAAAATTTTATCAGCATCGAAGCAACATATCGCCAAGCAACCCACACCCACCACTGTCTCTAATGAAGATGCACCAATGGAAGACACACTCGATTATGAAGAGATTCCCAATGAATCATATTTTGAGAGTGAATCGGCAAGTGATGGCTTATTGACGGGCGACACATCCTGGAGTACTAACAGTTCAGAGCCTCACGGTGATGATGTAGAACCTACCCAATTGCTAACGGACAGCGACAACGAATGCCAGATTGACCCGAATCTTGACTGTGACATGCTTCTGTCGGAAAACTTAAAATCAGCTGGCGAGATTTCTAAGAAAAAGGTTGCGGTGCAAAAACCAAAGGTAAGTGACCTACAATCATTGCCAAACAAGCTCTGAGCCAACTAATAATATCCTAGGCATCTGTACGAGCATTATTCCGTGCTGAAGTGCAAGAACAACGCCACGTCAAGCCTATATCTGGTACACAGGCCCCAACCACTATTGCAAAACGAAATGCGGCTAGCTTAACCACAAAGGAGGATCTTCCAAGGTAATGTACTTACCTTTTTGTTGTGTAACACCCCGCAGACTGATTCAACGCTCTCTTAGCGTAAAACGTTTCAAGGTCACCCAACCAGCCGGGCTGGTGCCCAACTGGCGCCGGAAAATTGAAGAACGAAAGAGGGTATTAGAAGCAGAGGCCACCTCTAGTACATTGAAGCCTACAACTCAACATCAACCTCACATCGAGGGGGAATTTGATAGAGACGAAGATGCTGACGTACTCAGTGCGGTACGGGAGGCTAAGCCATTGAAGGTCACAATAAATCTCCTTTCTGCAGGCAAAAAGGTGAGTGTATTATCCAAGTGTTAGGTTGCCTCATCATGCTCATCCGAAATGCAGACCACTGAAGTCAAAATTATCGACCGCCCAATTGCTGAAACAAAGGGATGTGGTCGACAAACAAAATATGGTATTGCACACCTCCCGTTCCCTACCACCTCACGCACAGCACATTTGAGGACTTGGCGCAACAGCTTTCAACCATTGGTCATCTCATGGGCATCGTGCAACGATAGTCCTTACGGTACGAATGCGCAGCTGGACGCAGATGTGATTTCGGAGTTGTGGGAGGTGGTCTATCCTCACGTTCAACCTGAACATGAGAACATGGAAAAAGCGGTCGCAATTCTCGCTTCGGTGGTATGTCATATGATATTTTTCTCATGAACGTGTGACTCATTGATGCAATCTAATCTCTATCTAGGCCGGTGACATTTTGACTGATTGGCGAAGCAGTATCGGCAGCACAGCAATGTCCCTCGTTTTGACCATGTTTGAAGAGAATAGCTATATGCAAGACGACATTAAGGAGTATGTTTTGTGGGCATTGAAAGGATGGAACTTCCTGTATGCGGATCCAGAAGGAGAACCTGTAAGTTCGGACAGCTTAAATATCTATACTGTTCTTACTCACCAACCCCTTCACCAACACACATTACAGGGAGAACGTGGCGGATTTAGGTCTGATCTTATCATTCACCTATTCGCTTATCATGTTTTGAAAAAGACTCGCAACTCGCCCCGTTCATATGGACACCCAGTTGGTGCTATTGGCTTGTGTGCTGCAGCTGTGAGTGTTCGTTATTATGTTGTATATTAGTGGCTGCTGATCTTTTTCGGATGATTATAGATCAAACGTGCACTCACTCTGTGGGATACCGGAGAGGACCCAGCAACTCGAGGAGTTACCAAACCCGATGGAAAGAAGAAATCTATTCCTCCATTTGGAGCAGATTGGGGGCCACGAGCACAAGCATGGACGACATTGGCCAAAGGACTTACTGATGACCATTGGTCCGAAATCATGGAGGCCGTAACAGCAACATTGGAATCTCAGGGAATCAATGCTGAGTCCCTGAACAACTCGCTGAATGCCACCTCCGCCGCCGACATAGACTCAGAGGGTCCTGATCCTCGCACCACCATTGACCTGTAAAAAAATACATTCTATAGCATTATGACTCATTTATAAATTATTCCTATTTACGATCCCTGTTGTATATGGTTGAATTGAAAATCATTAAATATACATGGTTTTATGAAATTGTACTTGCCCTGGTCTGAAGCATTGTCCGATTTTTCGTGAATAGGGAATGAACTAGGTGTCGTGGGTGGTTGTCAAGGATCCGGCTTCTTTTTTGGGCCAAGTTCGGATGGTCGGTGTGCTTGGCCGCATTTTACCGCTTGTGGTAATCGGCCGACCGCGCCTAGCTGCGTGTCATCTTCCTGATGAATGTGCGTTCCTCAAATGTGGACAACTGGGTTTTAGTTTATCTGGGGTGCTACGGTAATTTACAGGCTGCTTATATACTGCTAGGTTTCGGAAAATACAGGAATACTTGGAGCGGATCGGAAACACTCGGAAAATACAGGAAATAATATTATTGGTTAACGCTAGGTAGCTCCACTCGATGCATAAGCAACCAGTAGGTACCATGCGTGTTTTTGTGTACCCTCGGAAGGGTTCGTATGGTTGGGCAAGTCGCTGACTCGAGCATGACGTTCTGAGGGCGCTTATTCGCATTAGCCGACGATCATTGATCGACGTCGTAGGGTCCGAAGCATCGGAGTACCGTGTTATTGTATGGATCTACAATCCTCGGCTCCACAACTGCAGTTTAAGGTAACTGCGCATATCCGAGGGTCTTAAGACCATGTGTAAGTGTTCCTAGGAACTTCTCCTTTTAGGTTTATCAGCGATCTGACTCGAGCAGACGTTGGCAAGTCCTAATCGACATTACTAGTGCTTGTCTCGTCGTTTGCATAGTGCCCACTATGTTCCTAGGGACCAGTAATGTACTTTGTTAATGCTAGGATCAGTCCTACTGCCTTGAGTTAGCGTTCCTAGGAACGTTGGCAGTAGTTTACATGTACTTTCATATGGTGGGAACTTTCCATTTCCATATTAGGTAGATGTGGACACGTTGCGTACTGCGTAATAATAAGTGGCTATAGCGCCGTTAAGCTTATTATTAGCAGGCTCTAGCTTACATTCCTGATGGCTGAATATTATCCTAGGAGCCTTCGATCCTGCTGCATCGCTGTTAAAGCGTTCCACGCATTTCCGAGGAACTACTATAACTAACTCTAGCATTCGTAAGGTTTGTCCTAGGGTTCGTAGAATGGTTTCCCCTAGCCAAACATGTAGCTATCCTCACTCTGTACTTATGTAGACTTAATAATAAACGTGTTTATTATGCCGAAAATTAAGTAGGATAGATACTTGGTTAAAGTTCAGTCACAGCCGAACACCGGTCGTATCAATGGTGGTCTGCAATCTTGGCAGGCTGAAGGCCCGCCCTCGCGGACGTAGCATAGTATTAAAATCTTGCTTAGCATGCCACTGTATCTAACGTAGGGACCGGACTGCAATCGTGCACCGGAATACAAATGGGACTTCGGTCCTTTGTTTAAAATAAAAAATAAAATAAAAAGGGAGCATAATTTAGAATGCATCTATTCATCCTTGCGACAAGTGTTACTAGCTCGCCTTTCACATGGCTCCACCATGTACCTTCATTGAGATACGTAGGCTTGAGTAAATCCCCGTCGAGATTCTTGAGTCACATAAAGTTGCGACCACAATATTTGGAATCCTGGAAGAGTACCTTCCAGTCTTTCTGAACTGTTTTAGTGATGACCTTTCGTACACTATCGAGGGAAGTAGCCGGGTGATCCCCAATAGGTTCGACTTGAGCTCGACTGATGTCATTGGCTTCTTGGTGTATCCTCCACTTCAGTTTTGAGGGAACCTGAATGAAGTCTATTTTGCATGCGGCGTCTTCCTCTAGCCATGGTTGGAGTGCTCGGCATATGGCCAGGGAATGTCCCTGGCCCTTGTGTAGAGTGGGGTCTAGTGCTCGTTTGGCTGAAGGCATTGAGTCAGTGAATATAACGATCTGTTCGCAATTATCCTGCTGGGTGGCAAGGACAATTGTTGAGTGAATGGCAAAGAGTTCTGCATCGGGAGCAGTCACTCGTCCGGCTGGATGTGATACGGTGTGAATCTGTTCGTGCCCCCAGTATAATAAGGCAGTTGAAACTGCCTGTCGCTGTATGTTGTTCGGCACCGAAGCGTCGACCGCACAATACACCATTGTTTCTTGGTCCTGTGCTTCCCGAAGCACCTGATTGAGACCAACGTGAACCGCATCTGCCCGCTCATCGTCAGTGGGACATGGTTCAAATGTGAAACGGTCGTCGAATAAATCCAACAACCTATTTCCAGGTCGAGCCTCTGTCGCAACAGGTGAGAAAGACTCTGTGAGTTCAGGGAGATGATGGTCTATCTTCATGAGGGCCCCTCTGACTTTTGCTTTCTGGGCAGGAGTGAGCCTTGAAATTGCTAATGGGTGAACATCAGCTCGCTTGTGATGTTCCTCAGAGAGGAGTGACCTAAGCGGATGGGTGTCTGAGAGTGTGGCGGCACAGTAATTTGACCAACTGCCAAGTTTCTTCAGATGAAGGTGGACGGGGATGAGGCCCGCGAGGGCCTCAACCCCGCCTGTGGGGGAGGTGCGAAACGCACCTGTGATCCAAAGTGCCGCTTTATGCTGCATTTTGTGAAGGTCTTCGAGAGCTCCTTTGGAATGGGAGCCTTCAAAATACCACAGATGATATCCATACGTTGCGATTGGTAGTACGCATGCACGGTACAGTAGTCACTTCTCCTTGGGATGGAGCCCACAAGTTGAGCTTCCAAACATTTTCATGGCTTTCACCGATGAGAGAGACTTGGTTGAGTAGAACCGCACATGCTCTTTGAATGTGAGCTTGCAGTCGAAGTAGAAGCCCAGGTAGCACCACATGCGCTTAGGGCGAAGAGGAGTGTCCCCTGTATAAGGGGCATACCTGAGGTCAAGGGGTGGCAGGTCATAGTTGTGTGACTGGTCGAAGCAGGCATATTCGGACTTGTTATGTTCAAGGATGAGTCCGATGGCGGTGAAGAGTCAAAGGAGGACTGTGTAGGCAGCCACAAGGGTTACCGTGTTCTCCTGGAGAGTTTTGGCCTGGGCAATACAAGTGCCGTCGGACTTGGAGTCCCAGATGTCAATGTAGGCCACACCCATGGTGCTGGCTGGGGAGTTGTGTACGATGCGCGCCTCGCATGCAAAGTATAGGTTGCCGCCAAGCGGAGAGGATTTAAGGGCCCCGTGCACTATGTCGGATGTGATTCTCAACGTCCTTGCAGCATCGGTGTAGTATGGAACATCCATTATGCGGATGAACGATGTAGCAACGGGTAGGCTGACACTAATGCCATTAGCTACCTGATTGAAAGAGGCGTTAGCTTGACCTCGAAGGTATTCGAGGTCCCGCTCGTTGGCCACACCATCAGTGTGGAGAGTGTATCCTGCATAGGCCTGAGCCATAGACAAGATTTGTAGTGTGGAGCCCCCGTTGCGCAGAGCGCGGCGGGCACGAACCATGTATAGGTTGAAGTTGCATGTTGGAATTGCGCTTTCAAACTGTATAAGGACCTGTCTTCTCGACGGTCCCCCCGCAATGAAAGAGGGGCGCTGTGACTTGCGCTTTCACGACTTCGTCGGCCCCGCTGCATTCTGATTGGTTGCCTGTGCCACTGCGCTTATAGGCAATTGAGGTGTGACCTTCGCGAGTTGCGCGACAGTCACAGGTTGTTTTGGTCCTTGGCCGAGGCGAGAGGCATATGACCCTTTGCCTGGACCAGCAGTCCGACAAGAAGGAAGCGGCGGCACAATTCTTCCGAACCAAGTCTCCGGCACCTTGGGCTGTTGCATCGGCTGTGTAGTAGCCGGTGCTTTAGAGGTGGGCTTCTGAGGCCATGTGGGAGGGGGAACCTCTCTTTGTTTCCCCTTGTCCGTGCGCGGTGGGGGTCATGGAGTGATGAGGGCTGCCTCACCAAGGCTTCCCCCACTAGATTGTTGGGGTGGGGTCTTGGGCCCCTCTGCCATGCCGGACCAATCTCCAGTCATCAGTTGACCGGAGTTGTCCACTTCCATGTCGTCTCCAGTATCATCGAAGGATCTGAAGGCATGAATTCGCATAGTGTTTGACGAGATGTTGAACATCATCTCGGCCAGGTGTTGTATGTCGGGGGCCCCTGCAAGGAGCTCGTCGCATTCGGGCTGGTTGGCTAGGAGTTCCAGCCAGTGGTTGGTTGCCATGAGGGCACGGCGAATTTGCACTACCTCGTCATTGAAGCCTTCTTGGCTGTCGAATGGTGTGTCATCAATACGTGGTACTGCTCCCCGTTGGAACAGTGCGCCTTCAGTGCAGAGCCTCTTTTGTGAAGAGGATTGTTGAGAGGTGGATCGGGAGTCATGAGATGATTCCTGGTTGTCATTGTTGTTGTCTATGTTCTCGTCTCAGATGTCCGAGTCAGCATGGGATGGGGCTGGAGTCGCTGCCCTGCAGGCGGGGACATCCTGGGGTGTTGTCCTCTGGCTCGCAGACGCAGTGGTCCACAAGGGCGAGGGGGTAGCGCCTTGGAACCGCGCACCAGAATACAAGTGGGACTTCGGTCCTTTGATTTTCTATTTTATTTTAAAAAAAGAGTACTCCCCAGACATAGTAGGAATACCGCTTTGTTTGTTCCCATTTACCCCAAAAATCCCTAGGTGTGAATGTAGGTGCCCACAATATCACGTTCGAAATCAGTGGTGCACCAAACAAAGTTCTACGCTACATATTATATACTGCAGGATTTGTCTCATTAAGGAGATTGCGAATCTAGAAAGATCTTGTCCATAGCTGTACTCTATTAATAGTTATTTACGAAATACTGTCCAAAAACAGGGAAAAACACCGAAATCTATGTTTTTTTTTTTTTTCAAAAAAAATCAAACCAAAATCTATGTAAAGTCCATATGTACAAGTCCAAAATCAAAGTGTTTCATCACTAATTTCAACACTATCTCCATGAGGGCTCCTCCTACCTTTGCTTTCTGAGCAGGAGTGAGCCTTGAAATTGCTAACAGGTGAATGTCAGCTCGCTTGTGATGTTCCTCTGAAAGGAGCGACCTAAGCGGATGAGTGTCTGAGAGTGTGGCAGCTCAGTAGTTAGACCGACCACCAAGTTTCTTCAGATGGAGGTGGATGGGGATGAGGCCCGCAAGGGCCTCAACCCTGCCTGTGGGAGAGGTGCGGAACACACCTGTGATCCAAAGTGCTGCTTTACGGAGGTCTTTACTCTGAGCCACATTTACCAAGTGGTACTGGTCAGACTTTTGACTTGTCTGAGCAGTTCTGAGCGGAAATTTAGGACTCCCCTCTCAGCCATTTGGCTGAGAAAGACCCCCCAAATGTCCAAGCATTTCTGATCAGAATCACTCAGACAGATCAGAACTGGTCAGACAGCTCAGCTTTCCAAGCTCCAATCCCTATCTGACAACTGAGTAAAACCGTTCAGAACTGCTCAGACCCACAGTCAGATCACATGACCAAAGGTTTTACAATTAAAGAAAAATGTGGTGGAGACATCGGGAATCGAACCCAGCACCTTGCCAGAAGTCATGTGATATAGCTATGGACACTCATCCAACTGCACCATAGAGACTTTGATATTTGGCTATCTTAACGTAGCTATATACCTGTACCCCCTGTGATATGTTTTATTTTATTTATTTTTGTGGTTACTTTGTCATTTCTGCCAAAACCGTAACATATTACGTCATATGTGATATTTGATAAATATATTTCGAATATTTTAGGAATTATCGTGATTTTTCCATAATTTTAGGAGGTCCGTGTGACATACAAACAACAATTTCTGCAAAATTCCCAAAATAGACTCTCGGGCCGCTTCGGAAATTGCCAGCACAGCCACAACCCGTTGCCCTGGCGGCGTCATTACTCTTCCCTTGCTTCTTACCACTACCACCACCATCCACCCACTGTCTGTCACCACCACGTCCCGTCGCCACCACGCTGCGTCACCAATGACAACGCCAATGACAACGCCACCGACACAACAACGCGAACGACACAACAACGCGAACGACAACGATGACACGCGAACGACACAACAACGACAATGATACGACAACGACAATGATACAACAATGACAATGATACGACAACGACATGACGACCACCCACCCATCCTCCGCCACTACCACATCCCATCGCCACCACGCTGCAACGCCCACCACGACACCCACCACGACGCCAATGCCTAGGACAACCGCAACGCCAGCGATGACGCCAACAACGACACAACGACACGCCGACGGACAAACGACGCGACCGCCGCCTCCGGACCCCAGCGAAAGAGCCGAAGAATACGAGGGGATGGGTTTGGGGGCAAGTGTGTGACGTGGCGAGGTGAGGAGAGAACGACGAAGGTGGTAAGATAACGGGGAACGGGTACTGCGAAGTAAGTACTCCGTCGACGCCGTCTCTTCGCTCACCTCTGTTGTCCACAGGCCCCCTCCATCCCTCCTCTCCCAGTTACATCCCCACCCCCTCCCTGTCCGCTCCCACCCCTTTTTCCTCCTCTACTCTTCCCTCCCACCTCCTTCCCTCATCCCATCCCCTCCCCTTTCTCCTCCCCACCTTTCCCTTCTCTGCCCTATACCTCTCCTTCCCCCCTATTTTCTCCTATCAAATAGGTATATAAGTATATAGAAAATCATGTATATTATTATTATGCAATTTACTTAATTTTATTTCGCTTTTTTATATGTTTTTTGTGCAAATCTTATGTTTTTGGTGAATCTTATGTTTTTTTGACATAAGCCAGGAATCAGTAGGGAAGTGTAAAGTATTGCAGAAACACTTGGTAATGGTCAGAAATGCCTGGACACAAGTCAAGGTCTGATCAGTTCTGCTCAGACTTAGTCAGACCCACTTGTTTCTGGTCAGATCCGGTTGGTAGTTGTGGGGCAGAGTAAAGTACTGGCTTTACGCTGCATTTTGCACAGGTCTTTGAGCACTCCCTTGGAGCGGGAGCCCTCAAAGTACCACAGACGGTATCTGTACGTTGCGATCGGTAGGATGCACGCATGATATAGTAGTCGCTTCTCGTTGGGATGGAGACTACGAGTTGAGCTTCCAAGCATCTTCATACCTTTTACCGATGAGAGGGACTTGGTCGAGTAGAACCGCACATGCTCCTTGAAAGTGAGCTTGCGATATCAGGAAAAACACTTTTTGCCCTGACTGCTCTCAGGGAGTCTGGGGATGCCATAGGGCAGTCAGGGCAGTCAGGGCAGTCATGGCTCTTAGGACACCCCTGGGGACTTCTCTCCCAGAAATTCTTGCTCTCAGGGCATCCCAGGGCAACTCAGGACACCTCAGAGCAACTCTGAAACAAAAGGACCTTATCTCAAAATCTCAAAGTCCAAACTCATCCTGCCAACTTAGAAGTTTTGTTTGTCTTGTATCCTATATGATAGAAGGCTGCCAATCTTTTATTTATTATTTGTTCATATTTGAGGCCATAAAATGACATCAGTGAAGGCCAAACATGTAAATAGAGGCAAGTAAAAAGTCATGTGTTTGCATTTTGATCCCATCAATTCCAAAAACATTGCTATTATTTAATATATAAACATCCAAATAAATAACTTGGCAACTGCTGGGCTTCTGAGGTGTCATTCTGGATGTATTTTACAGGTTTGGCAGCTACTATAATTAGGTATATTGTAGAAACATTGTTGTCAGGGTTACCCAGGGTTACCCAGGGCTACTCAAGGTGCATAGGACTTCCTCACAGTATTATAATATTGTCAGGGCTACTCAGGACTACCCAGGGCAGCCTAGAACACCCTTAAGGGGCAACTCAGAACTTCCCAAAGGACCTTTAAGGACCTTTAGGATGCATTATATACTCCTTGTTATTTTTATTTTTCTCAAGGTTACTTTTGGCAAAAGTGTTTTTCCTGATGGATCAAAGTAAAAGCCCAGGTAGCGCCACACGCGCTTAGGGCAGCAGGCATATTCGGACTTGTTGTGTTTGAGGACAAGTCCAATGGTGGTGAAGAGTCAAAGGAGGACTGCATAGGCAGCCACAAGGGTTACCGTGTTCTCCTGGAGAGTTTTGGCTTGGGCAATGCAAGTGCCATCATCCACGTAGGATAGAAGTGATGTCTTATGAGATATCTCTTCCATATGGTATAGCTTCATCACAGGGGCGATGTATAGTGCTGAGAGGATGGGGGACAGGGCTCTGCCCTGTCCTACACCGACATCCGCCTGCCAGGGGTCAGATGTGAACGAATTCCACCTGTATGAGGTGTATCGGTCAACAAGGTAGGAGGAGAAGAACCGCACCACAAGTGGCGAGAACCCCTGCTTCCTGAGTATTGCCTTGAGCATATCATGGTTAAGAGAAGGGAAGAACTGGGCAATGTCGCTGAGGCAACGGATTGAGTGCAATAAGCAAGATTGCAACGAGATCAAGATAAGACCAAGATAAAAAAAGTCGAATTTAGAGCGCGTGAAGTGCAGTGCTTATAACCTGTTAAAGGGAGTGAGTGCAGGACGTCGCCAGCTACCTGGTGACCTAATATGGTGCACCCAAGTCAAAGGACTGAGGAGCTATGAAGAGCTGAAGTCCAGAGTGAGTAACTTGGTGTATTGAGACATAAGACATACTACTGACCTGAAGTCCAGAGTGAGTAACTGGGGACTTCAGGCTTTGGTCTACAGACTTATATATGCTAGGGCATGTAAGAGATGTAAGAGATGTAAAATGTGTAAGAGTGTGAAACATGTAAGAGCATGAAACGTGTAAGAGAACATGAAACATGTAAGGGAAGTGAAACATGTATCAGAGGATGAAACATGTGAGAAAGGTGAAGCATGTTTCAGTATAACAGAAGTGTGATGAACCTTCTGAGAGGTTTGGAAGGTGGGGACTTGGAGGGCAAATTCTAACAAGTACTGCCTCCATCGTTCTGGAACACAAAGGTGAGGTTGATAATCCGCGTCTCGAAAGTATAACAAACCATGTTCGTGTTTGAAGGATCTGAAACATGGGGAAACTCGAATCATATCCGACCTTTTGTCTTCCCATAGCTTGCTCGTGCTAGGACTATCTTTGTACGCGGTTACCCACTCTTTTAGCACCTCAGCGTTCATATCCACATGCAGAGTGTTTGATTGTGGTCCTGTTCTACCCCCCCTTTTTTTTTAAAAAATCAAAGGACCAAAGTCCCACTTGTATTCTGGTGCGTGATTGCAGTCCGGTCCCTACGTTACATACATGAGCATGCTAAGCAAGATTTATCTACTATGCCACGTCTGGCGAGGGCAGGCAAAGGCCCGCCAAGATTGCAGACCACTGTTAGGTGGTTGGATTGTTGCTGGTTTGGCGGTGCAAGCGCCGCCGCAAGCGAGTAAGCAATGTGGCCGGGCATCGAGCCCAGCCCACAGTCTGCACCCTGCCCAGTCCACAGTCCTCTTACGTTCCAAGTCGCATCGCTGCTTCCGCTTAGCCCGGGTGCCCCCGAGGGGTCAGGCCGAGGCCCACAAACCCAGGTACCCACTGAAGGGCCCCCAACGCCCCCGCAGGTCAGGACGAGTCCCACAAGTTGGTGTACTAGAGCACGCGCCATTGTAATGGCAAAGGATCCACAGTCCGAGAAGGGCATGTCCTGCAAGCCAGGCCAGAGGCCACCCTACTTATCCGACCTCTGCGGGTCACCTGAATGCAAACACTGAGTCGTTGTCATTCAGGAATTTGATCAGATGCACCAGAAGTTCCAGTGACCGACCGTCTCGCTCGTGTATATGTTTTGTACACACTTGCAATATGTGTGCGCGCGTCTGCAGGTGGTGGCCACATTCGCATGCATGAGTTTCTTGAATGTTGAAGCACTCGTAATAAGCAACAATTGGAGCGGGATTGAGGATGCATCTATTCATCCTCACGACGAGTGTTACTAGCTCGCCTTTCACTTCACGGAGCCAGGTACCTTCTTGAAGGTACGTCGGCTCGAGTAAATCCCCGGCGAGATTTTTGAGTGGCAGAAAGTTGTGCCCTTGGTAATTGGGGTCTCGGAAGAGGGTCTTCCAATCCTCCTGTACTGTTTTAGTGACGACCTTTCGTACACTGTCCAAGGAAGTAGCCGGGTTATCCCTGACAGGTTCGACTTGAGCCCAACTAATGTCATTGGCTTCTTGGTGTATCCTCCATTTCAGTTTCGATGGAACCTGAATGAAGTCTACTTTGCATGCGGCGTCTTCTTCTAGCCACGGCTGAAGGGCTCGGCAGATGGCCAAAGAATGTCCTTGGCCACTATGGAGGGTAGGGTCCAACGCTCGTTTGGCTGAAGCCATCGAGTCGGTGAATATGACTATCCGCTTGCAATTATTCTGCTGGGTTGCGAGGACTATCGCTGAACGAATGGCAAAGAGTTCTGCGTCGGGGGCAGTCACCTGTCTGGCTGGATGTGATACAGTGTGAATCTGTTCATGTCCCCGGTATAATAAGGCAGTGGATACCGCCTGTCGTTGTACATTGTTCGGCACCAAAGCGTCGACCGCACAATACACCGTTGTTTCTTGGTCTTGTGCTTCACGAAGCACTTGGTTAAGACCTACGCACACCGCATCTGCTGACTCGTCGTCAGTAGGGCATGGTTTGAAGGTGAAATGGTCATCAAATAAATCCAACAACCTGTTTCCAGGGCAAGCCTCTGTCGCGACAGGCGAGAAAGACTCTGTGAGTTCAGGGAGATGACGGTCTATCTCCATGAGGGCTCCTCCTACCTTTGCTTTCTGAGCAGGAGTGAGCCTTGAGATTGCTAACGGGTGAACGTCAGCATGCTTGTGATGTTCCTCAGAGAGGAGTGACCTAAGCGGATAGGTGTCTGATAATGTGGCAGCCCGGAAATTGGACTAGCCGCCTAGTTTCTTCAGATGAAGGTGGACGGGGATGAGGCCCTTGTGGGCCTCATCCCCGCCTGTGGGGGAGGTGCAGAATGCACCTGTGATCCAAAGTGCTGCTTTACGCTGCATTTTGTGCAAGTCTTCGAGAGCTCCCTTAGATTGGGAGCCTTCGAAGTACCACAGATGATATCCGTATGTTGCGATCAGTAGGAAGCACGCTCGGTATAATAGTCGCTTCTCCTTGGGGTGGAGACCGCGAGTTGAACTTCCAAGCATTTTCATGGCTTTCACCGATGATAGGGACTTTGTCAGGGTTTTCTCTATTTTTCCATATTTTTCCATATTTATTTCGCATTTTTCCCTTTTGTAGATGTGTAGATATCTTATCTGTTTCATATCTTTGATTATCTCTTGATTATCATTTGATTAGATACTTATCACTTTAATTTCTCATGAGCATAGCCTCATCCATTCTACATCATTCTACATCATTCTTTTACTTTCTTTATGATGTCATTGCCTTATTCATCATTCCATTCTATGATGTCATGGAGGAATATTCTAGAATAGCTGTAGGGTATATATACTGGACATGTATGTAGCTATAGCCCCAGCTTCAATCTCTTAGGATATCCACTATCATTGGTGTGATCTCTTAGAACCATTGAGTGTCTCTCTCTCTTCATCTCTCTCTCTCTTTCTCTCTTTCTCTCCCTCTTGCTTTGTCTTTGTTGGTGGCCTTGTCACACTGATCTTAGTGTTGCCCTGACAGAAGATTGAAGCTCTCCCAGACAACTCCACCAATCACTATCCATTATTTCACCTTTACCTACATCAACCTACATTTATCTACACCAATCCATTCATCCCTCTTTCCACCATTTCCCATCACATCCTCTCACCACATATATCATTTTCATCACCATTACCAACCCTTCAACCTCCAATATCCTCCCAATCTTCTATATCATTTCTCCCTCCCCAATTTCAACATCTCCTCAAGACACCTCTTTTTCTACTGGATTTCTCACCCTCTGCTGTGTGTTGTGTGTGAACTTGTAGATAGGGATACCAACTGTTGGGGCAGATTCAGGCCAACTGTTTCTGTCTTTGGTGGTCTAGGAAAATACCAGGTAGTCAACCCTGTGATCCTAGGTTTAGACCCACTGTGACTGGGGTGACAACTGGGTATCCAGTATATAGTTTTTTTTAGTTACTTGGTTTAGTCTCAAGGGCACTTTTTGTAGATAGCTTCTCCCACACACACACCAGAGAGCCTCTACTTTATCTGCACCACAATATGGACACTACCAATATCCTCCCTACCACTACTCTTCCTTCTGTGGAAGAGCTCCTGCAACAAATCTCTCTTCTTACCCAGGAGTTAAACCTCTTAAAGCAGCAGCAGCAACAACCCACCACCACCCCTATTACACAGTCATCACCTTTTTCTGCTGCTAGAAGAGCTGATACTCTCTCTCCCAATCATGGTGCTTCCTCCTTCTTTGGTTCACAGTCTGGAATCAAAGTTTCCCCTCCTGAGCCATATGATGGTTCAATGCAAAAAGCAGAAACCTTCCTAAGCCAACTCAAGTTATATTTCTATGGGAAGGGCATCACAGATGATCTTCAAAGGGTTGTTTGTGCTCTATCCTATATGAAAGGAGGTACTGCTGGGAAATAGGCACTTGATAAAACCAAAATTCTGGATGGAGATTATTCCAAAGAAGGCCTTTGGGATGATTTTGTCTATGAGTTTAGAGAAGTCTTTGGAGATCCAGACCCTGCTAGCACAGCCAGACACAAAATGAATTTGCTCAAGCAGGGAAGTCAAACTGCTGATGAGTATGTGGCTAGCTTCAGGGAATTGGTTTCAGACACTGGGTACAATGATGCTGCATTGGTTGAGAAATTTCAGACTGGGCTCAACAGATCTCTCAGGGAAAAAGTTTATAGTGTACCTGAGATGCCCAAAACTCTGAATGGCTGGATTTCTTGGGCTACCAAGCTGGACAGGCAATGGAGACAGATGGAAGCATTCAACACATCTACTTCCTCTTCCTCTTCTCCATTTTCTAGGGCTCCATCATCCAACAAGCCTCAGTCCAAGCCTGCTGCCCCCAGCCCAACTCCCTTTGTTAGCAATCAGGGGAGTCAAGTTGCTCAAGCCACTTTAGTGAACCCTTGACTATAAGCTATTAGGAATCATAATTGTGGGTAAAAATACAACCTAATAGGTATGGTAAAATATCTTTTTTTCTTCTTTTTTCTTTCTTTTTCTTTTCTTGTCACATTCTTTAAAAATGTATGTAATAATTTTTAAATTACATCACTTTTCTTTTTATTACTTCTTGCATTTGATAAAATCAATTTAACCCTGACTGGGTTTTAGGGGTCTTTGTTTTATTTTTCTTATTTTTTGCTTTTCAGGCTATTTTTAAGGTATTTTTTCTGCATATTGGGGCTACCATTTTGGTTGTATTGTAGGTGTTAGTGGTGCGTTTGGGGTCATCTTTTGAGTGATGGTAGGCATGTATATAAGCTATACTATAGTGTCTTTAACAGACCTGTATCTTGTATATTGATGGCTGTACAGGGCATTTTGTACCACTTTGAAAGAGCATTGACATGATTCAAAAATACTTTAATAGATCAGGGTAAGCAGAGAGGGGGAAGCAGACAGGTTGAGGTAGTGAGCCAATATGAATAAGAGGCTTGACTTGAGCAATACAGTTGACTGATTGACAAGAGTCAACTGACTTGGACTTGGGTATGAGTTGACACAAGGGCATGCTATACACTTGGATGTGATGCAGATGGCTAATATAAATGCTAGACACTTGGATATGATGCAGATTGTTAATGCAAATGCTAGACACTTGAATGTGGGATGGCTAATGCAAGGGCATGCTATATACTGGGATGTGATGCAAATGCTAGACACTTGAATGTGGTGCAGATGCCTAACATGAGGGCATGTTATACACTTGGATGTAGGATGGCTAACACAAGGGCATGCTATACACTGGGATGTGACACAGATGGCTGACACAAATGTTAGACACTTGGATGTGATGTGGATGGCTAATATAAAAGTGTGTATACTTTGCAAGTCAAATCATGTTTCTCAAGTGATTATATGTCAAAGTGATGCAAACAGCCAAGTCATGAGCATGGATTCTGGGAAATACAGTTGTAAGTAGTAGACTTAATTTTTACACTTATACACCTTATGCAAGCTTCTTTTTTCTTTTTTCTTTTTTCTTTTTTCTTTTTTCTTTTTTCTTTTTTCTTTTTTCTTTTTTCTTTTTTCTTTTTTCTTTTTTCTTTTTTCTTTTTTCTTTTTTCTTTTTTCTTTTTTCTTTTTTCTTTTTTCTTTTTTCTTTTTTCTTTTTTCTTTTTTCTTTTTTCTTTTTTCTTTTTTCTTTTTTCTTTTTTCTTTTTTCTTTTTTCTTTTTTCTTTTTTCTTTTTTCTTTTTTCTTTTTTCTTCTTTCTTCTTTCTTCTTTCTTCTTTCTTCTTTCTTCTTTCTTTTTTCTCTTTTCTCTTTTCTCTTTTCTCTTTTCTCTTTTCTCTTTTCTCTTTTCTCTTTTCTCTTTTCTCTTTTCTCTTTTCTCTTTATTTTTATTTTTTATTTTTATTTTTTTCTTTGTCTTTCTAATCTATATACATTCTTATGATACCTTTTTAGGTTTCTTTTCAACCTTTCATTCTTTGCTTTATTTTTAATTGGTCTTAAAGCTTGACCAACAATCTTAACAATGGCTACAAATAGCTTGAACATTTGATTCAATCACTCTGGTATTATCTATTTAATACCTTTTGTTCAAGAGACTCACCAAATTGATCTATCATTCACTTGGAGATAATAATAATTAGTCAATTTATATCAAAATATAATTTAATCTGTATTGCATTGTGTGGCTGGGCTAGATTTCTTGCATCTTGTTTTGTATTTTTATTTTATTTTATTTGATATACATCATTCTTTATACTTCTTTCTACAATATCTTCCTAGCCAAGGTCAACATAATACATTGGTGAAAGCAGAACATGTGATATAAAGACGATTTTCTGCAGCTTAGCCATTTCCTCTAATTCACTCACACCATTCTCAACAGATTGTCCACTGCCTCAGTGATTTCTGGTCATCATGCACACAGTTTTGCTTGCAACTCCTGCTACTCTGCATTAAATGCCCCATCAAAATTGTGACCAACAAATCTGAAGAAGCATGTCTACCAGGCTTCAAAGTGCAGGCTATGATCATGTTTTCATCTGTAAAAGCAAAGGCTTACATCTCCTTCATATTCTTTTTTTCTACTTTATCGGAATGGCCTATATCTATCAACACATTGGATTGTGAAGTGGAAGTTGAGTACGGAGGAAGTTGAGTACAGACCTAGTGAGTAAGTCCTTGATTATCCATCAAAACCACAATTACCTTATCTATCCTTCTCCTAGTCACTCAGACATTCTGAAAGCCATGTCAAGTCGTCTTAGTCAAGCCACTCCATCGAACAATTATGCATGTTTATTGGATGCCTGTATTGAAGCTCAAGATGTATATAATCAACTTACTTATTATCTTGATTATTATTGTGTAGATTATTGTCTTGTATAATTTCTTGTATTGGGAGGCCAATATGACACTTTAATTCAGAACAGGCAAAACTGAAAAAGTCATATTCACTTCAGTATATTGAGTAATTCCATCATTTTTCACTCATTTTGAATGTTAAAGCCAATCATCAAAAATAAAAACTTATTGACTCATGAGCCAATATATACTCAACAAATTGAAATTCACACAAGTTGATAGACAAGTAAATGTATGTGTGTATTTTAAATGTATGTTAAAGTAATTGTAAAACAAATGAATGTGAAGAAGTGCACTAATTATAAATTCCCATCCAGCATTATGTAACGTAACAACAGAATAAGCTGAGATAACTCAAAAAACTCAATCAAATAAAAACAAGTAAAGACAGAACAAGCATAAATGCTAAGGGTATATGTAAAAAGAAAAGATATAAGATATAAATGAGAGACTTGTTTAGTGTAAAGACAGAATAAGCATAAATGCTAAGGGTATATGTAAAAAGAAAAGATATAAGATATAAATGAGAGACTTGTTTAGTGTAAAGACAGGATAAGCATAGATGCTTGGGGTATATATAAAAAGAAAAGATATAAGATATAAATAAGAGACTTGTTTAGTGTAAAGACAGGATAAGCATAGATGCTTGGGATATATGTAGATATGTGAAGAAGAAATAATGAATAGAAAATTATAAAAAATGTAGCACACTTACTTCTTAGAATGAAGTGAGTGCTTGGATGGTGGATTGACAGGAATGGAATAAGTCAGAGTAGGACGAGGAGAACGACGGGATGAAGAAGCCACTGGTACTGAAACAGTGGTCTGTTGGGATGCAAGCTGAGCAGAATGGGAGATGGTACGAGAGGGAACAGAAACATATGCATGTTGTTTAATATGATGTGAAGGAGGAAGAGCAGCAGTATTGAAGTTTACCTGCTTGGATGGCTGGCCTACATCAGAGCGATGATAAATCCTGGCAACATTGGATGGGTGAAGAGGATTGAGGGAACAGCGTAGAGCGATATCAGGTGTGGTAAATGTCCCACCCTGACTTGCAAGTTCATATGTATAACAAAAGGGGTCATCCGCCAGCTTCTGCCTTAAGTCCTCATTTTGAGCATAATTAGCAGGGTCCATATGAGATTGGACATACTGCTGCTGGAATTCATCTAAATCAGAAGAAGGAATGACCTCCTCCTCCTGATCCAGAGTTTTGGTTGATGGCAGAACATGGGAGTGAGAAGACTGGCACAGTCGAGGAGGCTGGGTGGATAAAGACTTGTGTGAAGTAGAAGGAAGTGGAGGTGGAGGTGGTGGTAGACTTTCTTTTTCGACATCTTGATGTTTTGCTGTAGCACTAGGCATTTTGACATCCCGAATCCTAACTAGGACCTCACCATCAGGTGAAATGACAAGAGGGATGATGCTGTAGTCAACAGAGCCTACAAGACACTCTATATCATCTGCAAAAATGATGTAAAAAAATAATAATAAATTCAAAAAAAAAAAAACATACCTTGACTCCACTTTTCAAAGACCAAACGAGGCACATTATTGCCATCCACAGCATCATCAAGAGCCCTCCATGCAGCTGTAGACAGTCTGGAGTGGTTGAATGATCCTGCAGGCAATTCTGCAACTCCACAAATAGGCCAATTAAGGATGACAAACTGGAAGGTGATGGCCATAGTAGCCAACCTGTTCTATGGAATGTTTGATGTATCATGGCTTGGAACATATTTGTCTAAAAAAAAATTTTAAAATTGAGATGCAAAAGCGGAAATTAACAAAGAGACTTACATATTTGTACTAACAGCTTGCTCTTGATATTCTTGCGGCACACTCCAAGATCTCGACGAGGCCGAGCTGCAACAGCTGTAGCAGTAGAGGTTGATGTGGAAGGACGAGTCAATATGGATGAATTTGCTTTGGCATCAGCAACAGGTGCAGAACCTGCAGCTGGATCAGCAAGTAGCTTTCCAGAGCGCTCCCGAAGGGATTCCATTGCCCTTTTCCCTCTGTTTATTGTCAGAAAATATATCAAAATGTGTGATTCAATGACATACCGGTATGACTCTATGAGAGAATCTACAATTGCGTCAAGGTTGGCTTGGTCAACCAATTGCCGACCCTCTTTGCTAGCAACAATGACACCAGCTTTCTGACGAGCAGCTATGTCATCACCCATATACATTAAGCCAACAAAGGCCTTCATGTCTTTGTTCCACATTTCTGTGTTGATGATCTATACAAAATGTCAATATCACAAAGTAGACAATACGAAACAAACTTACTGCTTTCTGGAGAACTTTTTCCTGCATCATGAAGCGACGTGACGCGTTTATGACAAGTTTGGTGTCCAGAGCCATGTTCTCCAGCTCTTGTTGGATCATTTGATCATGCTCTTCACGCTCAGCCTTGGGTTTCTTCTTCATGTCGGCCCACTCAGCTGCGACTGTTGCTTGAAACTTTGCGACTGTTGCTAGTCAGTATCATATAAATGATAAGAGTTACTTTGAATGTACGGCCATCTTTGTCAGTGTTCTTGGGAGCTCCTCTGCAATGAGACTTCCAGATTTGAAATCGGTTCCAGGCCGAGCTCTGTCGCTGTGCAGTATTGGAGATACCGGAGTCTTGAAAGACTTTGAAGGTGGTAGTACCAAACTCAGTCGCTATTTCTTGCGCGCGAGCTTGGACTGCTTTGCCAAATTTTGCAGCAGCAATGTGATAGGCATTTGGAAGCCGACCACCCTTGAGTCTTTGGCTGGCAGAATGATCCAGCCCAGAGTCAGTGACCACTTCATCAGCAAGGTCGTCGTCGTTTTCCTCACTGCTACGGATGGGCTCTACTCCAGGGTTGCAGAAAGCCCATGTGGCCCTCTCCTTCTCGTGGTCGGCCTCGAAATCGCTGCCGCTGGTTGCACTCTCGTAGGCAGCCGCTGCATCAATCGGTGACGGCGAGGAATGCCTCTCTGGATCATGCATAGATGCATCACTATCTTCGTCGTTGGACTCTGGATCCAATTCCTCTTGCTTCTTCTTCCCCTGAGCGATGACTTGACGCCGCGACTTCTCATCTTCTCCCTCCGATTCAGAGTGACCGTCTTTGACATGGAGTGATGAGTGGCGCGCCCTCCATGCTACAGAAGTCAGAAGGACCTTCTCCTTCGCTTTTCCTTGAAGCCGGGTTTCCACCCACTCCCCATTTGCGTCTCCATCGGAGTCATTGAATGCAACACCATCAAGTACATCCTCGAACTCGTCTGAACTCTCCTCTTCGTCAATTTCCATTGGGAAATTGTTCCCTTTACCATCGCCCATGTCTGAGTCCTCCATAGCTGCCTTTAATTCGGCCCGCCGACGCATGTCTGCGACAATACCAGGCACTGCAGCTCTGGCCTTTGCAACACGACGATGGGCCTCTTGCTCTCGAGCCATCCGCGCATCGCGCTCCGCCAATTCCTTCTGGGCAGCTTTCAACCTTCGGACGTTCTCTTCGCGTGCCGCTTGCTCTTTCTTTTCCATCTTCTCCCGCTCCCGCTCTTTCCTTCTCTCCCTCTGCCTCTGCCTCTGCTCCTCCCTCTCCTCTTCCAATTCCCTCTCCACCTCCCTCTCCCTCTCCACCTCCCTCTCCCTCTCCACCTCCCTCTCCCTTTCCATTTGCTTCGTTATCTCTTCGGCACGCATTGCCTTCATTGTAGACACAGGGTCGTGTCGTTTGATGATTGACCCTGTTCGTTCTCTTCCTGAGAACCGTTGTTGTCCGAGGAAGCGATGTTGTCCGCGTCTTTAGCTATGCCTGCTTGAACAGTCGCAGTGAACGAAAAGGGAGCTGCCTCTGCAAGCTTCCGTGCCTCTCCGCGTGTCAATCTTCGAATAGGCTCCATTAGGCTGAGAATGAGATGGTAAATACATTATGCAACAGTAATATAGGAAGAATACATATGTTGGTATAGAGGCAGCAGAGGCCTGATCCGCTTGGTCCAAGCCAGAAGCGCTGAAATGTGAAATGAGCAAATGAAGGCGTACTGGACGAAACATAGTCCAAGAATCGCATACGACAAGTCAGTATGCAAAATCGGTCTGCGACAAGTCAGCAGGGACCGAACATAGTGACAAAGTCAGCTATAGGAAGCCACGAAGCCACGAATCAAGCAGGAAGGACTTGAATCTGTTGAAGGAAGAGAAAAGACAATATGCGCTTACGTTTTCAAAGTAGTGCTCCCTCGGTTCTTCGTAGACCTGAGAAGGGGAAGAGCAGGTCAGAAAAGCTGCACTTATCCCTACGAAACCGCTGTTAGAAAGAGACATGGAAGTGACGCGACAAGTCAGCGTGCACAAGAGAAGGTCTGCGACAAGTCAGCAGACCTCAGATAGGCGACAAGTCAGCCTATGGTTGTCTCGATCCTCCGGCGCTGTCGTAGGGGATGGGAAAGGGATGGGGTCTTACTTGGGGACATGCGCAACCTTCCTGCGGCGTGGGGGACCCTGCACATTGTTGTCAGTAATAGTAAGTGTACGACAAAATGAATAAAAAGACCTTTTTTGCCAGCTCATGAGCTGGCGCCCCATTGTCCTCCAACTCGTCTTCGAGAGTCTGTAATGCACAAAGAGAAGTTAGCAGATGTAATGAGAAAGGGCCGTAAATGAGACTTACTTTGGCATTCTTCTGCCTCTTGTCTGGCCTGGCCAAAATATGGTCTTCTTGCTTGCGCTTTGACATGGTAGTTATTGGGAGAGAAAACGCGCGATTTATGTGTAATTCGCTCGTTAAATATGTAAGGTAAGGGTCGAAATACTAGACGCCTGTAAGCGTCGGCTATGCACCGATCAATATCTATTTGTTGGCAAACATGAAAGGGGTACTCACCAATGAATAATATGTAAGAGATCGGAAATCCTGCAAGATGTCTCTGTCTCTTCCAGGTAAGGTGTGATTGAAGAAATAACAAAAAAAGTTGCGTTGATCGTGTTATACGAAGAGGCGGTAGTGGTGCTCTCATAATAGTGGTCATAATCGGGATAGGGGCACCAAATTTTTAGGATGCTGCAGCGCACCTGTAGCAGTCAGTTGACGTCTTCATATATGGTAGCTGCCAAACTATAAGCATGCATCCAGAATGGAATCTACCCAGCCTGGCAGTTGCCAGTCTGATGTCCTGTAGATGGCTGTTAGCATGTGATAGTCATGTGATTTGGTGCACAGCCACCAAAAATCAAAGTTGTAGAGAAAAATTCAAAAGCTATGCTAAATATTTTTTATTACATAATCATCAACGGTTCAGCCACAAAACGCAAAATATCCGCAGAAAGCCGGATACAAATCAAAATAAAAGATTGAAATATTCATAGCATCCTAAATATAAATTTTAAAATCATCAAAAAATATGTGCTATACCATTTTAGGCTTAAACTAACCAAATATGTAAAGTGTTCTAAAAATAAAACAGAGTTAAAAATAGATCTGTTCTAAAAATAGATTTGATCTTATTTGGTCATGTCTTAGTTGCTATCATTATGCATTGATGGGCCTTTACGCTAAAACCTCAAAGTCCAAAATTCACTTGCCTTATTAAGGTATTTGGTTGTGACATCACTAAAGTCCTAAGTTGTTTGGTGTTTGGGTGTCTTGGTGGCTGATCATTACTAATTTATTATTTGTTTGTATTTGAGGCCATAAAATTGTGGCTGTGAACCCTGAATGTGTAAATAGAGGCAAGCAAAAAGTCATGCTTTTGTATTTTGATGCAATCAGTAACAACCAGTCACAGCACATGACCAGTCAAGCACATAGGCAGTGAAACATATAGGTCTGGCAACTGCCAGCCCAGGTAGGTACTGTTCTGGATGCATGCTCATAGTTTGGCAACTACCAATAAATCATATAAAAATATGACTGCAGTGGCTGTGCAGCGGAGGAACGATTTAGTTGTAAGTGCTGCGCGGATGTTAATCTTATGACTTACCAGAAGAAAGCTTTCTCCAAGCCTGATTCAGAGATTGACGGGGGAGGGGGAAAGGTAATGGAAATTAGAGGTAAATGAAATACGCGAAAGTAACGGCATGATAGGCGACAAAGTCAGCCTCGTACAGTAAGAGCTGGCGACAAGTCAGCCAGTTCTCGATGCGCGACAAGTCAACGCAAAGAAACAATGGATAGAGTGGTTAGATAGGAGGAAGAAAGAAAGCGAAAGAAAAAAAATACGCGAGAAAGTAACAGAGTACTAGACGACAAAGTCAGTCTCGTACAGTAGAAACTGGCGACAAGTCAGCCCGTCTCAATGCGCGACAAGTCAACGCGAAAAATAACGGATAGAGTGGTTAGATAAAAGAAAGACAGAGTTGAGAACGACAAGTTCCAAATCCGACGTTTGTTTGTCCCTGAGTGGTAACGCGTCACATGATCTCTGCGCCGGATTTCTCGGCTAGATTGAACTTGTTCAATCGGACTCTTGAACTACAACCATCCTCTATCTTTTCAACAACGAAGACTGACATGTCGTCTTCAACTTCCAAAGGGCTGACTTGTCGCCCAATGGGACTTCCTATCGAGCTGACTTGTCGCTCATAGCTCACATCCTCTATCGACTCGATCCCCTCATTTCCTCTATCAACTCCAGTTCATTCTTCAACTACACGAGAGTGGCCGCTTCAAGACACCTTTCTATCGAACCTGAATCCTGAATAGTAGTTGGATGGGCGCCAAATGGATAACGTATGTATTTTTTTTGTATTTCTACTCTCTTTGCCTCAATCTTTTCGTAGGACAAGTCGTCTTACTGGACCTCCCTCACCGCGCCTTCCCAGCTTCTTTGATCTTATCCTCAAACACATTTTCTCATCTTTTCGACTTTCAAAGGGCTGACTTGTCGCCCAATTGGACTTCCTTTCGAGCTGACTTGTCGCTCACAGCTCACATTCTCTATCGACTCGATCCCCTCATGTCGTCTATCGACTCTACTTCATTCTTCAACTACACGAGATTGGCCACTCTAAGACACCTTTCTATCGAACCTGAATAGTAGTCGGATGGGCGCCAAATGGCTAACGTATGTATGTTTTTTTTATGTATTCTACATTCTTTGCCTCACCCTTTTCGTAGGACAAGTCGTCTTACTATACTTCCCTTACCGCGCCTTCCTAGCTTCTTTGATCTTATCCTCAAACACATTTCCTCATCTTTTCGACTTCCAAAGGGCTGACTTGTCGCTCACAGCTCACATCCTCTATCGACTCGATCCCCTCATGTCGTCTATCTACTCTACTTCATTCTTCAACTACACGAGATTGGCCACTCCAAGACACCTTTCTATCGAACCTGAATAGTAGTCGGATGGGCGCCAAATGGCTAACATATGTATGTTTTTATATATATTCTACATTTTTTGCCTCACCCTTTTCGTAGGACAAGTTGTCTTACTTGACTTCCCTCACCACGCCTTCCTAGCTTCTTTGATCTTATCCTCAAACACATTTCCTTATTTTTTCGACAATGAAGACTGACTTGTTGTCTTCAACTGCCAATGGGATCTCCTATCGAGCTGACTTGTCGCTCATAGCTTACATTCTCTCCCACCTTTTGCCTCATAATTACTTAGGTGCCCGTAGTAATCACATTTCGCGCACGGGCCATTGCTTATCTCATGTCCCATGGGCCATCATTTCTCGCATCATTTCTCTTTCTTCTTACCACCACCTTCTCCGTACTATTTCTTTCCACCCATTCCACTGTGAGTATCTTCAAATCTTTTGGCGTCCTTTTCTTTTCTTTATCCACTACGATATATTACACTTCAAGTTCTGCTATAAAATGTGCGTACTGTTACCTTATGCACCTTTTCACGCTACTTGGGTTTCTTTGTTTTATGTGCAGTGGGCTTCAAGTGGGGACTGACTTGTCGTCCCCCGAACAAAGGCTGACCTGTCGCCTTTGTTCAACGTACTGGTCTGACTTGTCGACCAGTATCATCCTTGAAGGAGCGATACCCGCCGTGATTATCGCTCAGTGCACGACACGCTCTACCCATTCAGTAGTCTGACGTTGTCGGCTGGGTGTCATACTCGTTGCTAACCAGCCCATCCAGTTATCCCGGAATTTTCTTTTTCAACTACACCTAATGGAAGACTGTAAGTCTTTTTTTGACTGATAGAACGAACTCTACTCAAATGTGACACATGTATTTGCAGACACCTATACCGACGCCTATGGCTTTCAACGCTATCGATCGGATGACAAGTTGAAGTTCTCAACATATGACAGGGATCGTCCACGTAAGTTGATGCTTTTCCCTACCTTCACATTTCTAAATGGTGTTGTCCGTCAGCGTTTTGTGGTGTTGACGCACTTTCCATTTGAGAACTCGATGGCGAACTCCCTTACAAAATCCCTGGCCTTGACACTCCACGTTCGGGCGAGGATTCCAACGGCCGCCCACTTCCTCAACGCTACATTATCTCATCCCCGAATATGGAATTCCTCCCCGACATCCTTTCCGATAGATTCATCGTACAAACAAGGATCAACACGAAATTTGGGATGGCCGACTTCGTTAATTCGCCTCAAGTATTTTTCAAAACACTTCCTCATTTGCCTTACGTCCTTGCCCCAATCGCACAAAAATCACAAGCATCTCATCCTCACGGCATTGCCTGGCACAAGTTGAAGCCCACCGACATGGCGTATGAGGAGGGATCATTGGTAACGGGCCTTGGGCGAGTCAATGACACTTTGAGCATGGGATGGGGCTGGAGTCGCTACCCTACTGGTGGGGACATCCTGGGGTGTGGTCCTTGGGCTCGCAGACGCAGTGGTCCACAAGGGCAAGGGAGAAGCGCCTTGGCTTGTCAGAGGTGCAGATCGGCGTGAACCTGCGCCCCCCCTTGTTGGCGTATCGGCCATTGTTGATGAACCAGTAGATGTACCGATTCAAATGTATCGTTACCCAAGTGCTAGACCCTGTTCCGATCATATTGCGAGTAAGAGTAAGCGAAAACTATAAGTTGCAAAAGTCGATAGTGGTTTTTTATTTTTTATTTTTAAAAATCAAAGGACTGAAGTCCCATTTGTATTCCGGTGCGTGGTTGCAGTCCGGAAAGTCGATGGTGGTGGTAACGAGTCAAGAAGAGATGCATTGGAGTAAATGAGTACTTTACACTCCCCCCCCCCCAGGCTCTGGAATCCACTGGACTCTATAGAGTCCAATGGAATCTTGTGGATTCCACTGTGGATTCCAGAGCCTGATTTTGGCCCAGAAACCACCCAAATTCGGTCATTTCTGTCCATAGACGTCCATTGGACATGCCATAGATATCTATAGAACATAAAAGTCCATAAGATTTCCATGGAATCCACGCCTGGTGAACATGGAACAACCGAACAGGGTCTGTTACTAATATATACAATAAAAAAAGAAAGTGCAGCATCGAGGTTCGAACGCTCGACGCTTACATAATAGTGAGCGCTCTAACCAACTAGACCAAAGGGGCTTGTATTTAGCAGTTGCGCGTGCATTCCATATACCGTCGTTTACTGCCACGTCACGTTACATTGTTTACAACGGTGGCGGACAGTGTGATGTTGATACGTCACACTCCTTGTTCCTCAACCACCACCATCCCACCACCGCCGTTTGCCACCACCACCGTCCACCACCACATTTCCCCGTTGCTACCACACTTCGACGACGACGCGGACGACGACGACGCGGACGACGACGACGACGACGAGCACAACACAACACAACACGAACGCCGAACGCCGCCGCGGCCGATGGCTGCCAGCACACCAACCAACAAACGCGAGGGGCCGAGCTCGACGACGCGAACGCGAACGACGACGGGCACGCGAACACGAAGACGACGACGACGCGAGCGACAGTGCGAACACGAACACGACAACGCGAACACGACGACAACGCGAACAACGACACGAACACGACGACGATGCGAACGCGAACGACGACAACGACGGCTGCCAGCGCATGCGCCAACGAGCACGAAGGAACGCGGGTGGTGGTAGGGGAGGCATTAGGAGGTAAGTATCCCGTCCACATCGTCTCGTCGCTCACCGCCGCTGTCCACAGGTATCCCTGCCTTCCTCTTCCCTCTCTTCCTCTTTCCCCTCTCCCCCTTCCCTCTCCTTCCTTTCTCCTTTCTCCTCTCTCCCTTCCCTCTCCTCTCCTCTTTCCTTCTCTTCCTCTTCCTTCCCCTCTCCTCTTTCCCTTCCTTCCCTCTCTTCCCCTTCCTTCCCCCTCTTCCCCTTCCTTCCCTCTCTTCCCCTTCCTTCCCCCTCTTCCCCTTCCTTCCTCCTCTTCCCCTTCCTTCACTCCTTCCCTTCTCTTCCTCTCTCCTTTTCTCTTTTTGCCTTCTTTTGTATAGCTTTAATGATTATATAGACCATATGTATTATTTTAGATTTTAATAAACTGATTTTACTTTTTTTTTGTATGTTTTTCTTCCTGAAATGTCCATAGACATCCAGTGGAATCCACTGGATTCTATGAGGACTATGAAGAAATTGCTAAGTTTTAAAAGTCTGGATATCTGTGGACTCCATAGACTTCTATGGACATCTACAAAGTGGAAAATGAACTTAGAAAATTTTCGAAGTTTTGAGTTTCTGGAAGTCTATAGGAATCTATGGATATTCCATGGAATTCCATAGAAAAGGACCAATTTTTTTTGGTCACTTTCCAAGATATGTGACCAATATTTAAGTCTATAGACAGTCCATGGATTTCTATAGATTTCTATAGAGTCTATAGAGTCCAGTGGATTCCAGAGCCTGGGGGGGGGGGGAGTGTAAAGTACTGGAGTAAATGTAGACAGACCTGTCTGCTTCAATTCGCTTGTAGCCCATTCCAGAGAGCACACTGTGTAGCTTGATGTTCCACTGCCTTGCTGACTGCTTGAGACCATGGAGTGATTTTCGGAGTCTGAACACCTTGTGTGGTCCACCTTCATGGAATCCCTCTGGTTGTTGCATGTAGATGAATTCGTTGAGATCACCATTAGTGAAAGCAGCAGAGATGTCCACAGAGCGAAGTTCAAGGTCATTGACAGCGGAGAGAGCCAGAATCATGTGAAGTGTTGCAGGACGAAATGTAGAAGCAAAGACCTCAGTGTAATCAACTCCAGGACATTGGCTGTAGCCCTTGGCAACAATGCAAGCCTTGTAGCGCTCAACAGCACCAGAAGCAGTTCGCTTTACCTTGAAAACCCATCCACAACCAATTGCCTTTGCACCAGGTGGTAAATCAACCAACTCCCAAGTGTCATTTCCAGCAAAAGTGAAGTACTCTGCTTTTGCAGCCTCTGACCACTTGTCTGCATCTGCGCTTTTCATGGCCTCTCTGTAATTTCGAGGGTCTGAAGTTGACGCAGCACCAGCAAATTGGATATGATCAAGACCATCCATATCATCCTGAGCAGTCTGAAAAACCCACCACTCTCCTGGTGGCTTTGTTTGCCTGTTAGAGCGTCTAGGCTGAGGCTGAGGCTCAGGAGGTTGGGCAGATCGACCAGTTTGCTTTCTGGGATCAGGTGGTGGTGCAGGAGGCAATGGAGACGAAGCAGGTGGTGGAGGTGTGTGTGGAGGACTGTCTGGAAGTGGTGTTGTTTCTGGTTCAGTCTTTGGTGTGTTGGGTGCAGGTACAGGAGTGTGTGCATCAGAGGGCGAGTTTGCAACATTTGGAGCATTTGGAACATTTGGAACGTTAGCAGGTGCAGCAGGAGGTGCTGGTGGTTGGGGCGCATTTGGAGCGTCTGGAGCGTGATTTGAAAGATTTGAAGCATCATCATCATCTTCCCCCAAATCTGGCATATCCACAGACTCTAAAAGTCGTGAAAGCGAACCAGTAGGGAAAAGGTTGATTGAGAGGGAGGTTGGCTTGAACAAGCATGGCAGTGGCATGATCAGCAATTGTCCTGTTGGCTCTCTCTGCAACTCCATTCTGCTGTGGCCTTTTCCTGGTGCTATGACGCCTAACAATGCCACAGTCATCTGTAAACTTGATGAAAGCATTGGACATGTACTCTCCAGCCTTGCCATCCTGCAAAGCTTTGATTTTTGCATCCAGCTGGTTCTCAGCATAAGCCTTGAATGTCTTGAATGCTTCAAAGGTGTCGCTTTTTCGCTTCAGAAACATGATGGCTTTGAGCTTGGTGCAGTCATCAATAAAGGTAACCCAGTAGCGGTAGCCTTCTTGAGACGCAACAGGAAGAGGACCATGAAGATCAGAATGAATGAGTTCCAGTGGAGAGGTAGAAATGTGAGATGAGCTGGGGAAAGGAGAGGAAACCATCTTGCCAGCTAAGCAAGGTTCACAGATGGGGTCTGGTTTGGCACCTGTAGATGCTAACCTGATGCATCATATCTGGCAGTTGCCCAAGTGGCTGATACATGCATATGGGCACTTGCCAGACTTCCTATTTAGAATGACCTCAACAACTGGGCTGGTATGGCGCCAGGCCTGCCGCAGTAGGGCTTTGTAGGGCCAGCGCACATAAATAACAGTGCCGAATGCCGTTTAGAACAGTGAGAAGAAAACATATTTGGGTGTAGTGGTGTGATTATGTCATCAGTTTCAAAGAACAACGGGATTTCCATTCTGGGAGATTCTGAATATATGTTTTTGTTATAACTGATTCATTTTTGTTCCTTTCGGCGCCAAACTTCTCCTTTAAATTCCTTAATAATACTTCTACCTATTGCACTCTTGAGCGCCAATCTTAGATAGGGTTATTGGATGGATTGCAAATGTTGAACTTGGATGACGAGTTATATTTATAAATACATTATGTCATAAATGCGCATGCATTCTATATTTAAACCTGATGATGCAAATGGTCACAGCTTTGGTTGTCGAAAACATTCCCAATTTAAAAATAGGAGCATAAAACATAGTGTATTGATCATAAAGCATATGTAGGTACAAAAGGGCATAGAAAGTAATCACAGGAGCTGAAAGACAGCCATACAATCTTCCAGAGCATCAACCCAGCGACGTTGAAGCTTTGGAGATTTATGTGTACGAAGGCCCCAATAGTATAGCCCCCCCATGATAGAAACAATCCCATTACTCCCAGATATTTTCAACGCTGCGAAATCACCGTCCAATGACAGGCAAATTGTACCCTTCGCTGTAATCCTCCATTCAGGCTGCAAAGATTTCCACCATGCCAAGAATTCCTTCTCAAAGAGCACCGGGTCACGCACCGCCTCCTCAACAGCGTATGAAAATTTACGCTTTCGCTTTATCCACTCTCCGATGCTAGCAGGTCTCCCACTCGCTGACAAGAATGGCTTTGTTTCGGCATGGTTGCAACGTGTTTCGAAAGTCGACCAGACATCGACCATTTCGGCCCACCGAGATCCCAAAGCAGGCCGGGCGTTGAGAAAGCTGTTGAACACCGAGGTATACCACTGCGGTACAAGTGCTGTGGAATTTGGAGCTTTGGAAACATCTTTGCGTGATTTCTTTGCCTTGGAGACCGGTGCAGAAACTGGAGCTTCTTTGGCTTTACGTTTCTTGTTTCGCGTGGTGGGAGTAGACGCAGGCAGGTCGCCAGTAAGCGTATTCAATTTTCTGGAATTTTTTGCGGTGGGATTTGTTGCGGATTCTAAGAGTAGAGCGTCATGTTTTGTTGAGCGAGAATTTGAAGTAGGCATGGACAACCTGTCCGTGTCTGTTACACAACGTTCAGGTGCTGGTATGGGTGGTGTGCCGCTCGAAGAATTGTTGATAGGGATAGGCGTTGTAGGGCGAGGTGGTGTGCTGCTCAAAGAATTGTTGATAGGGACAGGCATTGTAGGGCAAGGTGGTGTGCTGCTCAAAAAATTGTTGATAGGGACAGGTGTTGTATGGCAAGGTGGTGTGCTGCTCAAAAAATCATTAATAGGGACAGGCGCCGTAGGTCGTTCGACCGCACCGAGTGCTGGTGTAAGTTGCTCAGGCGTTGTAGATCGTTCGACTGCATCAAGTGCTGGTGTAGGTTGCTCTGCTGAACTGGATCCTGGCGTACATTCGTCAGCTGCACTAGGCTCTGGTCTGATAGGTTGTGCATCAGGGCCTGGTATGGTGTTGTGGGATGGAACACCCACTACAAGAGATGTTGTAGGTCGCTCAGCAGCATTGTTGAGGGTTTCAGTAGCAGCCAATTCCTGAGGGTACAGTACAGCCTCTGTAGCACCGGGGTTTTCAACAATAACGGAGGGTGGCAATGAAACAGGGCTCTGATGGCAGGGAGAAACTGGAGGACTCCAACCAGGGGAGGGTGGTGCGCTTGCTGTTTGAGAATTGAAGGTGGATTGGTTTCCGGGTTCGGCCAAGGGAGAAGATGCGGATTTAGACAATGGTTCGATGGGTTGAGACAATTTGGCAGCCAATGACAATGGTGGGGCAACTGGACGTGAAGGGACAGGCGCTGCTGCGGTAGCATTGGTGGCATTGGTAGACTCGGGTAAGATTTCGTTGTCGACTGCATGGTCAGTGCAGGGGATAGGTACAGCAGCAGGGAGGTGGTCCTCGATATGATCGATTTCACAATCGTCCTTGTCGAACTCCATCGAGAGTAAACCTTCGAGTCCATCCTCGGGAGGAATGGCACAGGAACGGCACTCCTGTGGTGCTGAAAATGAGTATCAGTAAATAGGTAAATAGAAAATTGAAATAAATAGTTGAGACGTACGAAAGCATTTGCGAAGAAACGAACCGAAAATAGGTACAACATACTTCTTGTATCGAGCTCTTTCAGCTCGTCCAAAATTCATTTTTGTATTGCCAACAGTTTTGCCAGAATGGATGCTAATATTCCGTAAGAAAAATGAACTAAAGAGGTGGAATTTGAAGTAAGTACCTGATCATGTTTAGTCGACCGTTGTATGCGGGCTCCGGCCCACCAGCAAGAAGGGTAACGTTCTAGCCAGTAGAGTCACGGATGGAATCGAGTATAGGGTGAATGAAAGGTACTAAAGCTTCGATGAACCTGTGTAAGATAGAATAAGGGTAGTAAGAAAGAGACATTATGACAAGTAAAAAATAAAATACCTTTGACGGTCTCTCGGATCGGTCGAAGGTTTATCCTGCTGGTCGTTTTCCCATTTTACCAGAGCTGCTGTGTGTTCACTCCTTGCTGCTGCTTCCCAAAGCTCCTGGTCTTCCTTGCTCAGTTCGTTAAATATTTCATGGGCAACACGATCTCTCAGTGCCGCGAGGTTCTTGCGTTCCGTTCCTTCAGCGAGAACTCTTGTTTGAACAATTTGCGCAATTTCGTGTTGTTTGGTTTTCCTCCATATATTGCAGGCAGTCTTCTGTCTTGGGCGTGTGATACTTTTCCCAGAAATCTTCTGAAATAGCGTGGCAAATGGGTTGCCAGAGCCCATATCTTTGGAGAATGGATTGTTTTTTATATAAAGGTAATTGAGTCTGCGTTTGATTTGCTGAGAAAAAAATAAGTATTAATTTTGACACGTCCGCGTCACAGACAACTACAATGTGACTTACCCCTTTCTTCCGTACAATCAGCTGTCGGCGTGCTTCAAGCTTTGCCATTTGTTCAGCATAATCTTCTTGCGATAATATGTCCGGGTCTGGCTCTGGATACTCCTCGTCGGGGGCGTCATCATCTACTGTAGCAAGATCTTCTTCGTTCGGCTCTTCATCACTTCCCAGCTCGATCAGAAAACGCTTGAAGTATCGGCGTTGGATATCAGGGACGATGTCCTTGACATAGCCATTTTGGACCGCATTGCAGTATAGTTCGCGTTGTTGCAAGAGAAATTCACCGCGTAAACCGCAAAATGAGCCTGGATTGACCATTCAGAGGATACAAGAGAGAAGGGTGAGGAGAGGAGAGGAGATGACGGTGAGTGGATTGAACTTGGTCTCTAAATATGGTGGAAAAAAGCAGAGCATCCAGGTAAATGGTTCAGACCAGACATAGAAGGCCAGCAATGCGCACATAGAGGTGAGGTACAAGTTTCAGAAAGGCCACTATCGAACAAATTCACTATCCATTTCCCAAGTTCTCGCCCTTAGATCCAATGGGGAGCCATTCGGAAATTAGGAGCGTTGTTCATAGAGAAAATGAACCGAAAATCGCCAAGAAAGATAAGTTTTCTCTTGATCTTGCTCACTGAAAACGAGAGTTAACATGAGTTCAAAGATTTTAGCCCAAACTGCCAGACCCTTGGGACTCAGGAAGAAAAAGAAGCGACACATGCAGACTATAGAACGAACAAAGCCGTAATCGACCTGGAACAACACAATTGCCCAACGTTAGGGCTTCGGTAACGGGGATCATATTACACAAGGATGGTAAGGGTCCTCTCCCTGCTGGACGTAAATTATTTAAATGCAACTATTCTATTCAAGTGGCCAGAGAGGTATTTTCCTTCCCTTCTTCCGTTTCTTATACCACCCTCTGTGATGAGACTCTTCTGATCTAATATTTATCCTGAAACCCCCCCTCCCGAGCCAGTCGAGCCCTCAAGCCCTGCTCCTGCCACGTGTTCGCTTTTGTCACCAGCCCCAGCTACAGCACCAGCTGGACATACTCCAGGTATGAATTTCCAGCTCCTTTTTCTGCCTTCTTTGTATTTAATATCTCCACAGGTCGTAGCGGCACCCCAGGCGCGAACATTGAGGAAGGAAATAATGGTATGTTCAAGCTCTTTCGCATTTTTTATTTATTTTTCTGACATTTTCTTAGTTTTCGGGTCCCGCACTCTCCGCGCTCGACAACCTGTCGGTACTTTGCCTAATGTATCCAGCGTCGAACCATCACTCCCTGAAGACATGATCCAGCCGTATGTTTCTCCTGGCACCAGTTTCTATGTTGTTACCAGAGGTCGTGCCGTAGGAATATTCACTGATTGGTAAGTGAACCATTCCTTTCTTTTCCTTGCATGTTGTCTTCACTAATAATGGACATAGGAACCTTGCGTCTCACGCGGTCTCCGGCGTTTCGCATAATGGCCACAGCGCCGCTAGGACTTGGGACGACGCCCTTCATTGCTACACCGCTGCCTTCGAAGAAGAGATTGTCAAGATTGTCGATGGTACAAGCACCCCTGTTGCTAATACCCCGATGGCCAGCCAACGACGCCCTGGACGCGAAGCAAGCGCTTCCGTTAGTAAGTCTCCCACTTGTGATATTTTTGTCTAATCTTTATTGATGCTCTTTCAGCCCCTGGTCGGAGGTCCATAACTCACAATGCCAATGCTCCTGAAGGCCCGGGATTCCCAAGTAAGTAAATTATTTTATTTTCAGTTTTCTTACTCATGGCTTGCAGCCCCTGTTTGTAGGACATGTACTCTCGCACCGCTTGAAATCGCAAGGGAACGCGCAGCGCGTCGTACTGCCGAACACAGTACATTTTTTATTCTTCCCTGATTTTAGGCTTCTGGCAAATATATCATTTCCAGCTGATCACTCGCTAGTCACGCCAAACAGGGGTATGTCTGTGTTCCCAAAACCCGTGGTTCTGGCTAACACCATTATGTACAGACGCCAATCGTCCACCTTCGCCCTTTACCGGTACGTAATTTCCCTATACCCAACTCTCTGGCTGAAATTATATAGGTTACTTTTATTTATCCTCCCTGGATCATGGAAGGATCGAAATGCAATGTAAGAACAAATTTCTCACTACCGATTCGTGCTGTGGTTGACAGTGTGCGCAGTTAATGGCGAGCCAGCGTCTTTGCTTGTGGCAATCACTCGTAGCGGTAAGTTTTTTCACATACTATGTAGTACGGGCCACTCCCGAATGCTGACAGGTCGCTTAGTCAGGTCTAATGTTCCAGACTCCCCGCTACCACATCCTTGGGATGCGGAAGAACTTGTTGGTACGTGATTTCGAATTTCTTTCCCACCACAAATTAACACTGACCCGAACATCGCAGCTTCTCCGTCCGTCGGTTCTGCAAATCTCCTTCCAGCATTGGAGTTAGGTTCGTCATTTCAATATTATTATTACATCGGAATCTGCACTAACTCCTACTACAATTGTCGTCGGCTAGAAACCCAATCACCGCTCCGTCCATATCAAACCGCTGAGCTCACTGCTTGGCTTGCTGGCCCCCCGATTGACGGTGATCCCCCGACGCAATCTCAATCCCGATCCCCAGCCATCACTGTTCACGGGTCAGATTCGGAGGACGAAGGACCCCCCTCATCATCTTCTAGACCTATCCCATTGGATCCACCACCTCCTTATTCCTCCTCCACCATTCCGATCATTTATGATGAGGACGGGTATCCTCTCTTCGACTTCAGTCGTGCCGACGTCGAAGCCAACTTGGAACTTGATCGCCTCCTTGCCGATCCTCGGGCCATACGCCATCCTCGTTATAACTAGATAGCGGTGGAGTTCTGTTCGAAGATATGTCAGCTCAGGTCTGGTACATTCGGGTGTAGCAGTATTCCTTTTTGTTACCTATGTTTGCGTCTCGAACTAGTCAGTTCAAGTTTCCTCTATATTTTGAAATACAAAATACAATCGAGTTGAGATTAGCGCTCCTATTAAACCATGCGCTCCTACACCTGTTGTGGAAATTTAAGATATTAATTAGAAAGCTTGACTACGAAGTTCTGCAATTGACAATTAGCGCATGGCAACGGCGCCTCAATATGTGTTCAAGTCTCAATCAAGTGTAAGCAAATATTTCTTGTGTACTAGTATCAAAAAAAAATTGGAACAATCCATTGCACACTATCCAGTGTGAGTACTCCAGGTCTATATATCTTGTATACTATAGGATGATTGACGACTATGTAAATACATAGACCATCGAAGCTACCAGTGATAATAGGTTGGTATTCCATATAATCTGCCAAGGTAGACGATCAGGTAAATACCTATTACCTACTGAACCGTTGCACCTATTCACTTCTCAATGTGAGTACTCTAAGTCTATGTGCCTCGTACAATATTTACTACATGTATAAATATGCTCTCAAATACTCCGATAGGTGGGTGTCTTGTGAAATTAACATCAGATGCCATGTTCAAGTTGCATACTATGATACAATCTGAGACGGAACTGTCGTACACACTCCGATCGTTGAGAGCTCAAACTCTAGACTTTTGTATGACCGATATGTGTGATGTTAGATAAATTCGGATGCTACCAATATTTGTCATGTATAATTCGAATTTGACTATCAGTGAGTAGGTACGTTCCCTGACCATAATCTCAATAGTATCAATTGATCATGCATATATGTATTCTCAAAACTCAAATAGGTAGGTATCTCATGAAATTCAACTATTTTTTATTTACTTTCTCTTACTTCGGCTTATTTACTACTGGATATCAAATTCATAGCTATCTTCAACATGGTTTTTGTGTTCAAAACAGCGAAGTCATAGTATGATAAGCATAGAACTGACCTCAATTTAGTGCATCATTCCACTTCCCCACGCTCCTTTTCTGTTGTCACTATGTCAGCTCGGGCACAAAAACGACAGAAGATAAAGCTTGGAGATACAGTCTCTTACCACGACTCCATTATATTTGACAATGATCCTGATGTCATTTATTCCCGTGAAGGAGAACTCAGACGCGTAGGAAATGGAGTCACGAACGCTCCAGCTGAACATACGCCTCTCCTTGTTGACTGGGAAACGACGGCAACGTGGAGCCCTCAGGATGACGCTGAATACGCGCTCGACCCAGACGAGGAAGCATTCAATAATGCAGTTGAAGAACCTATAATCCAGATCGTGGATCTACCAGTGAAGCGAAAGAAATATAAGAGAAGTCAAGTTTCTTGAGTCTTTCTTCTATTAACTCATGACCATCCTCTTACCATGATTCCCAGAAACGACCACACATTGTGTGGAAGAACATATATCGTCAAACATACCTGGAGGAGATGCTTCGCTGGTGTGGGAGAGGCGACTTCCGTAGCGCCAAAGATTGCCCCGACTGTGTTTCCCGCCATATACAGCCTCCCCAGGCTCCCGAATACCGCTGTGAAGATTGTTTGATCCCTGATATTGTATGTTCCGCATGTTGTCTGAAGCGTCATTGTGCACAACCCCTCCACAAAATTTCCGTGAGTACTTCGATACTCTTCCGATTTTGGCTTGTCTTTAGTTACTCCTACCTTCTGGCATGTTAGAAATGGACAGGGCATAATTTTGTTCCAGTTTCTCTCAAGGCGATGGGACTCAAGATTCAACTGAATCACACGGGCATGTTCTGCGAAAACCCACTTCCATGTCATGCCGCTTTCCTTGTACTGCATACCAATGAAATACATGACGTATCAGTCATGTATTGCAGGTGTTCTCGAGCCATTCCCCATCACCTTCAACTTCTTCAACATGGTTTCTACCCATCCACTCAGCTCATCATCCAAACCTGCGCGACATTTCAATTACTCGACCTTTTGCACAAGTTTTCCTGGACCACCAAAGCTTCTACATACGATTTTTACCGCGGCATAGAGAAAATGTTGAGTAATACTGGTCTCAATGTCCCAAAAATTCGATATCGCGCATTATGTCGCATGGTTTTACAATGGTGACACCTGAAGATGCTGAAATGGGCAGGAAGGGGGCATGATGTTTCAGGCGCAGGAGGAACTTGCAACGGAGAATTAGCCATCGTCTGCCCTTCCTGCCCACATCCGGGTATCAATTTACCTGAGGGATGGCAGGATACTCCAGAGGCAACACAGTATGTCCCTTTTCGAAAAAAAAAAATTGCAATTCGAAACTGACGTGTAAAACAGATTCATTTACCGTAAATTCATGTCTTGATGCTAACTTCTGCCTGAAGAACCAAGTTGTTTTGAATTATTCTCAAGACCCTGGTCTAGGCATAGGATGGGCTTACATGCTGCCAAGGCAAAAATACGAGAGCTACGTCTTGAGTCGCGTTAATGACGAAGATGTAGGTTTTTCTTTTTCTTATCTGGGTCGGATGATATCTATTGTTTTTCTTACAGATTAGCACTTGTTCCGGCTTTCAAGCTCTATCCAAGGCCTACACTAAATTCTCAAAGGGACTTCGACACACAGGTGTCGGTGGAGCTTTCTGCGGGAGATCCGAAATGATACTCCCTGTTGGTATAGGGAACCTGCAGAAAGGCGAACGGTGAGATTTAACGCATATGACTCTTTATTTTTGTCTCTTTTTCTAAATCCTTTATTTATCATAGCTACGCCAACATGGACTACATTTTTGGATCCACCCTTCTACATTCGCCCACACCTCGTGTGCTTGTTAGTTACGACATTGCATGCCAATGGTTTGTTAACCTCAATTCGCGCATGCTGGCTCACTGGCCGCCCGAAATCCAACCCAATGAATCAACAACTTTTATCCCTGCTATTCTCAAACTCTCCGCCTGCTGGGGGTCGGATGTGAACGAACCCCACCTGTAGGAGGTGTATCGATCAACAAGATAGGATAAGAAGAACCGCGCCACTAGTGGCGAGAACCCCTGCTTCCTGAGTATTGCCTTGAGCATGTCATGGTTAAGAGATGGGAAGAACTGGGCGATGTCGAAGGCGACAACGCTGGTCTTACAGTGGGGGACAAAACCGTTACAATGTTTTGTACATTTCAAGTAAACCAGAAATAACTTGGGAACCAGGCAAGCTAGAACCTTGAAATTTTGAATGTAGATATTCCTGAATGTTATCTACCCAAACATATGTCAATGATTATGTAAGATCCATTTCTTCCCACACTACAAATTATTTAAAAGTACAAGTACATTGTAACAGTTTTGTCCCTCTTGAAAATTATATACTATTTACACTATTCAGTACTTGGTATAGCCTCCCTTGGCCTTAGCAGCAGCTGCAACCCTTCTAGGCATACTTTCTATCAAATTCTGACACACAGAGGCTGGAATTTCATTCCACACCTTCTGTGTCCTTTCCCAAAGTTCTGCTATGCTAGAAGGGGCTGTTTCATAGTCTCCAAGCCTTGCCTTGAGATGAACCCAAAGGTGTTCAATTGGGTTGAGGTCTGCTGATTGAGGGGGCCACACCATAACTTCCATACCACTGTCTTTTAGCCAGTTCATGGCCTTTTTGCTCTTGTGCTTTGGGTCATTGTCTTGCTGAAAAATGGCATCCTCTGGGTTCTTGTTGTAATATGCAAGGCTTTGCTGGAGTTAATCATCCAGAATGGACACATATAGGTCAGCATCCATCCTCCCATCAATCTTGGTCCCATACCCAATTCCTTCTCAAAACATACAGCCCCAAAACATCAAATTCCCTCCTGCAAATTTGACAGTGCCCTCTACCAGTCTATCACTAAACCCCTCTCCTGGCATTTTCCACACCCACTTCCTCCCATCTGACCCCAAATGATTGACTTTGGTCTCATCTGTGTAGACAACACACTTCCAGTCATCAACAGTCCAGTGTATATGGCTCATTGCAAAGTCCATGTGTTCCTTCCTATGTCGTTTAGAGAGAAAAGGCTGTTTCTTCTTGACTACAGCCTTTAATCCAGTGCTCCGAAGTGCTCTGCAAACAGTCTTTGATGATAGAGACTGGTTGGTAATGACTTTCAAGGTTTTGGCAACCTCAACAGCATTTTCAGCCTTGTGAAAAGAGATAAGGCGTATGGCATATTTGATATTGGATGGTGAAAACTCGTGAGGATGACCACCAGTGGACTTGAGAAGGTCAGAGCAGTATCTGTTGCGGATACAGGATATAGAGGCAATAGAACAACCAGTAATAGCTTCAATTTGGTGAGCAGAATGACCTTGGGTAAGAAGATGAATAATATGGGTGTGTTGGGCAGTAGTAATGCAGTGCATAGTGAAATAATGAGTTGTGAGGGGCCACAAGCATAGTACAAGAGTATATATACCTTTTCCCAACCAATCACATGATTTTATTTGCACTTATTTGAGTGTAATCAACAAAGTCAGGTGATTTGGCTGAGAGGGACAAAACCGTTACAATGTACTTGTACTTTTAAATAGTTTGTAGTGTGGGAAAAAATGGTTCTTACATAATCATTGACATATGTTTGGGTAGATAACATCCAGGACTATCTACTTTCAAAATTTCAAGGTTCTAGCTTGCCTGGTTCCCGAGTTATTTCTGGTTTACTTGAAATGTACAAAACATTGTAACGGTTTTGTTCCCCACTGTAAGTCCCTTAGTCCACCCGGTGCGAATCAGATGGGTAAGGTACAGCCCTGCATCTTCGGTGGAGCGTTGTCGCACTCCTCCGACTTGGTTAGGATGAACAAGATCGAATTTGATCATGTTGTATTGAAGGCGATTCGAGATCATCTTCTCAATAAGTTTCCCGGTGGTATTCAGCAGCACGATGGGCCGGAATGCCTTGGGGTCAGAGTAGGTAGGTTTGCCCAGCTTTGGTATGATTACTGATGTGGACTCCTTAAAGTGTCTCGGCCAGTGACCCACACGGATGCAGGCGTTGGCGAGATCGATAAGAAGTTGTGAAGCAGCTTGCTGCTTCACAACTTCTTTGAGAATTGGCCATGATACGTGGTCAGGGCCAGGAGACGATAGACTATCTACTGCTTGGCCAGAGGCCGAGTTGTAGGTGTTATGGAGGGCGCCCCATAGGGAGGCCATTCTGTGACAGGGCTGTCCTTGTATTGGATAGCTTCGCAGGCGGGTAACTTGCGCTGTTTGACCCATTCCATTAGGTCCCATGGGCGTCTGTTGGTATATGCAATTTATGTGATACGAAGTTCAAAGAAGTCGCGTTTCACGTCCTTGATGGTTTTGCGAAAGGTTTTCCACTTTTCGTCGGTTTTATCCATACAATATGCGGCTAGTGAGTTTGTACACTCGTCATTCCACCATGGCTTGGAGTGTTTTGTGATTCAGGTCTCCTTTGCATGGGAATCCCACGCAGCGGTGAAGACGTCAGCAAGTGCTTGCGCGACCCGCTCAACGTCGTCCCTGGATTCGAGACCTCCCGCCTCTATGGCGGCAACCTTCCCGGGTAGCTCGGTCTTCCACGCTTTATAAGCGTCGGACCCCTTACCAATTGTGAAGCGGATCACGTCTTCGACGTCATCCCCAAGTTTGACAGAAGCTATCAACGGAATGTGATCCGTTCGCCCCTGATGTTCTGGTGCCCGAGTGACGCGACTTCTCGCTGACTCAGCAATTCCGCGGAATACCAAATCGATGACCGAAGGCCGAAGTTCTGGATTGTTGGATATAAATGTAGGGCCCAGATTGGACGGTTCTGTCCATTCTAGGTCGAGTTCGGCGGCTACGTCTAGTAGCGCAATAGCGTCCCACCGGTTTTTATTTTTATTTTTTATTTAAATCAAAGGACCGAAGTCCCACTTGTATTCCGGTGCGCGATTGCAGTCCGGTCCCTACGTTACATACAAGAGCATGCTAAGCAAGATTTAATACTATGCTACGTCTGCGAGGGCGGGCATAAGGCCCGCCAAGATGGTAGACCGCCGTTAGGCGGTCAGAGTGTTGCTGGTTCGATGGCGTTTGCGCCATCGCAAGCGTGTAAGCAATGGTGGCCAGGCATCGAGCCTGACCCACAATCCACACCCCGCCCAGTCCACAGTCCCTGCCCCACCCAGTCCGCAGTCCTTCCACGTTCCAAGTCGCATCGCCGCTTCCACTTAGCCCGAGCGCCCCCAAAGTGTCCCACTGGTGATACATGACATTAGGGTCCTATATCCTTGAGTGTGTGTTAAAGTCCCCACCCATATATTGGAAGGGGGGGTAGTTCGTCGACGTGATCCTGTAAATACCGGATCGCTGTACTTCTGTTATCTGAGTAGACGTTCATGAAGTTATATGTCTCGTTGCCTTGGAACAGCGAGAGGACAAAGATGTCACGATGATCAATAAGATCTTGTCTCATCGAGGGGCGCAGCCTCTCGAGTCGTTTTGACACATATGCCATGACTCGAGGAGGAATCTCCTCGTTTTCCGGGGGGCGTACCATATACAACCATGCGGGGTGCATAGGCGCGCCTACGATGTTATCACCTTCTTTGTTAGTTGAAGAGGGCGCTTGTCTTATTATCCGCTGTGACGCTGTGTGGTTCGGAACTTCGTAGCATGGAGGTGCACGATGTGAGGAGTCGAGAGTAGAGGGTTGTGAGCGTGACGTTCGTCGGGACGTCACGGTCTGGCTGTTGTGACTCTTCAGCTAGAGACTCTGTCACCCCGAGCGGGAGAGCAGATGTCTGGGTGCTCAGCCGGCGAGGGTAGAGTACGACTCTCAGGATCTTCAAGGATCACACAGGAGTCGGCAAGAAGTAAAGATGTCATTAGAAATATTACTACCGGTCATTATATGTACTGGTAATTACTATTATCTAATTATACGTTAAGCGAGCATGGGCCGAACTAGATAAGATAAGATACGGCGGCGCGTGCGAGATTCCAAAATAGAGATAAAAATAAGTAACAAGATGCATCGGACGAATATATAGTACTACCCCGTCACAGAGCCCCCCCGTCCGCAGGATTTTGTTACGGAGGACGCTTTCCTCGTCTAGTTCGCAAACGAATGACCAGAGGCTCAGTGATTCCAAGACGTTGCGCAAGCGAAGGAGTCTGGCGCACGATTTCGTTTGTTGTGAGAGGAGACGACCCGACCAATCCACGCGAGTAACCGGCATCAGGGCTCCAAGAATTAACTACTCCGGACCCCGTCGCTGCGCACCACTCCTGAGTAGACACGAAGTCACAACGTATAGTGGTTCCTCCGGCTGTTTGGCGATTCTCGACTAACCCACGAAATGTAGCAGCCTGGCGGGCGTGATTAAAACCCAACCAGAAAACTTGCTGTCCTACTTCGTTGGTGCGTATCAGGCGCTTGACTTTAACGCCTGGCATCATCATAATCACGCTGGCCACCCAGTTCACGACCTGCTCCCAAGTGTGGTATACGGGAAGATTCCAGATAATTAAGAAGCGCGTAAAGCCTTGAGCGCTGATGGTTGAGAGGACGGGGACTGCAGATTGAGCTGGAACGGGGAATAAGTCCGAAAGAGACGAAGACACAGGAGCGGGGACTAAAAGGGAACCTGTCCCGGCAGCAGCGACAGCTGGGTCGTAGCGAACGATCACTCCACTTGAGGATGACTCGGCGGAGGAGCTGGGAGGGTTTTGCACAGGGACCGGACCGACCCGCGAGAGCAAGGAAGGAGGCGTAGTGACAGAAGCGAGCACTGGGGGAGCAGGGAAATTAGCGAGTGGTGAGGGGGATGGAGAACGGCTAGGAGGTTCCCTCAAATCGAAGCGAGGACGAGGTACGGCTGGCGTCGCTGAACGGGAGCACGGAGACCTTGAGCGAAGTTGAGAGGGGAAGGGATCGTTATGCGAGTGATCCGGTCTGTAGCTCCTGTCGAATGAGCGAGACCGAGAAGGGGTGTAAGAACGGCGACTAGGAAGGCGGGGAGACGGCATCGGGGAACTTTGCCGGGGAGTTGAACTGACTCCTTGACGCGGCGAAGGTCTTCTAGGCCAGCGAGGCGAACGGGAGCGAGAACGACGAGAGAGTGGAGAACGATCTCTTATAGGTCGTGAAGAGATTAGGCTTGGAGGACTTCTCGAATCCTCGCCACGGAGGTTCGTAGGAGCCATCTGTCTAGGCTTCTGTCCCACTTCCCGAGTGCTGAAGTTCCGGTTCCAGCGAGGTTGACGAGGTGGGGAAGCTAGACGGCGCGATGACGAAGCCACAGGGTATGAACGCTCGCCTTTGCTGGTAGAGGCAGGGGCGTAGAATTGCGCAGGGTTGCGAGGTATTCCTGGCCTCTGAATCGTCGAGCGTTTCTCGTCTATCTGCATTGGGGACTTTTCCCGTGTTCTCCCCTCCACAGGATATAGGCGAAGTCCCGGGCTGTCGTCGTCCAAGTCCACCTCGCTTTCCGCGTCGCTGCAATCCATCATATCGTCATAGGTCAGTTCTCGATCTCCAGTCGCTTCAGGATCGAATATCCGTCCTTCATCCTTGACCGACGGGCGCTCATCCAAATAAACCCAGGAAGAGGTAACTCTGGGAAGCAGATCCTTATTATTAACCTGTTCCAAGAAGTCCATCCGGGGAGCCGGTAGGCCGAAAATCCTCGGATCCGCTTTGTATCCCACAGGAACAGGGATTCTATCCTCAACATACAGACGTCTAGCGTTAATTCGGTCGTAATACGTTCGATAATGGGGCTCAATAGTGTAGTTCTTGCCCCGACGCAGCATGTAATGCTTTCCATCCGAGTCCGTCTCTTCCGTCCATTTACTCCACGACAAATTCTTTCGAAGCATAACCACCGGGGGGGGTAACAGGGACGATGCAGCAAGAGACAAATCCAGCTTAACTGGAGCACGAGGGTCCACGTAATGATCTTTATCCCATCCTTGGGCAGCTGGAGAGGATCGTAGACGATCCGTCCTCATATAACGCTCAACCTTGGCCTCGGCAGCCACACCTAAATCTTGCAGCAAGGTACCCATTTTGTGACCGGATGAGAACACTAGACGATCGACGTGATCCGCTTCCATGACTTCGCGCAGAGCCGGAGTTCCCTCAACAAAGCTACGATTTCGCTGAATTCGAGACGGCACCTTTGCTCGCGAGGCAGCGGAGTCGTGTTCGTGAATGATGTATCCTGGCACCCGGTGTCTCAAATACCATAGCCCAGTAGCTTCGTCCATTCCGTTGAGCCACAGTCCCATGAGTTGATCGTCCGCTGTAACGACTTCGCAAGGGTTTCTAGGTGGTGCTTCCGCGTCATTCACTACGGCCGCAGCATAGCGACCCCAAGCCGACATTCGTTTAATGCCCCGTTGAAAGTAAGCGTAGCGGTCCACCGCTTCCTCAAAGCTGATAGTACCTGATAGTCCCTTGAGATCTGACAGAGTGGGACCCATGGGTCTATTACGCCAGTGGTCCGGCCGTATCCGTTCCATATCTGCCCAGCTGTCCATCATGTCGAAAAGATACGAGACGCGTTTTTCCAGAGCTTGGATATGAGCCCATCGTATCCTTCCCTTCGCCGTATTTCCTTCGGATATCCAAACTCTGATGAGTGGAACATGCTCGGGTCTGCTTTCGTCCGATTCACGTAATATAAAGGGAAGCCAGGGTTCATTCGAATCGTGGTGTTGAGGAGAGATGGTGGGATCGAACCGTCCGAGATGCCCATCGTACCTCCTCGAGCTAGGAGGTAATCTCAACCCCAATCTGGCCTCCTCATCCCTGACGCCCGGGTAGTATTCGTATCGGTTCGAATTCGGGGACCACAATTCCCACATACTGGAGAAAGAAGATACTATGCGCGTAGTTATTAGACGAAAGGGGGGAAGGAAGAACAACATGGCGTCCTGTATCGTGGGTTTGAGCGTGTATCCAGCAAAGCTATCTAGCCGGTCCATCGAAAACAAGCTTGTGGAATTCATCCTGAAGTTCACCGGCTCGCGTCGAGTGTGGATCCGCTATAAACAACCACACCAGGATCTCGTATGCGATTCGCGCAGGCGCAGCTCGAGGCACAACCGTGTTTAAATCACCGAGAGGGGCGGGGAAGTTCGGAGCAGACGACTATGTCTCGAGGATGATTCGCACAGGCGCAGCTCGAGGCGCAACCAAGTTTGAATCACCGAGAGGGGGCGAAGACAGTCGAGGTAAGGAGATATCTCTCGAAGGTAATTCGCGCAGGCGCAGCTCGAGGCGCAACCAAGTCTGAATCACCGAGAGGGAAGTGGACGAAGGGTGGTGGTGGTATCAAAAAGGAAAGAGTCGGATTCAACCGTCTGATCCCGTGGGGATGATTAAGTAATACGCTGTCGACTAAATTAAATAAGTTAAATTTAGAAAGGGAACTAAGAATAGAAAAGAAATTAGAAATTAGAAGTGGTTAGTCAGTAGTGCTGTGGATAAATATGACAAGTGGGGTGGTCGTCTCGTAGTTAGGGGAAGAGAAATTGTAGAATTAATCTAAGGCCGCTATTTAGTTGAGTTTATGGAGAGATAAATATTCTCGTCGTAGTTCTGGAGCGTTTCGTAGGTCGTACTCGGACACCCAAGAATCATCAGCGGGACCATATCCAGTCCACCGAACTCTGTACATTCTGCGATTTCCTGTCTTTCTGTTAGAGAGCTTGTGCCCGAGTATGGCTTCAACTTCGTATTCCGGAGATGCTAAAAATTCTCGGGTAGACGGCAAAATTTCCCTTTCTCCTAACTCCTTGGGCGAGGGGTGGTACTTCTTCAGATGGCTAACGTTGAACACTGGATGCATAGGATAGTTGTCTGGTAGCCTCAGCCGGAAGACCACAGGATTGATCTTTTCCATCACCTCAAAAGGCCCAATGGCTCTTTGTACTAATTTCTTCCCAGTTCCCTTTGCGTCTACAAGTTTGAGAGTGTGAGGATTCACGAGGACGAGGTCTCCTTCACGAATGTCATCTACCGGCCTGCGCCCTTTGTTATACGCTTTAGCTTGCTTCTCTTGTGCCAGAACTAAGCAATTTCTTGCGAGGGTCCGAACTTCCTCGATAGAACGGATAAACTCTTCGGCCCTCTGGCTAGGGAGAAAGGGTCGACCAGCAGGATCCACTTCCTTGAGTATCGAACTAGTAGATAACCTGGGATTATATCCCAAAAGTAGGAAGTTCGGAGAATAAGTGGTGGAAGAATGGACCGATGAATTATATGAGAAAGCTAATACGCTTAGCCACTCCGCCCAACTTTTACGATTTCCGGCAACGTAAGCTCTAAGCATTTGTTCGATGGTTGCGTTCAAGACTTCCGTTTGTCCGTCGGTCTGAGGGTGATGCGAAGAGGACAAGGCCATGACTCCTCCGTAGCTTGATACCACTGATTTCCAGAAATCCGTCGACCACCTTTTATCACGATCAGCGATTATTCTTTCAGGCAGGCCGAATATATTAGCCACCCTTTCCACGAAGATTTTAGCAAATCCTTCGCGATCGAGAGTGTCATGCGTAGGCACGATGATGGCGAATTTAGTCAGTTTATCGACTATAACTAGAACAGCAGTGTATTTGGCATCTCCTGAGGGAGGTAACCCGGTGATCAAGTCGAGGGAGACTGTAGCGAATGGTCGAGCCGGAATATGAGCAGGTCGGAGAGCACCGACTCCTTTGCGATGATCCGCTTTGATCTTTTGGCATACATCGCAAGAGGAAGAGAAAGTGGACGCGTCCTTCATCATCGTGTTCCAATAGAATACCTCTAAAAGCCTGGCGGAGAAGCGTTTGTAACCTGCATGAGCGCTTTCGAATGGCGAATCGTGTATCCATTTCAAAACGAAATTAACTTGCGAACGAGGAACGCATAGCTTAGCGTTCCAATCAGCGTCTAGAAAGTAAAGCAAGCTGTCCGCTCCTTTACGGAAATGCGAAGGAGTAAGCACGGTCTGGGGGTTGGGTTGTTCGTCAACGTATCGTTTAGCAAAGAATGGATCGGTCTTGTATCCTTCAATGAATGATTTGACGATCGATGGTTTCATGGAGATAAGTAAGTGAGTTCGATTATCCCAATTTTCCTCCAGATTATCAATGGCCGGCTTCGTTCCAACAGGGTACGTCCAGTGATCTTCGTTCTCAAATGGGAGGTCTGAGCTCTGGCTTTCCGCGGAATTCTCAGTATCGTTCTCAACTTCTGGTATGGGATTTGAGATGGCCGCTTCCAATTCCGCTCGTTGTCTTCTAGTCATAATTGGGTAGGCTGATTTTTCCACTATTTCCTCCCACCAGCACACTGAAAACGCTGCTCTACTAGCTGGACTGTAGGTTCCTTTATCTTCCGCCAATTGAGCTAATTCCTGTTTTTCTTCAGTGGGTGTAATAGTGACCAGGTCATCTCTGACCGGAGAACTATGCGGCGGCACTCGAGGCATTCGTGACAATGGATCCACGTTAGAATGTACTCGGCCAGGTCGATGCACAATACGTAGACCTGGGTATGCAGCGAATACTGCCCCCCACGCCGCTAGACGCCGGTTAGCATTCTCGTAAACACGAGCCCACTGGAGAGCTGCATGGTCTGTAACTAGCGTTATAATTTCCCCTTCGATAAAAGGTTGAAATTTGACCAAGGCTTCCTTTGCCCCAAGAGCCTCTCGTTCAGTCGCACTATAGTTACGCTCAGCAGGTTTAAGAGAACGGCTCCAATACGCGATAACTCGTTCGACGTGAACCGTCGTGTCATCGAAGGAATCAGCCCATTCGTCCGTAGAACGATGTTCCACCACGTCCTTAATGAGAATAGGGAACAGAGATGGGACAGGATCCTGAGCCTCCCAAGCTTTACGCAAGCGGTCATACGTTGTAGTACCCTTCAAGTCCCGAATGAGGATCGGCTGTACCTGCTGCAGGCTAGCGCCTAAAGCGAAATCGGAAGCGTCGGTGTAGAGGCGATACGGTACTCCTTGGATAGGATGCCCTAGAACAGGGGCTGAAGCTAAGGCAGCTTTTGCACTCGCCCAGGCAGTTTCATGTTCCGCGTTCCAATGCCAACGCACACCTTTCTTCAACAGCGCAAACAGAGGCGAAGCAATAAAAGAATAGAAGGGGATGTACTGTGAGAAATAGACGACCATGCCTAAAAACTTCTGTAGATCGTGGATGTTGCGAGGACGCGCTAGCTCCTGGATAGCCGCGACTTTCTCTGCATGAGTGGAGAGACCCAAACGAGACACTTTCTGACCGAGTAGCAGGATGGATGAATAACCTACGAAACATTTAGGAGGAGATAAGGTGATTCCGGATGAAGCAATCGCTCCAAGCACTTTATCCAAGTGGATCAAATGTTCCTCCCAGTTCCTTGAAAATACCACAATGTCATCAATATAAACCAAGGCAAAAAGCCATAAGAAGGGCGAGAGAACCCCTTGCATGATGCGTTGGAAAATGGATGGGCCGTTACGCAACCCAAAAGGCATACGCTTGAATTGCCATAAGCCTAGATGACAACGAAAGGCAGTTTTCTCCTTATCTTTGTCCGCCATTTCGAGTTGAGTAAAACCCGATAAGGCGTCGAAGGAGGACAGCACTTGGGAACCAGATAGGGCTTGAATAATTTCGGATTGGCGGGGAATAGGGAACTCATCCGGTATGGTTTGAGCGTTTAACTTCCGGTAATCAACTACCAAGCGAGGTTTACCGTTTCTGTAGACTACTACCACGGGAAATCCCCACGGGCTAACGGACGGTTCAATAACGTCGGCTTCAAACCACGCATTGATTTGTTTATCGATGACTTCACGCTTCGCAGGCGAGGCACCATACATCGGAACAGAGATAGGTTGTGTGCCCGGTTTTAAAGGAACTTCCACGCGAGCTTCGACTTGTCCTAATCGTCCATTGACCCCAAACGCTCGTTCATTTTTCTTCAATACGGAAGCTAATCTGGCTCGATATTCTTCGGGTATGTCAGGTCCTAAATTTACCAGGGTCGAGACGTCTCCATGAACCTCATCAGTAGCTACAGCGGTAGTTTTAGGTCCCCATGATTCGTCCTGTTCCAACCTATCGTTACTTGGTTCTCGTATTGCGGACGCTGCTCCTAGATCCTGGTCTCTGAGGGTACCCGCTATGACAGCTCTAATCGCATCGTCTGCGGCAGCCATCTTAGTAACTTCAGGATTGTCCGACTTATTTAAGGCCATAGGATCGAGCAAGTGTCCAACTACATCCCCAGTTCGTATGTAAATCGGTCGGGGACTAGGATTCGCTATCGGTAGGTAAGGACAAGTGGAATTAATCCACGTCGTCGGAGCAGCTAGTATGTCCGCAGAGTCCGTTCCAATAACGACCTTTTCCACTATCCATTCGCGCTCTTCTCCAAAAGGAGCTTGCACCTTAACATTATGAACAGATCCAGCAGCAATGCAGACGTCCTGAGCAGCTACAACTGGGGCGTCCTTATCAGACAGGTGTGCTTTAGCTCTCGCTCGTCGGAGCGCGCGTGTTCTCACGAAAGATTGAGAGGTGAAGGCTTGTCTGATTTCGAAACCCAAGTCGACGTTCTGCGCAGAAGAAGCTTGTATCGTGTATTGCGCTTCCTTCCCTACTAGGACTTCGCTCTGACCAGTAGCATATCTTCGTAAGCCCAGCTCATATGTCGTTTGGAAGTCTTCCCCTACAAGCAAGGGTACTCGCATATCTCTAACAACGTACGCTTCCAAATCAAATTGCAGAACTGTACCGTCCTCAGCCGACGCAAATAGGGAGGTGCGTACATAGCCAAGGACTTTGGCATTACCCGTAAGATGATAGAGCTTCATCCGTAATCCCTCCTTAATGCGAGGAAGGTCAGGGATCGACTTATAGAATTCTTCAGACATTAACGTGATGTCGGCTCCAGAATCCAAGCGTGTTTGCACCGGCGCAATTTCAATAGAATGGACTCGAGCCTTGATATGTAACGCTCTAGCACCCAGAGATCCCATACCTTCGGGAAGGGCTCGTCCTTTCCTAATCTTGACTATCCATTCGGACGTAGCACTCTCGGACCCAGAGATGTCGTTAGACAGGGGATCCCCTTTCGAAATGACTCGAGCATTGGCTCTTCGTATCCGACGAGGTAGGAGAGTCGTACTTGTTTGAACAGGTAGTCCTTTTGTTATGTTATGAGCTTCCTTAACAGTAGCCTCAGTGGTTTCACTCGAGTCATAAGCGGAAAGAACAGTCTGATTTTGCTCTACTATCATAGCTAGGTACTCTCTATCCCATTCAGCTTCCTGATCCGGTTCCCAATCAACGTGTAGCATATTAGCACTTCGAAGAGCTTCAAATCTACCATAATGGGGGCAATCCCGGAAGAAATGTTTAGGGCTCGTACAGATGAAACAAGTCCCGTTCGGAAGCTTAGCACTGACTACAGAGTCGTCTCGAGAGAAGGAATAACCGTCGATCGTTTTTCCCTCGGGAAAACGGGATGAACGAGGTTTAACTGGTCCTTTGACTCGAGACTTGCTATTCAAGACATGAGCTTCCTTCTCGGATTCTTCATTTCCATCTTCTCCCTCACTGTATTTTTCATCTTCGACCTTCTCGGTCACCATAGCTCGTTTCTTACTAAATTGATACGATCGCGAGGGAGGATTCCGAAGACGCTCGTTAAGTAAGAAATGGCTCTCGAGAGATTGTTGCATGCGGGCAGCAGTGGCTTGTAACTGGAACAGTGTTGGGCACGTGTAATTGTTGAGAGTGTGGCTCCACTCGGTCGGTTGGGTACGTAGGACTCGAGAAACAGCGAGCAGTCCATCAGCATCGTCAGCAAATAAGAATTGATGATAGAGAATTCGTCGCTGAAGGAATTGGAGAGGTGTTTCATGTTCATGGCTTCGTTGACGAAACTTCATTTCTTCAAACTCTCGTGTGCGTTCTTGGACCCAGTTTTCATTCATGAAGTGTTCGCGAATTCCTCGTAATAGGTAGTCCCAATTCTGACTGAGATAAGTCTGTTCCGGGAGGGGTAGCGTATCCCACCATAACTTCGCTGGGCCAGACCATTTGAAAGTGGCTAATTGTCCTATGCCTCTTTTCATCCTTTGACCAAGCTTAGCAAAGCCACCCATCTCACTGAGATATTCGATGAGAGTGTCGTTCTTTCCATTCCAAGCTGGTAGGTTAGATAGATTAATTTTTGGATTCATCTGCCATTCTTCATCAGCAGCGGGTAAGGCAGCTGCAGTTCCGACGGGAGGAGGACCTCCACCACCGCCCCCACCACCGCCCCCACCGCCTCCACCGCCTCCACCTCGACCAAGATTGTACCCGGGCCAGCCTGTGTAACCGGGTGGCCATCCGGGTGGTCCGTTCGATCCTCCACCAGGGCCATTGGGGTCTCCTGAGGGATCCCCAGGCCCCCCAGGCGGTCCGTTGAAGCTCGGTTTATCCTTGGTTTCCGTCTCCTTAGAATTGGCGATGCTGGAGTCAGTAGAACCCGAAGAGTTCTTGAACTGATAGCTAGTCCATCCGCTAACAGGAGGATTCGATACGGCATTAGGGGGCGTGTTCAGAATCCCTCTACGCGTCACGAATGGCCCCCCAGTTTCCATTGAATTGGCGTTAGAATCGAAGCGGCCCACACCTGGTAAAGACGATATAGCATGACGGCTGGGGATTGCAGATATCGACTCGGGCATAGGGACCACCTTTTCGGCGTTCGCAGGGGGTCTCCTATTCGTCAAGAACGAACTAATGGAGTTGTTGACCGCTTCGTTCGGCGCAGGTTCATCGCGTGGCTTAGGCAAGGAGGAGTCGACATGGGCTCGATAGACGAATGGGGAGGTAGGCAACGGTTTGGATCCTTTCTCTTCGAATTCCTTAATTAGAGAATGTCGCGTAGCCAAATTATCCCTGCTAAATCCTGACGGATAATCGTCTCGAGCTGCTAGACGAGCTAGGACGGTCCTTGGAGAGGATTGAGCAATTATTGATCGTTCCGAAGGGTTGGATGAATGGTAGGAGGCTACCGACATGACTTCATCATTATCCGAGAATAGCTTCCGGAGCTTATTGAAGTACTGAGTAACGTGCGATATGGCGATTTCACATCGTCGCTGCAAAACCGGCACCGTCAGCACGATTTCCGAAGGGTTTCCGTGCCAGGCCAGCATACGAAGTAAGGAGTAATTTGAGTCCACGGTAAACGAAGAACGTTTTCCGCGATAGAAGAAGTCCGCCAAAGATTCCAATATTTGAGAAAGGGCTAGGAGAATCTGCCCAATTTCATGCAGTCGTTCCTTGGGTAACGCGTAGAAGGTTTCCTCCGTAGTTAGGTCATACGAAATTAAGTCGGTAATCCTAATTTGAGATTTAACAAACGACTGTATGGCTTGAGGTAAATTCTCCCAGAAGCAAGCTAGATGCGGGGCGGTCCACCTAAGGATAACATCCCTTAGCAATATAGCTTCCTCCGCCGGTCTTCCAAGGAGCACGCCTTCTGAGGCTCCGAACTCTTCGAGAGGATCATGATCGACCAATGGATCGAAAGGAGCATGATACTTTAGCAAGGAAGTATGCAGAGGTTCGCGGAATAGCGGGAGTTCGCCCGCTACTGGTATACCGTGGAATATTCGCGGATATTCGTCTTCCCTTTTGTCGCGTTTCGCATTGATGGTGTTGTCCGATCCATTGGCGCTATGGGTTCCAAACAAGGAAGAAAGCGACGGAGTAGCCGAGGCAGAACGAAAGCTTTCGTCTCCACCTACTGAGGATCCATTCGTCGAGCTAGGAGCGCCAGCTCCCTCGCTTCTGGCGCTAGTAGCAACCGATTCAGCAAGGTCAAGAACCAGAGCTCCCGCTTCTAACGGTAGAGTTTCTCCAACCGTCTGAGGGTCAGGAGGCCCTTCCTCTATGGTGACCCTTCGTCTGGAGTTGTTGGTTCTTCTGGCAACGGGAGCAGGTAACTCCACTCCCGGGGTGGTCGAACGCGAATTAACCGTATTCCTTCCGCGACTAGGATTGGTTCCGTTGGTGGAACCTCGATTGGAGTTCCTCGAGGACGCCATACACCCGGGGGGGGGGAATATAGGAGGGTTGAAACGACGAGAGCGAAGCAAGAATGTGTGTGTGTAGGGAGGTTTTTGTACGTGATAAGTCCCTTAGAAAATTTCCATAACCCCGAGAGATATCGCCAAGTCGTTAGAGCGAGCAGTAGACTGAATAGACGGGTTTGAATAATAATAATTTTCCTACGATCGGATCGTCCAGCGAAGCGCATCGGTAGGAGGAAAGGGGTAGACATGCTATACGAATAGAAATGGAAGTGAATTGAAATAGCAGGGGGTTTTCGCGAGTTCCTTCGACGTGAGTTTTCGAGAGGGAGTTGAGGGTTCAAAGAATTTCGGCCTGCGCTGCCATGGGCGCAGCAGACCTTATATCCTTGAAGGTTCGAAGATTTTCGGCCTGCGCTACCATAGGCGCAGCAGACCTTATATCTTCAAATTTCGAACGAGTTTAAGCAGATGCTGCCCGAAGGCGCTATCCACTGTGGCTCGTTCTGAATCACTCCCTGAATTCCAAGGCCCGGAAAAGGGTCCGAGAGAGTACGAAACTAAGACAGTGCAGCCCGAAGGCGCAACCGGCTACGTTTCATATGCTCGGATAGGCACGGTTGACGCAACTCGAAAGCGCTGTCAACCGATTCCCCTCGTTCCTTAACCTTGGTCCGTCGAATCGTTCGTCGGTTGGTCGTCCCGTTTTTTGTTGCGAGAAAAGAGCACCTTCAATGCAGGGATTGAAGTCCGCGCTGCCCCCACCATTGTGACGCTGTGTGGTTCGGAACTTCGTAGCATGGAGGTGCACGATGTGAGGAGTCGAGAGTAGAGGGTTGTGAGCGTGACGTTCGTCGGGACGTCACGGTCTGGCTGTTGTGACTCTTCAGCTAGAGACTCTGTCACCCCGAGCGGGAGAGCAGATGTCTGGGTGCTCAGCCGGCGAGGGTAGAGTACGACTCTCAGGATCTTCAAGGATCACACAGGAGTCGGCAAGAAGTAAAGATGTCATTAGAAATATTACTACCGGTCATTATATGTACTGGTAATTACTATTATCTAATTATACGTTAAGCGAGCACGGGCCGAACTAGATAAGATAAGATACGGCGGCGCGTGCGAGATTCCAAAATAGAGATAAAAATAAGTAACAAGATGCATCGGACGAATATATAGTACTACCCCGTCACATCCGCCAAGGCGGTTCTTGTACAAAGATAACGTCAACAGTTTCTATTAACGTTTCGAGGAGCACAATCAAGTAATTATAATTCTTGGCTACATTGTGCGAGTATATACTAATGTCCTTCCCGAGGCCGTTGCGCATTAAGCTACAGGGAGGGGGTTAGTACGATCGCGGAGATTCTGTCACATGCGACGTACCTCTGCATATTTGCCATCGATCCAGGCGCGATCTAAGCGGTTGGTCCAGAACTTGCATTTTCGTGAGTTCGCAGCGTGGGCACCCTTGCAATTGACGCAGTGTTCCGTGTGGGGGCACGGCTGGCCAGCAGGAGTTGGTTTGAGAGGTGGGTTCGCGTTTGCGTTCCCTTTGCAGCACTTGGCAACATCGCGATGTTCGTCGGCCTTGTGTGGGCCCATGCAGTGGGGGCATGACGCGGCACGTTGCCTGCATCCTTTGTCCGAGTGTCCCCATCGCCAGCAGCGCAGCCAGTGCAGCCATAATTCTATATCAAATGTAGGCAGTTTGCTAACCTATGTGATACATCCAGGTAGGCAATTTGCTACCTGCCTTTTTTGGAAAGGCCTTTGGCTGGCAGGCCTATTGTGACTATTTGTGACTATAGTCATGTGTCTGATATTGATGGCATCAAAATCAATGCACATGACTTTTTGCTTGCCTCTATTTACATGTTTAGGCTCCACTCATATGTTTATATGACCTCAAATACAAACAAATAACAAATAATAATATTAGCAAGCAGGGGCAGGCCTGATACAAAACAAACAAAGCCCTTGAGTGACATCACATTCAAACAACCCAATAAGGCAAGAGGACTTTGGACTTGGAGATTTTGCGATAAAGTCCTCTTGATGCATGGACGGGACTAAGACATGACCAAATAAGATCAAATCTATTTTTAGAACGGATCTATTTTTAGTTCAAATTTCTATTTTTAGAAATTTATGTATTGAGTAGGTAATGCATGTATTTATAGTGCGAAGCTATTTTTAGAACACTTTGCTTAATTAGGTAGGTCAAGCCTAATATAGTATAGTACACATTTTTTGATGATTTTAGAATTTTTTTTCAGCTCACTATGAATATTTTAATCTTTTATTTTGATTTATACACAAGGTTCAAAAAGTATTTTGTGTTTTGCGACTGAACCATTGATGCTTATGTAATAAAAAATATTTAGCATGGTCCCTGAATTTTTCTCTATCCAACGATATAATTTTAGTTTTGGTGGCTGTGCACAAGTCACATGCCTTATATCACATGACTTCAGCCTACCGTCACCTATAGTCACTCTTATAGGTGTTAGGACATCCCAAAGCGGAAGGTAGCAAAGTGGCCCCCAGGATGTATCACTAGGTTTAGGCAGTTTGCTACATTTGATATATAAAGGTAGCTGCTATAGGTGAGCAGCGCTGGCAGAGGGGGACACCGGTGTGTGTGCACCTGTATCATTCACTTGATGTCTTCAAGTATGGGCAGTTGCCAGACATTAGGCATACATCCAGAATGGAAACTACCAGGCTGGCAGTTGCCAGTCTACTGGCTTGTAGACGTATATTATCATGTAACGGTCATGTGATTTGGTGCACAGCCACCAAAAATCAAAGTTGTAGAGAAAAATTTAGGGATCATGCTAAATATTTTTTATTACATAATCATCAACGGTTCAGTCACAAAACGCAAAATATCCGCGGAAAGCCGGATACAAATCAAAATAAAAGATTGAAATATTTATAGGATGCTAAATATAATTTTTAAAATCACCAAAAAATGTGGGCTATACCATTTTAGGCTTGAACTATCCAAATATGTAAAGTGTTCTAAAAATAGATCCAAGTTAAAAATAGATTTTGATCTTATTTGCTCCTGTCTTGGTTGCCATCATCATGCATTGATGGGCCTTTACGCAAAATCCTCAAAGTCCAAAGTTCACTTGCCTTATTAGAGTACTTGGGTGTGACGTAACTTAAGTCCTGAGTTGTTTAGTGTTTGGGTGTGTTGGTGGCTGATCATAGCATATTTATTATTTGTTTGTATTTGAGGCCATAAAATTGTGGCAGTGGACCCTGAATGTGTAAATAGAGGCAAGCAAAAAGTCATGTGTTTGTGTTTTGATGCAATCAGTCACAACCAGTCACAACACATGACCAGTCAAGCATATAGGCAGTGAAACAGATGGTCTGGCAACTTCCAGCCCTGGTAGGTACCATTCTGGATGTATGCCCTATGTTTGGCAACTACCATTATTTCATATAAAAAAATGAATGACATGGCTGGTGTGTGGTGGCAGCTTGAATTTTGCACTGCCTTCCGAATACCATAACAGACTTGTTTATGATCTGTTTGGCGCGGGCACCGGACTTAGAGTCCCAGATGTCGATGTAAGCCACACCCATGGTGCTGGCCGGGGAGTTGTGTACTATGCGCGCTTCACATGCAAAGTATAGATTTCCGCCAAGCGGAGAGGACTTGAGGGCCTCCTGCACTATGTCGGAAGTGATTCTGGACGTCCTTGCGGCATCAGTGTAATAGGGGACATCCACAATGCGGATGAACGATGTAGCAACTGGTAGGCTGACACTAATGCCATTGGCTACCTGGCTGAAGGATGCGTTAGCTTGGCCTCGAAGGTATTCGAGGTCTCGCTCGTTGGCCACACCATCGGTGTGGAGGGTATATCCTGTGTATGCCTGGGCCATAGACAAGATTTGGAGGGTGGAGCCCCCGTCGCGCAAAGCGCGGCGGGCACGAACAATGTATAGGTTGAAGTCGCATGTTGGGATTGCGCTTTCAAACTGTATGAGGACCTGTCTTCTCGATGGTCCTCCTGCGACTTGCACTTTCGCGACTTTGTCAGCCCACTGCATTCTGATTGGTTGCCTGTGCCACTGCGCTTATAGGCAATTGAGGTGTGACCTTCGCGAGTTGCGCGACGGTCACAGGTTGTTTCGGACCTTGGCCAAGGCGAGAGGCGTATGTGTTGAAATTAGTGATCAAACACTTTGATTTTGGACTTGTATATATGGACTTTTACATAGATTTCGGTGTTTTTCCCTGTTTTTGGACAGTATTTCGTAAATAACTATTTATAGAGTAGAGCTATGGACGAGATCTTTCTAGATTCGGAATCTCCTTAATGAGACGAATCCGGCAGTATATAATATGTAGTGTAGAACTTCGTTTGGTGCACCACTGATTTCGAACGTGATATTGTGGGCACCTATATTCACACCTAGGGATTTTTGGGGTAAATAGGAACAAACAAAGCGGTATTCCTACTATGTCTGGGGAGTACTCAAGACACTAGATTGGGATTTTGGTTATACAGAAGCAATATACTATTTTCATTAAGACTAGTCATTGTTGTGCACTTGAGACTTGACTTTACTGTTGACTATAAGTCTATTGACTATTGGTTACACTATTGTCAATTTCTAACAGTATGACCCCTTGCCTGAACCACCGGTCGGTCGAGAAGGAAGCGGCGGCACGATTCTTCCGAACCGAGTCTCCGGCACCTTGGGTTGTTGCATCGGCTGTATAGTAGCCGGTGTTTTAGGAGTGGGCTTCTTAGGTCCAGACCCTGAAGGTCCGGGCTTCTGAGGCCGTGTGGGAGGGGGGACCTCCCTTTGTTTCCCCTTGTCCATGCGCGGTGGGGGTCTTGGAGTGATGAGAGCTGCCTCGCCGAGGCTGCCCCCACTGGGTTGCTGGGGTGGGGTCTTCGGGTCCTCCACCATTCCTGACCAGTCTCCAGTCATTGGCTGACCAGAGTTGTTGATTTGCATGTCGTCCCCTGTATCGTCAAACGATCTGAGGGCGCGAATTTGCCTGGCATTTGCTGCGACGTCGAACATCGTCTCGGCCAGATGTTGTATGTCGTGAGCTCCAGCTAGGAGCTCTTCCTGTTCGGGCTGTCTGGCTAGTCGTTCCAGCCAGCAGTTGGTTGCCATGAGGGCACGGCGGATTTGCACCACTTCGTCGTTGAAGCCCTCTTGGCCGTCGAATGGTGTGTCCTCGATTTGTGGTACCACTCCTGAGAGCAGTGTGCCTTTGGTGCGAGGCCTCTTGCAGGAAGAGGACTGTCGAGAGGTGGACCGGGAGTCGTGTGAGGAATCCCGATCGTTGTCGTTGTCGTCCATGTTCTCGTCTCAGACGTCCGAGTTGGCATGGGAAGGGGCTGGAGTCGCCTGCCTACTGACAGGGACATCCGTTGTCGTGGTCCTGGGGCTCGCAGATGCAGAAGTCTGCAGGCGAGAGGGAGTGGCGCCTTGGCTTGTCGGTGGTGCAGATCGGCGTGTACCTGCAGCACCCCTTGGTGGCGTTTCGGCCATTGTTGACGAACCAGTAGTTGTACCAATTCGAATGTATCGTTACCTGAGTATTGCTACCCAGCTCCGATCGTTTTGCGAGTAAGATAAAGCAAAAACAATAAGTTGCAAAAGTCGATGGTGGTGGTAACGAGTCAAGAAGAGATTGGAGACCGCCTGTCATTGTACGTCGTTTGGCACTGAAGTGTCAACCGTGCAATACACCGTTGTTTCTTGGTCTTGTGCTTCGCGGAGCACTTGGTTAAGACCTACGCGAACCGCATCCGCTGACGCATTGTCAGTGGGGCATGGTTTGAATGTGAAACGTTCATCGAATAAATCCAACAACCTGTTTCCTGGCCGAGCCTCCATCGCGACAGGCGAGAAAGACTCTGTGAGTTCAGGGAGATGGCGATCTATCTCCATGAGGGCTCCTCCAACTTTTGCTTTCTGAGCAGGAGTGAGCCTTGAAATTGCTAGCGGGTGAATGTCAGCTCGCTTATGATGTTCCTCGGAGAGGAGCAACCTAAGCGGATGTGTGTCTGATAATGTGGCAGCTCGGTAGTTTGACCGACCGCCTAGTTTTTTCAGATGGAGATGGACGGGGATGAGGCCCGCAAGGGCCTCAACCCCGCCTGTAGGGGAGGTGCGGAACGCACCTGTAATCCAAAGTGCTGCTTTACGCTGCATTTTGCGTAGGTCTTCGAGAGCTCCCTTAGATCGGGAGCCTTCGAAGTACCACAGATGGTAGCCATACGTTGCGATCGGTAGTACGCATGCACGGTATAGTAATCGTTTCTCCTTGGGGTGAAGACCACGAGTTGAGCTTCCAAGCATCTTCATGGCTTTCACCGATGAAAGAGACTTGGTTGAGTAGAACCGCACATGCTCTTTGAAGGTGAGCTTGCGGTCAAAGAAAAAGCCTAAGTAGCACCATATGCGCTTTGGGCGAAGAGGAGTGTCACCCGTGTAAGGGGCGTACCCGAGGTCGAAAGGTGGCGGGTCGTAGTTGTGTGACCGGTCGAAGCATGCGTATTCGGACTTGTTGTGTTCTAGAATGAGTCCGATGGCAGTGAACATTCTTGGGTAGCTCGGTCTTCCACGCTTTATATGCGTCGGAGCCCTTTGCAATTGTGAGGCAGATCACGTCTTCAACGTCATCTCCTAATTTGACAGAAGCTATCAATGGAATGTGATCTGTTCGCCCCTGATGTTCTGGTGCACGAGTAACGCAACTTCTCGCTGACTCAGCAATCCCGCGGAATACCAGATCTATGACCGAAGGCCAAAGTTCTGGGTTGTTGGATATAAAGGTTGGACCCGGATTGGACAGCTCCGTGCATTCTAGGTCAAGTTCGGTGGATACATCTAGTAGCGCAATAGCATCCCATCGGTGATACGTGACGTTAGGGTCCCATATCCTCGAATGAGTGTTGAAGTCCTCTCCCATGTATTGGAAGGGGGGCAGTTCGTCAACATGATCCTGTAGATACCGGATCGCTGTACTTCTGTCGTCTGAATAGACATTCATGAAGTTATAAGTCTCATTGCCTTGAAACAGCGAGAGAATGAAGATGTCGCGATGATCAATAAAATCTCGCCTCATCGAAGGTCGGAGCCTCTCGAGTCGTTTTGACACGTATGCCATGACTCGGGGGGGAATCTCCTCATTTTCCGGGGGGCATACCATATACAGCCATGCAGGATGCATAGGCGCACCAACTATGTTATCACCTTCCTTATTAGTTGAAGAAGGCGCTTGTCTTATTATCCGCCAAGGTGGTTCTTGTACAAAGATAACGTCAACAGTTTCTATTAACGTTTCGAGGAGCACAGTCAAGTAATTATAATTCTTGGCTACATGGTGCGAGTATATACTAATGTCCTTCCTGAGGCCATTGCGCATTAAGCTACGGGGGAGGGGGTTAGTACGATCGCAGAGATTCTGTCGCATGCGACGTACCTCTGCATATTTGCCATCGATCCAGGCATGATCTAAGCGGTTGGTCCAGAACTTGCATTTGCGTGAGTTCGCGGCATGGGCACCCTTGCAGTTGACACAGTGCTCCGTGTGGGGACATGGCTGGCCAGCAGGAGTTTCGTGTTTGCATTCCCTTTGCAGCACTTGGCTTTTTTTTTTTTTTAAAAAAAAAAATCAAAGGACCAAAGTCCCACTTGTATTCCAGTGCGTGATTGCAGTCCGGTCCCTACATTACATACAATGGCATGCTAAGCAAGATTTTAATACTGCGCTATGTCTGCGAGGGCGGGCCTTCTGCCTGCCAAGATTGCAGACCGCCGTTAGGCGGTCAAAATGTTGCTGGTTCAATAGCGCTGGCGCCATCGCAAGCAAGTGAGCATTGTGGCCGGGCATCGAGCCCAGCCCACAGTCCATCCCACAAGTCAGAGTATTAGAGCACACGCCATTGTAATGGCAAAGAGTCCGCATTCCAGGAAAAGCATGTCCCGCAGGCCGGGTCAGAGCCCAACCTGCTTATCCGACCCCTGCGGGTCGCCTGAACGCAAACTCTGAGTCGTTGTCATCCAGGAATTTGATCAGATGCACCAGGAGTTCCGGTGACCGACTGTCTCGCTCGCTCAAGGCAACGAGACCTATAACTTCATGAATGTCTACTCAGACGACAGAAGTACAGTGATCCTGTATCTACAGGATCATGTCGACGAACTACCCCCCTTCCAATATATGAGAGGGGACTTCAACACTCACTCAAGGATATGGGACCCCAACATCACGTATCACTGATGAGATGCTATTGCGCTACTTGACGTAGCCGCCGAACTCGACCTAGAATGGACGGAGCCGTCCAATCCGGGTCCCACATTTATATCCAACAACCCAGAACTTTGGCCATCGGTCATAGATCTGGTATTCCGTGGGATTGCTGAGTCAGCGAGAAGTTGCGTTACTCGTGCACCAGAACATCAGGGGCGAACAGATCACATTCAGTTGATAGCTTCTGTCAAATTAGGAGAGATGACGTTGAAGACATGATCCGCCTCACAATTGCAAAGGGCTCCGACGCATATAAAGCGTGGAAGACCGAGCTACCCAAGAAAGTCGCCGCCATAGAGGCGGGACATTTCGAAACCAGGGATGATGTTGAGCGAGTTGCGCAAGCGCTTGCTGACGTCTTCACCGATGCGTGGAACTCCCATGCAAAGGAGACCTGAATCACAAAACACTCTAAGCCATGGTGGAATGACGAGTGTACAAACTCATTAGCCGCATTTTTTTTTTTTTTAAAAATCAAAGGACCTAAGTCCCATTTGTATTCCGGTGCGTGATTGCAGTCCGGTCCCTACGTTACATACAGCGGCATGCTAAGCAAGATTTATCTACTATGCTACATCTGTGAGGGCGGGCATGAGGCCCGCCAAGATTGCAGACTGCCGTTAGGCGGTCAGGATGTTGCTGGTTTGACGGCGCAAGCGAGTAAGCATTGTGGCCGGGCATCGAGCTCAGCCCACAGTCCATACCCCACCCAGTCCGCAGTCCCTCCACGTTCCAAGTCGCATCGCTGCTTCCGCTTAGCCCGAGTGCCCCCGAGGGGTCAGGCCGAAGCCCACAAACCCAGGTACCCACTAAAGGGCCCCCAACGCCCCCGCAGGGTCAGGACGAATCCCACAAGTCAGAGTACTAGAGCGCGCGCCATTGTGATGGCAGAGAATCTGCATTCCAAGAAGAACATGTCCCGCAGGCCAGGCCGGAGCCCAACCTGCTTATCCGACCCCTGCGGGTCGCCTGAATGCAAACACTGAGTCGTTGTCATCCAGGAATTTGATCAGATGCACCAGGAGTTCCGGTGACCAACCGTCGTGCAGGCGTGCATGTTTAGTACACACTTGCAATATATGTGCGCGCGTCTGCAGGTGGTAGCCGCATTTGCATGCATGAGATTCTTGAATGTTGAAGCGCTCATAATAAGCACCTATTGGAGCGTGATTGAGGATGCATCTCATCATCCTCGCGACGTACGGTATATGCGCGTCTTTCACTTCACGGAGCCAAGTACCTTCTTGGAGATACGTTGGCTCGAGTAAATCCCCGGCGAGATTCTTAAGGGGCAAGAAATTATGCCCTCGATAATTGGGGTCACGGAAGAGAATCTTCCATTCCTCCTGGACATCTTTAGTGACGGCCTTCCGTACACTATCCAAAGAAGTAGCCGGGTGATCCCCAACAGGTTCAACTTGAGCCCGACTAATGTCATTGGCTTCTTGGTGTATCCTCCACTTCAGTTTCGATGGAACCTGAATGAAGTCTACCTTGCATGCGGCATCTTCGTCTAGCCATGGTTGAAGAGCTCGACATATGGCTAAGGAATGTCCTTGACCACTGTGGAGGGTAGGGTCCAACGCTCGTTTAGCTGAGGCCATTGAGTCGGTGAATATGACAATCCGTTCGCAATCGTCCTGCTGGGTGGCAAGGACAATCGCTGAACGAATGGCAAAGAGTTCTGCGTCAGGTGCAGTCACTCGTCCGGCAGGATGCGATACAGTGTGAATCCGTTCGTGTCCTCGGTATAGTAGGGCAGTCGAAACCGCCTGTCGTTGTATGTCGTTCGGCACCGAAGCGTCGACCGCACAATACACTGTTGTTTCTTGGTCTTGTGCTTCGCGAAGCACCTGGTTAAGACCTACGCGAACTGCGTCCGCTGACTTGTCATCAGTGGGACACGGTTCGAATGTGAATCGGTCGTCGAATAGATCTAACAACCTGTTTCCAGGACGAGCCTCTGTCGCAACAGGCGAGAAAGTCTCTGTGAGTTCAGGGAGATGACGGTGTATCTCCATGAGGCCCCCCCCTACCTTTGCTTTCTGGGCAGGGGTGAGGCTAGAAATTGCTGACGAATGAACTTCAGCCCGCTTGTGATGCTCCTGTGAGAGGAGCGACCTAAGCGGATGGGTATCTGATAACGTGGCAGCTCGGTAGTTAGACCGACCGCCTAGTTTCTTCAGATGAAGGTGGACTGGGATGAGGCCCTTGCGGGCCTCAACCCCG